>QRDG01000694.1:219738-270748 GCA_012064385.1 Puccinellia tenuiflora
TTTTGCGATAGATTGGGGAAGGAGAAGGGCGCGCAAGTTATGTAGCAGGACTCATCCGTCCGGTTGATGCCACCAACCGGGACTAAAGCCTCATTCGTCCCGGTTCGTGGCATGAACCGGGACCAATGCCCTGAAAATTTAATGCCCTGGCGCGAACCGGACCTTTCGTCCCGGTTCTTCTTATAACCGGGACCATGAGTCCTTTTCAAATTTTTTTCAAACTTTTCAGTTCTGAATGTTGTTCCCGCCTTTTTTATTCTTATTAAGGTGTTTGAATATGAATTTCAATGGTTTTGAATTTGAAAAGACTTTCACATGAAAAGTGTTTAAATTGAATAAATAATTCAAAAACATTTCTGTTTATATAATAGTTATTCTATCTATACAAACTATTAACCATTTTGTCATTTTTTTAAGATTAGAGGTGAATTCATTAAGTAAATTTTTTGGAATGTGAACTTAATTAATTCATTAAACTGATAAATTCAATATATTTTCATATGTTTGTCAGAAAAATGAAATTAAAATATCAAATTGTTGATAAAAATGTAATCTATCTATTTATGACCAATTCATTTTTTTGAGATTATAGGTGAATTCATTTAATTACAAAATTTGGAATTTGAACTCCATTAAGTCATTAATTAATTTTATAAATTCAATATATTTTCATATGTTTATCAGAAAAATGAAATTAAAATATCAAATTGTTGATAAAAATGTAATCTATCTATTTATTTAATTATATCTATTGAATTAATTTATATATATTGAATTAATTCATATCTATTGATTTAATTCATATCTCACTAAACAGTACATAATGGCAACAGTGGATCCTTCAGGTAATCGACCGGATACGGTACAGAATGACAACAGTGGATCACATAAAAAAGAACTGGAATGGTGATCACATACTCTGAAACTAACTTCGACGGTGTATTTGATACGGTACAGAATGACAACAGTGGATCAGTTGTCCTAACAATCTTAGTCATACTCCTGCCTAGGCCTATAATACTCGTACTCGTAGTCGCCGTCATCGTCGTCGTCGCTGTCATCGTACTCATACGACGCTCGTGGCTCGAACCTCGACGGGTGAGCACCCCCGGACTGCATGTTAGGGTAGCGTAGGCGGGGGTTATCGCCAGCCATGATGTAGTTTCATAACGCCCTGGAGAGTCCGGCCAGCCCACCACAGCTGACGGCCGGCCTCGTTGAAGTCCGAAGGAGGAGGGCCATCCCCCTCGTACCTGGCGAGCGCCCTCTCACGCCGATTGATGAAGAAGGCTTCCCAAGTCGGGCGGTAGTCGGGATGCCAGCACGGATCCATCCGCTGCTCCGGTGTGAGCTCGAGGTAGTAGTGGTTCGTGATGGCCGCCCGGCGCGCCACACCTTGAGGGAGAGGAGGGACCGGCACGCCTCCGGCGCTCAGCCTCCAGCCGGCGGGGACGCGGTAGCCGGGCGGGCAGGGGTAGTTCGAGGCGGAAAGCTCCTCCGCCTGACGGTAGGTTAGTACGGTGGAAGCCATGGAAGAGTGATGAGGTTGTAGATATGAGTTTAGATGTGATATATATAGTGAGAAATTGCGGGAAGACGAAGGCAGAAAGCGGTGGAAGAATCACACGGATCGTGTGTTTCCTTCGAGCGCTTGTGAGCCGTTGGATCAGAGTTGTGTTTCTTTCGAGTGCTTGTGAGCTGTTGGATCGTGTGCACATGGATCGTGTGTTTCTTTCAAGCGCTTGTGAGCTGTTGGATCAGGGGTGTGTTTCTTTAGAGCGCTTGTGAGCCGTTGGATCAGAAGCACACGGATCGTGTGTTTCTTTCAAGCGCTTGTGAGCTGTTGGATCAGGGCCTTTGGTCCCGGTTCGTGTTACCAACCGGGACTAAAGAAGCACACGGATCGTGTGTTTCTTTCAAGCGCTTGTGAGCCGTTGGATCAGGGGTGTGTTTCTTTAGAGCGCTTGTGAGCCGTTGGATCAGAAGCACACGGATCGTGTGTTTCCTTCGAGCGCTTGTGAGCTGTTGGATCAGGGCCTTTGGTCCCGGTTCGTGTTACCAACCGGGACTAAAGAAGCACACGGATCGTGTGTTTCTTTCAAGCGCTTGTGAGCCGTTGGATCAGGGGTGTGTTTCTTTAGAGCGCTTGTGAGCCGTTGGATCAGAAGCACACGCCTATAAATAGCGACGTCCCTGCAGCGAAACGGCACACAACGAGCGTCTACCTTTGCCACCGAACCCAATGGTTGGATTTAGCCTACCCGCTGGCATGTTCCCTAACACAAGCCCTCGGGTAAGTTGAATCCAACCACTGGATTAGGGTGACACAATGATGAATTGCCGAGGAGGTGGGAGTGGTGGTGGTGGAAGTGGTAGCCATGCCCCTCGGTCAGATCCAAGCAGCTGCAAGGCTCTCTCATGATCTACAACATTCCCAACACTTTTTGGGACGGTCGTTAGATCATGAGAGATGTCTTGCGGCTGCTTGGATCGAAGGTCGATTTGCTGCTGACGACGACGCGAGACGGATGCGCAAGCTTCCGGATGGGAAAAACCAGTGTTGGATCAGCCACATGACCCTATATGCAAATCATTCGGATTCCCGTCATACAGCCCAATGGTGCATTTGATATGCAGGCACTCACGAGCCACCGTTGGGCTGTATGACGGGGAAACCGTGTGGATTTGATAAAAGGTTTAATACATTAATTATTACACATCACCAACAACATCCCTATCTAGTGTTCACTTGTTTCTTCGTTTGTGTCCCTTTCTTCTGATTACGCCGTAGCCATGGACAATCTTCATCAGGCAAGAGAACTGCAATGGCGATCACAGACTCTGAAACTAACTTCGACCGGTTCCTGAGCCGCGGGGTGCTGAGCCGCCGGCACTGCGCATCCAAAGAGAAGGAACCCTCACAGGGTCATAGCTCACGTGAGAAGGAACCCTCTGAAGAAACGACCACCTACTATCATACTGCCTATCCAATAGATACATGTAGCGACGGACATGCTCATCCTCCTCCCTGATACGGCGACGTACCTCCTCCTCGGGGGCCGGCTCCCTCTGCACCGAGCGTGGCCCACGCGACGGCCACCACAGAAGATCCGGGTCGACGATGTCACCCGTATTCCTCACCAAGCTGCGTGTCCCGGAAGGTAGCACCTCCCAGTGCCAGCCCGGTGGAGCCCAGTCCCGCACATCGCCCCTCTGGTCCAACATGGACATCGTCCCCGAGAACACCTTAGTCAAAAACACCTAAGTCAAAATTTTGTTACAATGGAAGGAGTGATGAGGTTGCAGATGTGAGTTTAGATGTGATATGGCAATGGCGGCCAAGCCTACATATATATAGTGAGAAATTGCGTGAAGACGAAGGCGGGAAGCGGTGGAAGAAGCACACGGATCGTGTGTTTCCTTCGAGCGCTTGTGAGCCGTTGGATCAGAGTTGTGTTTCTTTCGAGTGCTTGTGAGCTGTTGGATCGTGTGCACACGGATCGTGTGTTTCTTTCAAGCACTTGTGAGCTGTTGGATCAGGGCCTTTAGTACCGGTTCGTGTTACCAACCGGGAGAGGCACCAACCGGGACTATAGGCCTACCCTTTCGTCCCGGTTCGTGTTACCAACCGGGACTAAAGAAGCACACGGATCGTGTGTTTCTTTCAAGCGCTTGTGAGCCGTTGGATCAGGGGTGTGTTTCTTTAGAGCGCTTGTGAGCTGTTGGATCTGCACTCCCACCTCATCCACAGGTACACCTTCTAATCGCCTATAAATAGCGACGTCCCTGCAGCGAAACGGCACACAACGAGCGTCTACCTTTGCCACCGAACCCAATGGTTGGATTTAGCCTACCCGCTGGCATGTTCCCTACCATTATTGTGTTTGTCCTTGTTCGTCGGCCAGCCATTGGAGCCACCTCCCGTAGGTCGGTGAATAAGGACAACACAACGACGCTGTTGGAAACACAAGCCCTCGGGTAGGTTGAATCCAACCACTGGATTAGGGTGACACAATGATGAATTGCCGAGGAGGTGGGAGTGGTGGTGGTAGAAATCATTCAGTTCATCGACCGAATACAAATCAAACGGTTTCACCTGCATACGCCCTACGGTGCATTTGATATGCGGGCACTCTCTAGCCACAGTAGGGTTGTATGCAGGTGATACCGTGTGTTTTGTTCTATCTAGAAATCCTTCAGTTCATCGACCGAATACGGTTTGTATGCAGGTGATACCGTGTGTTTTGTACACGAACTTCTCACCAGTTTTTGTCAACACTCATACATAAAAAGGTTTTGAGAACACTCATACATAAATTGTTTTATATACTATTACACTCATACTTAGATCATGATCGCTTCTTCGGCCGTAACCATGGAGTTTCTTCATTATGTAACGGGATGCTTGGGTCAGTTTTCACTGTGAATGGCGGAATTTCATCAAACTTATTATAGTCTGCTGACATGTCTGTCTTGTCCTCGACTCCCACGATGTTTCTTTTTCCTGAAAGAACTATGTGACGCTTTGGATCATCGTGTGCTGTATTTCTTTCCTTATCTTTTCTTTTTTTCGGTCTGGAGCTCATGTCCTTCACATAGAAAACCTGAGCCACATCATTGGCTAGGACGAATGGTTCGTCTCTGTACGCAAGATTCTTGAGATCCACTGTTGTCATTCCGTACAGCTGGTCTACCTTTACCCCTTCTCCATTCATGTTGACCCAACTACACCGAAACAAAGGGACCTTAAAAGTAGGCCCATAGTCAAGTTCCCATATCTCCTCTATGTAACCATAGTATGTGTCCTTTTGTCCATTCTCGTCTGTTGCATCAAAGCGAACACCACTGTTTTGGTTGGTACTCTTTTTATCTTGGGCAATCGTGTAAAATGTATTCCCATTTATCTCGTACCCTTGGAAAGTCAATACAGTCGAAGATGGTGACGCGGCCAATAAGTAGAGTTGATCTCCAACATCGGTGTCATTCATGAGATGTAATCGCAACCAACTGCCGAAAGTCTCCATGTGTTTTTGTTTAATCCAGGAGTCAGGCTTCCCTGGGTTTTTCGAGCGTACACTATTCTTGTGTACCTCGATATACGGAGCCACGAAGGTGGAACTTTGTAGAACTGTGTAGTGTGCTTGAGTGAAAGAATGCCCGTCCCTACATATCATTGCTTTCTTTCCTAGCGTGCCTTTTCCACTAAGTCTCCCCTCATGCCGCGATTCAGGAAGACCAATCGACTTAATGTCAGGAATAAAGTCAACACAAAACTCAATGACCTCCTCTGTTCCATAGCCTTTGGAGATGCTTCCTTCTGGCCTAGCACGGTTATGAACATATTTCTTCAAGACTCCCATGAACCTCTCGAAAGGGAACATATTGTGTAGAAATACAGGACCGAGAATTGCAATCTCGTCGACTAGGTGAACCAGGAGATGCGTCATAATATTGAAAAATGATGGGGGGAACACCAACTCAAAACTAACAAGACATTGGGCCACATCCTTCTGTAACCTTGTCAGACTTTCTGGATCGATTACCTTCTGAGATATTGCATTGAGAAATGCACATAACTTCACAATGGGTACTCGAACATTTTCCGATAGAAGCCCCCTCAATGCAATCGGAAGCAACTGCGTCATAATCACGTGGCAATCATGAGACTTCAGGTTTTGGAATTTTTTATCTGCCATATTTATTATTCCCTTTATATTTGACGAGAAGCCAGCCGGGACCTTGATACTGCTCAGGCACTCAAAAAATATTTCCTTCTCTGCTTTCGTAAGAGCGTAGCTACTTAAGTAATGACGCCCTTTATCTGTATGCTTGTTGTTTGGGTCTTTCATACGCTGTTGGTCCTCCCTTGCTTCCGGTGTATCTTTTGTCTTCCCATACACGCCAAGGAAGCCTAGCAGGTTTACGCAAATATTCTTTGTCACGTGCATCACGTCGATTGAAGACCGGACCTCTAGGACTTTCCAATAGGGTAGCTCCCAAAATATAGATTTCTTCTTCCACATGGGCGCGTGTCCGGTAGCGACGTCTTTCGGAACAGAATGTCCGCCAGGACCCTTTCCAAAGATTACTTCTATGTCCTTGACCATACCAAATATAACATCACCATCAGGGAGCTTAGGCTTCTTCCGGTGACATGCCTCACCATTGAAATGCTTCCCTTTCTTTCTTACGGGGTGACTGCCTGGAAGAAATTGACGACACCCCAGGTACACGACCTTCTTACATTTTTCCAAATATGTACCTTTAGTCTTATCTAAACAGTGCGTGCATGCGTTGTATCCCTTGTTTGACTGTCCTGAAATGTTACTAAGAGCAGGCCAATCATTGATGGTTACGAACAGCAACGCTCGTAGGTCAAATTCCATCTGTTTGTGCTCATCCCACACACGTACACCTGGTATGGCCCACAACTGCAAAAGTTCATCAACTAATGGCCTTAGGTACACATCAATGTCGTTGCCGGGTTGCTTCGGGCCTTGGATGAGAACTGGCATCATAATGAACTTCCGCTTCATGCACAACCAAGGAGGAAGGTTGTAGATACATAGAGTCACGGGCCAGGTGCTGTGACTGCAGTTCTGCTCCCCAAAAGGATTCATGCCGTCTGTACTTAGACCAAACCATAAGTTCCTTGCTTCACCTGCAAAGTCCGGGAACTCTCTCTCGATTTTTCTCCATTGAGACCCATCGGCGGGGTGTCTCAACTTCCCGTCTTTCTTACGCTCTTCTTTGTGCCATCGCAACAACATGGCATGCTCTTTGTTTCTGAACAGACGTTTCAACCGTGGTATTATAGGAGCATACCACATAACCTTAGCAGGAATCTTCTTCCTGACGGGCTCGTCATCGCCCTCAACATCACCAGGATCATCTTGTCTGATCTTGTATCGCAGTGCATTGCATACCGGACATGCATCCAAATTCTCATACTCCTCACCGCGGTAAAGGATGCAGTCATTGATGCATGCATGTATCTTCTGCACATCTAATCCTAGAGGGCAGATAGCCTTCTTTGCTTCGTACGTAGTCTCGGGCAGTTCGTTATCCTTTGGAAGCTTCGGCTTCATTATTTTCAGTAACTTTTCAAATCCCTTGTCAGATAAACCAGTCTCTGCCTTCCATTTCAGCAATTCCAGTGTGGTACCGAGCTTTGTGCTGCCATCTTCGCAATTTGGGTACAACAACTTTTTGTGATCCTCTAGCATGGCCTCCAACTTCAGCTTCTCCTTTTCTGTATCGCATTCTCGTTGTACATCGGAAATGACCCGACCAAGACCATCAGCATGCTCATCTGGCGTCCGTTGTTCTTCACCACCTTCTTCTTCATTGTCTTCCATCGCAGTATCACCGTATTCTTCAGAGAACATACGATAGTTCTCATCATCATTTTCTTCTTCATCGTCTTCCATCATAACCCCTCTTTCTCCGTGCTTGGTCCAACAATTATAGCTGGGCATAAAACCTCTCCGAAGCAGGTGGCCTTGAATGGTTCTCGACGAAGAGTGCTACTTAACGTTCCGACAGTCCACACATGGACAAGGTATAAAACCATCATATTTGTTTGCCTCAGCCACATGGATAAATTTATGCAGGCCTGTAATAAAATCAGAACTGCGTCGGTCGCCGTACATCCATCGCTGCCGTTCATCCATCTGCATATCATATAATTAAGTTTATCAAATACAATTAGAATAACATATTGAATACTGAAATGACCACCGTACATCGACACATGCAATATTTCTGTATCAATTATAGATGAGAAGGATAAAGTTGCTAACCTCGGTCGAGGATATCATTTTGTGTGAACTTAAGTGTGGCTCGGGCATTTCATCGAACACATCTTGTGCGTGGCAAAGGAAAAAAAATCTAGCACCCACTTCCCACCAATCCGAGCAAAAAAATAACACAGTAGAGAAGAAGACGGAGGTTACGTACGTATATAGGCAGGGGAGGGTCATTCATCCCGGTTCGTGGCACGAACCGGGACCAAAGCTCAGGCATTCGTCCCGGTTCGTGCTACGAACCGGGACGAAAGCCTCGCGACAGCTTTGGTCCCGGTTCGTAGCACGAACCGGGACGAATAACCCCAACTGAACCGGGACGAATGCCTCACGGGGGCCTGGCAGCTCGAACCGGGACCAATGCTTGGCATTGGTCCCGGTTTATCAGTCAACCGGGATGAATGGAAATTCGGCTCTGTCCGAAAGGGTGTTTTTCTACTAGTTATTTTGGACCCTAACCTGGAGAGGATCGCTAATCTCCCCAGACTGCAAAAGCTTACCATATCCACCTGTCCAAAGCTGAAGGTGGTGGAGGGTGTTCCTGCACTGCAGAGGCTCTTTTTCGAGGATGTTTACATGGAGACACTCCCAGAGTACATGAGAGGTATGAACCCAACGCATTTGGAAGTATACTGCAGCCTAGCGCTGCTCACTTCAATAGCCGCAGGGCAATCTGGCCCTGAGTGGGACAAGTTCGGCCATGTTGAGTACGCATGGCACCTGCCGGGTTCGGGTCCGGGTCCAGCCCCCCCATACCCGCACCCCCCCCGTTTTCTCAGACCTGCGACCCGCCCCGATAGCGCCGTCGGGCCTGGAAATCCACCAGACCCGCGACCCGGCCGGGTCTGGGGACCCGATGGGTACCCGGCTACCCGCGACGAGCACATCGGCGGCGCAGGGAGCTGCAACGCGGCGGCGGTGCTGAGATCTGTAACCGGCGGTGGCGGCCGTGGGAGCTGCGACCAGAGGCGGCGGTCGTTCGTGCTTGGCGGTGGTCGGCGAGGGGCGTCGAGGACGAGGCCGTGCGGCGGTGCAAGTCGGCGAGGGGCAACGACGTGAGGGGAGCATGGAGCCTGCGCGAGGTCGGTCCCCTCCTCGACCGCGAGCAGCGCCGGAGCAGGGGTGGACAGGCGGCGTGCTGCGCAAGGATGAGTGGCGCGCTGCGGTGCTGGGGCATGCCGGCGGCGGTGCTGGGGCATGCCGGCTGCGGTGCTGGGGCATGCCGGCGGCGGCACAAGAGAAATCACGGGGCAGGGGGAGAGACGAGAGAAGCAGAGACGCGTGGGATCGTGGGGATTTGGGTGTGGGGTGGGTTGACCCTGGCATAGTTGGGGCGTTTTGGTCTTTTAGGGTGGCATCGTGGGGAGGGCTCTTAGGGTTTGCCTTAAAATGCTGACATGTGGGCCAGTAATCAAGTTTAAACGGGTCCGCGGGTATGCGGGTATGGGTTTGGCACCCCCATACCCGAACCCGCTAGACCCGACGGGTCTAAGTTTATACCGCTAAGTAGCCCCACGGGTTTTTTTCTTTACCAAACCCTACCCATTTAACGCGGGTACCCGTCGGGTTAGCGGGTTTCGGGTACCCATTGCCATCCATAATGTTGAGCATGTCAAGGCGTATGCAAAGGAAGGAGATAATCCAAGGAAATGGTATGTATTGTACACAGCTAACCCCTACAAGTTGGATACAAATGTCAGCCGCTCTTTCATGTCCAGAGGTAAATAAACACTGCTTGTTCATCTTAATACATCAGTTTTCTGTCTATTTCATTTGTTCTCTCTGTTTTCTTACTTTCATTCGTAGTTTTCATTTTGAATATGTTCCCTATATTCTCATGCCCTTTAATGCAGCCTCGGTTATTAGATTGTTAAGATAAATCTCTGCGTGTCCTAAAAATGGAATTGATACTATATATAGCTGATTTGTTGGATTTATTGCCAACTTCTCCCCATGTTAACCCTAAACTCCGTATACTCACGTTTGTCCACATATGCTATTAAACCGACACAGTAGTACAGGTTAACCTCCAGAAAATAAGAAAATATGACCAGATTTTTGTACGGAAAATAGACTACTAGTTTGTATCATTTTGTAATGGATTGTTGCCCCCACAAAAAAAGGCTAATTGTTGACAAATGCTACTTTCTGATGTGGCTGCACTCGCTCATGCTGCTAAACATAAGTTTTTCTGATGTAGTAGTTTTCTCACTGGTACGTTTAGTAATTAGTAAGCTTAAATTTGATTTATGGATCTCATTATAGTAATACTGTCAGAGTTAACCTCTTGCCTTGCAAGTTATGGATTGTGTAACCGCTTTTACGTTTTCTACTCATACAGGAACCTTATCTTCTTTTGAGGACACGCAAAGATTTGAGTCAGACTTCAAAATGACAAGAGAAACTTTTGGTTACATCTGCAGCTTGGTAAAGGAGCCGGCACTGGAAGATACGGACAGCTACACCTTTGTTGACGGGAGGGTGCTGTCCTTACAAGATCGAGTAGCCATTGCGCTCAGAAGGTTGAACTCCAGTGAGCCAACGGAGGCCCTAGGATCCTCGGTTGGTGTGAACGAGTCAACTATCTTGTTGGTAACGGAGAGGTTCATTGATGCTGTGTTGGAGCGAGCAAGGCACCACTTCCAGTGGCCAGACTCCAGCAAAATGATTGAGATCAAATCCACCTTTGGCAAGATCCACAATATGCATAGCTGTTGTGGTGTTATATGTACAACCCACATCCCATATGGACCAAATAGTGACCATGAGAAGAATGACAGGATTCTGATGCAATTCGTGATTGATCCAAAGATGAGATTCATGGACCCTGCGTTCAGTTCTTTAGATGGCATGACCCAGTTAACACTACAAGAAATATGTCAACTAGTGACTTTCTGTCAGTGACCCCGAAAATATTGGTCACAAATTTGTGACCATTTCGAACCAATTGGTCGTAAGCTGTTTGGAGGGTTCAAACCTAAAAACATAACGACCATTTTGGTAAAAAAGGTCATCGTTTTTTTACACAAATTGGTCATAATGTAAACAACACATGTCTACTTCCCTAATTTTACATATTTTGGGTAATTTTAATGGTCATGACGAGTACCACATAACAATTTTATCCTATGTGTAATGTCTAGTTGTAAATTTTGACGTGCCATCCCTAATTTTACATATTTTGGGTAATTTTAATGGTCATGACGAGTACCACATAACAATTTTATCCTATGTGTAATGTCTAGTTGTAAATTTTGACGTGCCACATCACAAATTTTGTCTACGTGTCATGTCTACTTGTCATCTTCGCTTACATGTACCATTGACAAGGAGGAAGGAGGCCACACCAAACTGACATGTGGGACCCAAGCCACGTAGGACGGAACTTACAGGTGGGACCGCCTGTAGCTTGCGTGGCAATAAATCAAGGAGAAATCGCAAAACAGGGTCCATAGGAGGATTCGAACCCGCGACCACAACCAATGGCCTCCGTGGTCTACCACCAGGCCATGGTACTTGACATGTCAGGAAAGCGCACTACGCTCCTTTAAACCGAAACTACTCGCTGGACATGGGCCTCGGTGGATGCAGGTTTTTTTTCTGAACGTTTTCATTCGGTGGGCTTCCCAAGTGGACTGGTACGTTGAGTGGAATGGACATGTAGGCCTGGTTCGGCCGCGTTGCTTGACCGGGCCGGCTCGGGCTAGGCTGTTTTTTTAATTCTTTTCTTTTTTCTTTTATAACTTTTAATCTTGAACTCTAATTTCAACCAAATAAATTTTGTAATTTTTTAAAATATGTCCTCTGTCATTATAGACTATTAGGACTGTTCTTAGTCAAAATTTAATACAAACTACCTCTAAGCTTATATATTGATTTATATAGGGTTTTGAAGAATTTAAATATAATTTGTGATTATTCTTTTAAAATCAAATGTAATATTAAAAATGTCGGGTTTCAAAAAATGGGAAACCTTCACGTGGCGTCCTTTGATGTGACCTGCCACCTAGGAAAAATAATAAACATCGGGTAGAATAGTTTTTCTCAAAAATGCGGTCAATTTTTTTTTGAATTATTTATGCCTATTTCAAAATGCGGTCAAAATTGACCACACGACCGTTCTTAGCTAGGGGTCGAATCTTCTAAAACTATTCATGTATCTCTGATGAAATAGATAGTTGTGCACCTAAAAATGATTTTTTAAAAAAATCATGAGCAAACTACGAGGTAGCTGTAGTTCAAATTTGACCCGGTTCCAACCGAATCGGCAGAAATTTGTCTTTTTGATGAGACGCATATGGAAACCTTTAACACACAAACATTTGGTTATTTGTTCATCAAATATGGTATAGTATTTTATAAAATTGGTGTGATCCAATTTTATAACATATTTTTGGTAGTTGCTTCACAAAACAACCCATTTTCGACACTCGGAAAATGAGAAATGATTTTTTTGTGAAACGAAAATGAAAACTTTCTTCGGCAACATTGTTCTCCATTCCAAGATGCACGCTTGTATATAATGTGGACTTATTTAAACAAACTATGCCATGAATGTCATCATAACATTCGTCATTTGCCCTGAAAGTCATGAATCTTCGTTCATGGTAGCTCATTTCTGAGAACACTTTTTCAAGATATTTGCCGTATTCCAAGTTTCTTATTTTCACTCGAAAGGTCACATATAATGACACATTGCGAAGGATTTCCATTATTTTGATTTTTTTTAATTCTTTATGCCTATTTCAAAATGCGGTCAAAATTGACCACACGACCGTTCTTAGCTAGGGGTCGAATCTTCTAAAACTATTCATGTATCTCTGATGAAATAGATAGTTGTGCACCTAAAAATGATTTTTTAAAAAAATCATGAGCAAACTACGAGGTAGCTGTAGTTCAAATTTGACCCGGTTCCAACCGAATCGGCAGAAATTTGTCTTTTTGATGAGACGCATATGGAAACCTTTAACACACAAACATTTGGTTATTTGTTCATCAAATATGGTATAGTATTTTATAAAATTGGTGTGATCCAATTTTATAACATATTTTTGGTAGTTGCTTCACAAAACAACCCATTTTCGACACTCGGAAAATGAGAAATGATTTTTTTGTGAAACGAAAATGAAAACTTTCTTCGGCAACATTGTTCTCCATTCCAAGATGCACGCTTGTATATAATGTGGACTTATTTAAACGAACTATGCCATGAATGTCATCATAACATTCGTCATTTGCCCTGAAAGTCATGAATCTTCGTTCATGGTAGCTCATTTCTGAGAACACTTTTTCAAGATATTTGCCGTATTCCAAGTTTCTTATTTTCACTCGAAAGGTCACATATAATGACACATTGCGAAGGATTTCCATTATTTTGATTTTTTTTAATTCTTTATGCCTATTTCAAAATGCGGTCAAAATTGACCACACGACCGTTCTTAGCTAGGGGTCGAATCTTCTAAAACTATTCATGTATCTCTGATGAAATAGATAGTTGTGCACCTAAAAATGATTTTTTTAAAAAATCATGAGCAAACTACGAGGTAGGTGTAGTTCAAATTTGACCCGGTTCCAACCGAATCGGCAGAAATTTGTCTTTTTTATGAGACGCATATGGAAACCTTTAACACACAAACATTTGGTTATTTGTTCATCAAATATGGTATAGTATTTTATAAAATTGGTGTGATCCAATTTTATAACATATTTTTGGTAGTTGCTTCACAAAATAACCCATTTTCGACACTCGGAAAATGAGAAATGATTTTTTTGTGTAACGAAAATGAAAACTTTCTTCGGCAACATTGTTCTCCATTCCAAGATGCACGCTTGTATATAATATGGACTTATTTAAACAAACTATGTCATGAATGTCATCATAACATTCGTCATTTGCCCTGAAAGTCATGAATCTTCGTTCATGGTAGCTCATTTCTGAGAACACTTTTTCAAGATATTTGCCATATTCCAAGTTTCTTATTTTCGCTTGAAACTAGGTCACATATAATGACACATTGCGAAGGATTTCCATTATTTTGATATTTTTTGAATTCTTTATGCCTATTTCAAAATGCGGTCAAAATTGACCACACGACCGTTCTTAGCTAGGGGTCGAATCTTCTAAAACTATTCGTGTATCTCTGATGAAATAGATAGTCGTGCACCTAAAAATGATTTTTTCAAAAAATCACGGGCAAACTACGAGGTAGCTGTAGTTCAAATTTGACCCGGTTCCAACCGAATCGGCAGAAATTTGTCTTTTTGATGAGACGCATATGGAAAAATTTAACACACAAACATTTGGTTATTTGTACATCAAATATGGTATAGTATTTTATAAAATTGGTGTGATCCAATTTTATAACAAATTTTTGGTAGTTGCTTCACAAAACAACCCATTTTCGACACTCGGAAAATGAGAAATGATTTTTTTGTGTAACGAAAATGAAAACTTTCTTCGGCAACATTGTTCTCCATTCCAAGATGCACGCTAGTGTATAATATGGACTTATTTAAACAAACTATGCCATGAATGTCATCATAACATTCGTCATTTGGCATGAAAGTCATGAATCTTCGTTCACGGTAGCTCATTTATGAGAACACTTTTTCAAGATATTTGCCATATTCCAAGTTTTTTATTTTTCCTCAAAACTAGGTCACATATAATGGCACGTTGCGAAGGATTTCCATTTTTTTGATTTTTTTGAATTCTTTATGCCGATTTCAAAATGCGGTCAAAATTGACGACATGACGTTTTTTAGCTAGGGGTTGAATCTTGCGAAACTATTGGTGTATCTCTGATGAAATAGATAGTTGTGCACCTAAAAATGATTTTTTTCAAAAATTAACGAGTAAACTACGAGGCAGCTGTAGTTCAAATTTGACCCGCTTTTTACTAAATTGACATAAGTTTGTCTTTTTTATGAGATGTGTATGGAGGTCTTTGAAACACAACCATTTGATTATTTGTACATACAATATGATCTAATATTTTTGAAAATTGGTGTGGTTCAAATTTGCAACAAATGTTTTGTAGATTGTTCTTAAAAAACCTATTATCAGCACTCAGAAAATGACAAATGACCTTGGAGACCGAACCCGACCAATGAGATGCCACAAAGCAGCCACCCACGGATCGCCAATATGAACCGTCCATACCGCAATGGATCCAATGATCCAGACAGTCCATACCTTATCTGGAACGAGAGAGGCGAGAGAAGGGACGCACCCGACGCCACTTCACCACTTCACCAGACGAGTATTTTTCGTCAAATCTGGCCGTTTTCCACAACTAATAACAAAACTGGCCGCTGCTGAAAACTATTTCCAAATCTGGCCCTCGGGGTCGGCGCCAACACAGATGGCGCCAACGTTGTGCAGGTCGGCGCCAATTGATTTGGACACTAGAGCAGCCGAAGACGTCGGCGCCATTCTCCTTGGCGCCGACCCTGGTTCGGCGAAGAAACAGGCTGGCGCCAACCTGTACAAGGTCGGCGCCATTTGCATTGGCGCCGAGCCCAGCGGCCATTTTTGAAAATAGTTCTTGAAAGAGGCCAATCATGCTATTAGTTCGAAAAAACGGCCATTTTAGGTAAAAAATACACCAGACGAAGTGCTCTCTCCCCCTCAGTGCCTCCTCTTCGATTCAGATCGAAATCTCGATTCAGATTTCGATCTCGATCTCGATTCAGATCGGTGCCACCTCTTCCGCCCGCCTCCGCCGCCACCACCACTACCTCCTTCCCCAGCTCCGCCCCCTCGTTTCCTCCACCCCCAGACCCTCCTGCTCGACCTCACGCTTCAGATCGACCACGCCCGCCTCCACCTCGTCGGAGAGAGAGAGAGGGGCGCCGCCGCCCAGCCACCACGGTGTAGCGGCTGGCTTGCTCGCCAGCGCGCGCGTGCTTCCATGCGCGGCACTCTGTCGAGCTGGCCGGACCGTGGCGCCGTATGGCCTAGGGTTTGCGTTCAACGTCCCGCCGCAGATGCCTTCCGCGTGACCGACCATGAAGCTCGGCTTCCGCATCGTCTCCGACCTCGTCAATGCCCTCAAGCACGCACCACGGTCGTTCTCGCGAACCCATAGATCTGGCCGAATGCATCCTCTCCAAAGCTCGACGTCCAGACCAGCCGGTTGACCAGATCCATGCTCTCCGGACTTTGTCGTCCTGCACACCACCGCCCAGGCGACATCCTCTGCCTCAACACCTCTTTTGGAGCGTACGAGATGGCGTAAGTACTCCAGCCAAAACCTTCTCTTCTCGTTTCTTTACTATTGATGCCCTGAGTGTGCGATAGATCTTAATTCCGATCTGTGCTTCTATGACTGTTTTGGTAGGTAGTTTCTTTGATTGTTACCTCTTGGCACAATAGGCAATATCTTTGACTGGTATGAAGCAGTATGTGCACAATATTCGGTAGCTACAGTACCCTTATTTTGATTATTTCTTGCTAGGTCCTGCATAGATGCCATGTTCCATTTACTGTTAAGTTAAACAAACTGCTCTTAATTTAAACAAGCTGGGACCCATCAATACAATAGGTCCTGGCACAATAGGTAGTCTTGTTCTGGTGATGCTTGTCCGTGTGTGGTGTCTAGCTTAGTATTTGTTAAATCTTGTCGGTTGAATGGATGGTGGTAATAGTATAGTGGTAATTTATTCAGGTTAATGTGTTGCTGGGAAGTTGATTCTGCTATTTGCTTGCTTCTCAACCCTATGAGTTAGTGGCTGTGAAGTTCAACTGATTCATTATTTATCTTATTGTTCAGCTGGATGCAGGAGGCAAACAATGTCATGTCGTGCAGCAGGGGCGCCACCATGGGACTATATCCAAGTCTCTTCATCTCTCTTTCTTAGCTCTGTGATGGTAAACTCTTAGATGTGGTTAATCCAGGGCAGTTGTGTGCTCATTGCTTCTGCGAACTTGCATGGATATTGGCCTAGATGTACCTGTGACCTTGACCATATCTTAATGAAATTGTCTTTGCGTCGGAATTACCAAATGCAATCCTCAATCCTGTATATTGAACTGTACAAGACTTATTTGGACTAGTTAGTTTATATCATATACATTTATTTGGTGCTCCATTTTTGGTTTATAACTTGTAAACTGACCTGTCATTTATCTTGTTTGCTCGTATGGCCATCTGCTTGTAATCTGTTTCTGTATTAACCCATTTCAAAGCAAATGATTTTATGCATGATACATTCTATAATTCATTGCTCAAGATCCAAATATGGGTGTATCATGGGCTTACTCCTCATAGTCATTAATTGAATTCACATTTCCCACAATATAGTAATATGAAATGTCTTCATAAAGAAAGGTCGTGTGTAAATCAATTTTTATTTTTATTTTGTAATTTGGCTATGTGTCTACCCACTGCAGGAGAAGTGTAGGGATGGTGCACCTTGGAAATTATCTTGGCGCTAGAATTGGGTTGCACTTCAGGTACTGCATATAAATTATCTACATTTGTTCTTTCTAATTACAGTAGAAATGCTTTGGCTGTACTCTTTGTCTCTCAAAAGGAAAGTTTTCAAAACAATAAAGCCAAGGAAAATTGCTAAGTTGGTTCAATTTTGATATTGTTCTGTCATCATCTTGTTTAGATGTGTTTGAAAACTAATGCTTTGGTCAAACTGGGATGCTTCATTTATCTTGTATGGTTGGTATACTCTTCGAACACAAACTGGACATGCATGATCTTATTTGTAATACCCGAGGTTCACCAAAATGTCTAATCATACCATATTATGTAAATGTTAATGATGAATGCCTGGCTGATGCTGATCCATTGCTTGGTGCTTTGTTTTGGGTTGCTGTTGGCAGGATTGCACCCGGGACGCGCTTGAGGAGCCACACAGGTCCTCTGTCCGGGCTTTGTCTGGGACTGGCTTCACCATCAAGTACGTCAAGAGGACATGACCACGTGTTTGCTGCCTTATTATCTTCTGCTTGATCTGACTATTTATGTCCAAATTTGGGAGGTATACTTTTGCTTGTCGTCTTCACCCCTCAGTCGGACTTTATACTTAATCAAATCCTTGCAATTTCTTTCATTGAAGCCTACACTTGGTCTATACTAGCCTTGACTACTTGGATGTATCTGTTGTCGGATTTGCTCCATCATATTACCTGTTGTGCTTCTACATATATATGTTGGTTGTAATCTGATTGAACAATGCAATTACTGATATTACATCTTGTTCTGCTAGGTGAATGGAACTTCCAATGCCCAAGAGCGTGTTGGTAGAACTTCGTTGACGACTTCTTCCCATGTTGAAGAGCATGTTCTAGGGTATCCAAGAGTAGCTAGGCTTTTATACTGAGCGTTTTATTTATGGATCGCTATATTTGTGATTGTGTGGAATATTGTATGGTTATCTGGGTGAAGCTGGAAGTTCCTGGGTATGTGAACTAGTGTTTGGAGTTTGTTGTGTTGTCTGTCAGTATTGACTGAATATTGTAATAATCTGATTTTCGCTGTTATTTGAAGATTTTCATATGTTCTCTCCTTTTTGTTTGATATAATTGCTTATTAGTGAGTTGTGAAAAAAATTAACCCTGACAATAGGGACCCACTGTCTAAACATCTGACAATTTGGACCCACTGAACATAAATCATCTGACAATTGGGACCCATGAGTTGACAAGAAGGCCAGAAAATGAATATTAAACGGACTGTAAAAAGGCCACGGCCCAAAAAATAAAAGGCCGCATTATTGGGCTTGGCCCATGTCGCCGTCCAAAACTAACAGAGAAAAAAATATTAAATGGGTTGAATTATTGGGCCAGGCCCATTTAGGGGATGAACTGGACTGGGCTGAATCTGATCTACGACCATTTCGTTTGGTCACTATATTGCCACGTCAGCACTGCCACGTTGGATCTGACGTGGTCTGGTCAGATAGCCAGTGACCAAATAATTTGGTCACAAAATCTGTGACCTTTTTTTTTGGTCATAGACGTCTATGACCAATTCCCCAAAAAGGTCACGTAGTTTCATTAGTGACCCTCATCTTTTGACCAACTGTTTTTGGTCACAAAAAGGTCACAAATAGAAAATCGTGACCTTTCAGTGACCAATATGGAGGGTCACTAGGTAGCATATTTCTTGTAGTGTAAGCCTTTTGCAGGACTCTGTACTCTTCAAGGACTGCGAGAAGGGTGTTTGCCTGAATGGCAGCAAGCTGAAGGTAGCATTAGATGGATCAGAAGTCGGAGAATACATTATTGGTGATGGAGGATACCCTCTTCTTCCATGGCTACTCACACCTTACCAGGAGGAAGGTCTCTCAGAGTCAAAGGCGGAGTTCAATAGGAGACACTCCGCGGCCACAACTTGTGCAACGAAGGCGCTGGCAAGGTTTAAAGACACTTGGGAGTACCTGCAGGGAGAGACATGGTACCGGAAGATTCTACATAAGTCAGTATATGTTTGTTGCATGTTGCATAACATATTCATAGATATGGAGGATGCTGCAGCCATGCCGAGGGTTATGAGGGGGGATTACTGTTGGGAAGTGCGCCAGTTAGCAAGTGAGGATGCTGTCAGGGCGAGGGATATGCTGTCGCAATACTTCTTGACCAACAGGACATCAGAACCAGGAGGTGAATTAACACAACTCCTCCTACATCTTAATATGTTCATTTAATTTATCACTATTTTAATAATGTCACGGTTAAGCTCTTTCCTTACTAGTTATGGATTGTGTAACCACATTTATGCTTTCTACTCATACAGGAACCCTATCTCGTTTTGAGGACGCGCAAGGATTTGAGTCTATTCTCAAAATGACAAGAAAAACCTTTAACTACATCTGTAGCTTGGTGTTTGGGCTGTCAATGGAAGATATTAACAGCTACACATTTATTGACGGGAGGGTGTTGTGTTTAGAAGATCGAGTAGCCGTTGCTCTGAGAAGGTTGTACTCCAGTGAGCCATCGGAGACCTTAGGATCCTCTGTTGGTGTGGATGAGTCAACCATCAAGTTGGTAACTGATAGGTTCATTGCTGCGGTGTGCGAGGGAGCAATGCACCACATATGCTGGCCAGACTCCATTAAAATGGATAAGATCAAATCAATGTTTGGCAGGATGCACAATATGCATAATTGTTGCGGTGTTATATGTTCAACTCGCATCCCATTTGGACCAAACTGGGAACACAAGAAGAATGACAACATTCTAATGCGAGCCATCCTTGATACAGAGATGAGGTTCATGGACATTTGGTTGGAATGGAAAGGTAGCATGAACTGCTCAAGCATTTTGCAGGATGCTGTCCTCTTCAAGGAGTGTGAGAAGGGTGTTTGCCTGAATGGCAGCAAGCTGACGGTAGCATTAGATGGATCCGAAGTCGGGGAGTACATAATTGGTGATGCAGGTTACCCTCTTCTCCCGTGGCTACTCACACCTTACGAGGACGAAGAGCTCTCAGACCCCAGGGCGGAGTTCAATAGGAGACACTTTGCAGCCACAACTCGCGCGACCAAGGCGCTGGCAAAGGTTCCAAGATACATGGAAATTCCTGCACGGGCAGACGTCGTGTCCATTCAACGAGGAGAATCTAGTACATGCAATTTATGCCTGCTGCATGTTGCATAACATAGTCATAGATATGGAGGGTGATGCAGCAATGCGTAGCGTAGAGGAGCTTAATTACTGTGATGAAGTGCGCCAGTTAGCAGTTGAGGATGCTGAGAGGGCGAGGGATATGACCAGCATGCCATCCGCATCGGGAGGTGAGTTAACACAACTGATCCTACATCTTAGTTTGTTAGTTTGGTGCTGTCTCCACTAATTGCTCTATATTTACCATCCGTCATCTGTTTAGTGGATGTAGAGGAGGACCCAGAAGTAGCTTCATCTGGCTCAGGGGACAAAGCAAGTAACAATAAGTGCAGACAAGAAGAAAAGATGAAGAGAGGCAATGCTAGGTACATCCTCCAGCAGGTTCACTGTAGGTATAGTGCTAGCAATTGTGCTTCAAGTCTTAGCCGTTTACTCCAATCCAACACTATTCCAACAATATGTCAGTCCTCTTCTTTGTTCACCGATCTTTTTGATGAATGGTTCATTTAATAGCACGCATGATTTGGCCGGTTAAGTTAGCAGCTACACTATGCATGGAGATGAAAATTCTTGAATCCTGGTGCATGCCGTGATATAATTAAAACCTTGGTTTGATCAGGTGAAAGGGAGGCCTTCATTCTGCTGGTTGGAGCTTTTGAATGCATGAATCCAGACGCAATGGAGCCAGAGACTGATATGATGCTGCTGCAACACAAGTTTAAGTTCAATTTTTTATTTAAATAAAAGAATGGTCATCTATTTGGCAAAGACAACTGGTGTGTGCTCCACGTGTTGAAAAAAGGACGTTGTTTACTGTAACTGATTCCATCCATCAGTTGATGTAAACTGAAGAATTTGCAAGTGTTATTATGTCATCCTGCATGTTTTATCGGTCAGTTGTTTGGGCCAGTAGTAATCGTATTCAGTCATAGATGTTGTTACTTACTTTTAAGTGTATCTCACAGAACTCGTCGAAGAGCGTGAGCTCTCACGATTTAGAGAAGAACAGAGACATAATACAGTTTAACTGATTTAATACCCAGAGATTCAGTGAACGGTATGTGCCTGCGAGGATGTTGGTGCTGGTGGGGATTGATCATAGATTTCTTCCTAGAAGGATCTTGGAATGAGTTAGGCTGATACAATTAGTGGTCTTTGATTAGGCCAGTAGTCTTTTGGCAGTACCATGGCCTGGTTATGGCTTTCCAGTAATAAGTTTTTTTAAGAACAGAATTCTGTTATCCATTTTGTAGATTTCAGAAGAGAAACTGAAGCAAGATAAGAAGAAAGAAACAATCCATCTTTCTCATAGAACTGTTTATCTATTTACATCTTCCTCCCACATATAACAATTCAGGATAAGAATTTTCTGTAAGGAATCAAGCAGCGATATGAGAAGGAAAAACTTCGATGAGTTTGTACAGAAAAGATCTTGGTTCACGATTCTATTGAAAGTTTTTTGCCAATATGAAGCACCTATATGAGAATTTTTGCGGTTTGTGCCAGTATGAAGCAGCTACATGAGAGGAAACAAGAAACAACACAGTTTAGTTGTCAAAATAGGACCATTTACTGGTCAAAATAGAACCATTTACTGGTTAGACAAGAGTGGCATCAAAGGGTCAAAGGGGACAGTTCAGAACTCCCTCTAGTCTTCTTCCTATTCATTCATGCCCATTGTTAGAGACTGGGTCCAGGTGGCAAGTGAATGGCATCTCAAGCCCCATAGACCCACATGGCTCGATTCGGTGTACCATCCTGTCCTTGTCGTTTCACAAACAAACTTGTGACCACGACAGGATGCACTACCAACCAACTAACAGGAAAGAAAGAAGTTCATATGCACGGATACATACCAATGATGGTGCATGCTTCTACGATGGGAATAAAGACTAGAAGGTGCGAGCAGAAGGAGCTGCACCTGTGTGGCTTCTCAGCTCCTGGGCTGGTGGTGACAGGTGCTACTGCTGGGTGGCTTCTCAGCTCCTGGGACTGGTGGTGGAAGGTCCAAGCAGACAGAGCTGCTGCAGGGTGACTTCTCATCTACTAGGACTGGTGTTGGCAGGTCCGAGCAGACAGAGCTGCAGCTGGGTGGCTTCTCAGCTCCTGGGAGTCTGGGACTGATGGTGGCAGGTCCGAGCGGATGGAGCTCCTGAAGGGTGGCTTGTAGTGCACCTCAGCAAAGAAGGGCTCGCTCTTTTTGCTCTTGCGGCAATGAGCCCAGAAGTTGACGTGATACACCATCTGGCCACTGAAAAACGCAGTGGCTTCCATCGGAGGCTTCACATCATCAAACTCTTAACCCTGCAGGCAGATATCGGTCATATATGTCATGCCATGCAGCTCGGGCAGGAACTAATTGCGATGAAATTGATAAGGACTAACTAAAGTCCATCAAAAGGTTGCCTATGTACATAAAAACTCTATTTTCTACCTAATCGAAAGGCAATACGACTGCCGGTTCCTCAAAAAAAAAGAAGTCCATCAATGAAGTGAACTGCCAGGACAAAACTTCAGCATAAAATAAATCTATTTTTAAAAATAGTTTCAAATCTAAACCCCTATTTGGTAGCGCATGTCCCGGTGGCGCTACGTTGCACATGGTAGTGCCCTAGACTATGCCCCTAACACGAGCTGCATATACGAACTAAAGTTAACAATGATTAAGCTAATCAAGTATTATCATTATTCATGATAGCAAATTCATAATTTACTTGATAGATACTAAGCATCAAACTAACTTTAGAAAATAACACAGAACTTGTCAATTGCATGTGAAAATCCATAGTTGAAAATATGGGCGAAACATGGTCGAAATGGGTGATTGTTTGGCTCTGCAAGACACACCTCTTGTTCTAAATTTTGGACAAAATTTCGCTCACAGCAATGTTTCTAAAATCGTCTGAACATTGAAAATAAACTAACATAAAAATAATTCACAAAATGTTATCTAAGTTTCTATACATCATGAGATCAGTTGCACTGAAAAGATAATTTAATTTACAGCCCATAAGAAAAATAATCATGTCATTCGAATTTTCTGATCAAAGTTAACGGGTTTAAAATTATATATTTAGGGCGCTGTCAAGAGGATTGCACCTAGCTGAAATCTACCCTCTTTAATCTAGAATTTTCACGACCACTATTCTCTGAATTTTTTTAATAGTGTTTTTGGTGTTGTCACCTTGGTAGGCATAGCATCCCAGTGCACGACGCTACCATGCGGAGGATAGGGCCCGGGAAAGGCCCTAAAAAAGAGTTAGATTCCAAATCTTCTGTTATAAGTAGATTCATTTGTGCTAAAGTTTGGTTCGAGCGATAGTTTTGTCGTTTAACGCACGCTTCCTACAGCTGGGCAAATAAAAAGCTAGACTGTTTTTGACTGGCGCCATGACGATCAAAGTATACGGTGCTTGTCCCATAGCAATTGGTCGAGGATCGTCGACGGGTTGTGCCTTTTGTGGACATCCATGCGTGCCCTTGTCAGAGCGTGTCGATCCATCGGCTACTTGTCAAGTGGTGCATGCATGATGGCTCCGATTATGCTTGTTAGGCTTTTCGTTCTTAAAAATTATGACGAAGCATTTGACATGAAAAATCTCTGTACGCGCGTCAACGTGCTCGCGAGAGAACAGCTACGCGTGCGCAGAGGAGTCCCCAAAAGGGCTGTTTTACGGTACAACTTACTTGTCCTTTGGGGCAGTAGTATTTTGTGGACTAGTTAAGAAAACTTATGATTGTAAGGAGGTGATTGAAATTGTTCTATCCATCCCGCACAAAAAGGAGCTAACCGATCGGGACATAAAAAAACAACGCACGCGGTCGTCAGCCCTGCGCGCCGCCGCTGTCACCCTTGCGGCTGCGCCATTTCCTTGGCGACGTTGCCCTTCGGTGCATGTCGTGGCCTGTATTTCTGTCAATTATTCGTACCCTTGTTCCTGGATTAGATAGCATGAACAAGCAAAATAAGCATGTGCAATCGTTCTGACGTCCAGTTTTGTTCTCAGATTTTTCAGTTTTCTTGAATTCGGACTACAGTTGTTGTACCTTGTGCTCTGCACTGTTTTATTTGCAGTAAAAGAGGACACAGTTTAAATACATCAGTTCATTTTCTTTTCCCTGTAAAAAAAATACAGGACTACACCGTGGGAATTAATATTCGAGCTAAATACAACACTACCATTAACTAGAAAAGTGTACAATATTTTCTATATTTGAAATTCTCTGCTGCAAGTCTCTTGCGGTGTGATATATCATGAGCTCTTTTCTTCTCCCCGTAAACAGACAGTTCTGTAGACATGGAGGCAAGTATTTTCTGGAACTGTAAGATTCGTTGTTCCTTCTCATTCACAAGGATGAAGCCAATGTATCTCGTAGACTATTAGTTGTATCCATTGTGCACTAGTTGACCATCCAGCATAGTTGTTGAGAAGGTCTTCCCGGATTAACAAATTACAACCCTGCATAAATTAGTACCAGTATACCAAACAAAAGTTAGTGCAATGCATTTTAAGGAAAAATGTGTCAAAAATATTGCACAAAATTGTTCATGAATAGAATATAAATATGACCTCCAGCATATTGCATTCTAGAAAGCATAGACGTTCAGAATTTTCTGTGTAAGAGATGTGTTTGCACTGCCGGTTCATGGCAAGCACATTGGAGCTCCAGCAGATCACAAAAATCTGAGCCAGGCGATCCATGATGACTCAAATGCGAGAGGGATCCTCTCGTTGACATATTAGAGAGAAATCCTGGAACCTACGGAGAACCATCGAGACGTCATTTACAGATAATTCAACGATCTAAATTAAGAACACATAAACGTTCACGGGAGAAAAAATGGTGGGCTATAGCAGGACAAGACACCTAAGGAGCAAAAATGACATCATTTACTTGCACAAACAAACAGGTGTAACTTCAGTGTTGGGGCGCCCCTGAGAGTCCAAGGCCACCGCTGCCCTCTTTCTTAACACTGAACTTGCTGCTGCTAGAAAATTAATTTTTATGTAGTACGCCATTATGAATAAATTTCCAAAGACTGAACTTGCTTCGGCCACAACTGCATCACCGTAGCTCATTTACTAATTTAGCTGCATATGTATACTAGAACTTGCTTCTGTTACCCTACACAATTGCTTCTTTCCATAGGTTCTTGATATTGCAGCTAAACATACTACTGTATGGAAATCTGCTACCCTACGCAGAAGTTTGTGTGTACAAATCCTACATGGGTCTTAAAATCAATTCTCATGTCCAATTTCGTCAAACAAATTTCAACAAGTTCTGCACTCTATTTTTAGGGAAACATCACTTATTGTTTCACACAATGGGACGGAAATAAACAACACATGTGTTGCCAAATTATATGCGTCACAACAAACCAACAGAAATGAAACAATCCAGGGACTTGCAGATGATCAGAAAAGGTGCATAATACTCGCTTCTTACCTTGTTGCACTGGGGTATGAATTCTTGCATCTAGCTTTATCTTTTTCATTGATCTGGTCCCTTCTTCTCTAAATCATCAAGAAAAAACAACACTATAAGAACAATCCATCAGCAAGCTATCCCTCGGCATGGTTGATCTGGACGATCTTCTCGGCATCTGCCTTCTCGTTCGCGGCCAACCTCATCCTGGCAGCTGCAAAAAAGTACAAACACAATGTCAGTACATTGGAGGTCAGAATTAATTAAGTACTTTGTGCCTCTTTGAAAGATGAAAACTAGCACTGAAACAGCCTATTGAAATGCACATCAAATTGCGCATGACTGCAGGCTTCGGATCACTTCTTGTTGTACCTGAATATTTCATGCATCATAAAGTTGCTTACATTTTGTTTCTTACATCAGTGAGGATGAAAAATCATCGAAAAAACTTGGTTTCTTCAGTTCAGAATCAACCACGAACAAGGCTTAGACGAAGAAGAAACAAACATACCTCACTGCTCCCTGCCGTCCGCGGGTGGCGCCGTCGCGCGTGCTCGCCCCGCACGGCAGCGCTGCGCTTCTCTCCTGCCTGCTGTCTGCCGGCACCTCCGGGACGCTGATGCCGCAGAAGGTCGAGCAGATGTCGCCCCCTCCCCCGCCCGTCCAGCTCGAGCCGATGCCGCTCCTCATCTGTGCCGGCGGCGGAGGGTGGCACGGAATCGCGCCGGGCGGCGTCTCCACGAGGTCGCCGTCCAAGTGACCACCCGGGTTCCACGAGGTCAAAGAAGTGGCTTGGTGGAGGCCTGAGAGTGACGGCCGTGCTGGAGAGTGGCGGCCGAGCGAGTGGAGAGGGCGGGTGCGCCGCCGTTCGCCCGAGAGAGTTTGAGGATCGACCCTAACCGTAGCCTAATGGACAACTTGTGAAAAAACCCTGTTCGATTGAGAAATTGTGTTATTGGACATGTTTTTCTCATTTACAGTTTGACCCTTCGGTGGAAAAATACTGGTGGGTTCGCTGACAAGTATTGATCAGCGTGAGCCGTCGGATCTGGCGGGCTGGACGGTTGACCTTTACCTGTCCGTACCGTAAAACAGCCCCCCAAAAAAGATGCAAGTTACTCAAAATTCAGGACAAACCACCTACTGGTGCTCATTTTGCATAACACTTACTATACGGGTTTGTTGGACAGAACATTAATCAGTTGCAACTAGAACTAATCTAATGTCTGTGTAAGTTGATATGATTCCTCACAATTGGACCCCGCTCGTTAGTGCACATGTGGCAAAGAAAACCAGCCAGATCAGTTTCACAAGTAAAACTATCATTATCTTCTAAAGCTCTAGCCCAAATGAGTTGAGATTTTTCTCACAATAGTGGAATTATGGTTTACTAGATTTTTTACATCTTT
Source organism: Puccinellia tenuiflora (assembly GCA_012064385.1). Taxonomy (NCBI): domain Eukaryota; kingdom Viridiplantae; phylum Streptophyta; class Magnoliopsida; order Poales; family Poaceae; genus Puccinellia; species Puccinellia tenuiflora. Next base: position 246,966 of record QRDG01000694.1, read on the forward strand.
TTCTTATAAATGTTAACTTTGATACAAAATATGAATGAAATAACTAAAACATTTAGTATCTACATGAGCTGTATTTTTCCTGGAATGTTACTGGATGCATGTTTGATATACTAGATTTTTTGTATTTTTTTGAAGATATTGAATTTCGTTTTATAAATTGGAATGGGCCAATAAAAAAAACTCTTTGGTCTTAACCAGCTGGCTGACGTTTTCTTTACAAAGTGGGCACTTATTACAAACGGGACCCACCTGTCGGGAATAAATGATAGATTAAACATAGCCGCAACTGATTGCCCTAATATGTACTAGTGTTCTGCGTTTTGCGCAGCAAATCTATAAAATAAATGTTTTGTGCAAAATCAGCATCAATAGTTGGCGGTTTGTGCCTCCTGTCTAACGACGCGAACGCTATTAGCACCACATGTTCAGCACTACCTGGCATGCTTCCAGCCAAGAGCGTGTAACAACAATTGGATCAAGAATCTGTTATTGATTTTGCCTATAGCCTTATAGGTATGTAGCTTCAGTTAATTAATAGTAGTTGCTACAGATGATACGATCGATGATTCGACGGTATAGGTGGTTAGATAGCAAGTACACTCTAGCTAGACGTAGAGTGCATGCGATCAGCTCAAAATCAGCTGCAGTACTGTAGCTATGTCCACGCAACGCAGAGCCCACCGAGGGGCCGGCCGGTTGCACCTACATCTTAGGCGATTTAAAATTTTTCCGGTTTAGTCTTGATTAATGTGGAATAAAATTATGTATTTTAATTTAACAAGTATATATAGGTTCACATATGTGCACCAACAACTTATGTTAACTAAGAGCTCGGGTATAGAAATAACCGAGACACGCGGAGATAATGATGTATTTCCGAGTTCCTCCTTTTTAGGAGAGTACGTCTCGTTGGAGTGGTGTGAGTTTCAAACTCAAATGCCACAAATGGCATCACCCTATTTTCCGATAAACCTTGTCCAAAAACTCGGTTCACCATCCACTATTGATTTCCTTTTGGGCGGAAATCAAGTCCCTTACAACAATCTTGAGGCACAACCTCCCAAGTGACCACACAAAAGGTCCCAGCTAGCCACAAAAGGCCTTGACCACAAAAGGTCACAAGAACACCGTCTAGGGTCCAACTACCCAAGAGTAACAAGCTCACGAAATTTCACTTCCACGAATACTCGTAGAGAGAGCAAACCGATGCAACAAAATGCAATGACAAGAACACAGGAAGTGATCAAGCCCTTCACTCTCAAATTCCAACAAAGTAACAAATGCTTATGAGGGAATAAGAGAGGAAGAAAAATGGAGGAGAAACACCAAGAACTCCAAGATCAAGATCTACTAGGTTCCCCTCACTTAGAGGAGAGATGGATGGTGGAAATGTAGATCTAGATCTCCTCTCTTTTTTTCCTCAAAGATATGCAAGAATCATGTGAGTAATTGAGAGAGGGGCAAGCTTTCCAAGCTCAACAACTGTGGGAGAGAGAGAAAAACGAGCAGCTTGAGGTTGAAAAAGGGGAGGGATATTTATAGCCCCTCCCCGAAAAATAGCCGTTGCAACTGCTAGGGCCGGTATATTCGGGCCCTATTCAAAATATCCGGCCCAAATGTCCGGTTTAGACAGAGGCTCGCACTCGGGGCTTGAAAATAGCTAAAAACACTTTTTAGGGCCGTAATATCCGGGCCCCGACCCCGGATATTCCGCCCCCGGAAATTCCGGTTTTGACAGAAACAGAAATACGAAAACTGCAATATCTTTTACATTCGGACTCCGTTTTCAATGATATTGGGCTCGTTGGTATCGCAACGAAGAGCTCTTCAAGATCATGCAGAGAAACATCATAGTCCAAAGATGAAAGATAAAACCAAATGTAGAAAGGTAAGCCTCTCTAAAAAGGAACAACCGGTAAATCCTCCAACATAAAAAAGCGCAACAAAATATTCATATGAAATCCATTTTTGATGAACTAGAGCTTGGTATGGAGATGAACACAAGCTCTAAATTCTCACATGGATAAAAGCCAAATAAGAACCAAGAAAGATGATATGCCAAGTATGCAAAGGTTTGAGCTCTCCACAAAGATACGATAAAGTTACTCACTTATGAGCCCCTCTTGATAGTACGGTATCTATCCTATAACCGAGTAAATGACAAAAAAAAAACCACCACATTTGGGGAAACTGGGACACCCGTGTGTAAAAAAAACCACCCGATTTGGGGTAAAACGACTGTATTTGTCGCAGTTTCCCCAAATGTGGTGATTTTTTGTCATTTACTCTCCTATAACCCGGTCTCCGAACTAACAACATGAGATCGGTAAAATAGAAACCCTAGCAAGAACATACCTTTGCCTTGCGCATTCCACTTGAGTTAGATGATGACGATCTTGACTCTCTCAAGTTGGAACACCTTTGTTGATCATGCTTGCTAGTACATGCTTGATGAAGACTTCTCCAAATACTCCCCCATACCCCATTATGGGAGATTCTCGTTTAGCTCCGTCTTCATGAATCCATTGCAAGTTTCAATCAAATGATATCTTCCGAGATGGATCATATTGAACTTGCACTTCATCTTTTTCTCTTGACATATAGGATGCCTTGGAGATAAACATGAATGTTCCCTCAATCTTCTTTTCCAAGTCATACTTTACCATGTAAGTTTCTAGAGTCCAACACATGAACTCCTTTCTTTTCCTATGGACAAGATCTACAAGGATATCTCAATACAAACATTAGTCCATAAGGATTGTCATTAATTACCAAAACAACGCATGGGGGCAACATGCACTTTCAACATGCCGATTATGTCACTCAAATGGCGCTTTGTTATATGAATAGTAAGTTTCCAGACGAAAAGATCTCTTTTGATTCCAAGGAACTTTATAAGATTTTTTAAAGATTTTATCCTATAACAATTTTTTCTACTTTGATCGTTTTATTCATAGGATTTGTTCCTATAAGATTTTTTTACATAAGAATCATTGTACTACATCCTATAGGAATTCTACCATTTTCTCTAACCTCCTTTTACAATTACTTTACTTTCCTTTGCCATCAAACACAATATATAGCTCTTACCAAAGAATTCAACTAGACATGAGAGTACAATTATATGGATTTCCTATTCCTACACTTTTTCTATTCTATGAATCAACATATATGATGAGAGTACAAATCCATTAAATATATATGATGAAGAATCGTATCACCTATACCGTCGAATCAGCATTATATACACACTATATTCGTCAGGTATTTCCCTTTTTTCCTCAGAAGTCAATGAGAATAATTTCCTGGCCAATTGATTTTACGCAAGTTGAATACTGGATCATCTTTTAGCGTAAAAAGATTCGGAAATTTTCAAACTTTTTTCGAATTTCTAAATTGTTTTCGTACAACAGGTACGCTGATGCTCGAGAGCCATTAGTCCGCGCCTGGACATAGTCCCTCTTAGTAACAAAAGAGGTTACTGCACGTGGGATAGTCAAATAAATGCATAGGAGGAGAGAGAAAATAGGGGAAGGGAATACCTAGTGTTATCACCTTTAGTTGTTCCCCGTCATATCACTAAAATAAAATTTAAAATGCTTAAAAAAATTACGAAAAAGTGTGAGTATTCACAAGATATGTGTAACCATCCAAAAATTTCAGGTCCAAATTGGAAAGAAGCGTGAGAATAAAAAGACAAATCAACATAAATAGTCATTTTTTGCTTTTGTCTTTTTGTGACACTAATGACACTATGCATGCTATATTTTTCTTTTTTGTTTCTCAATGCGCATTTCGAATTTGGATCTGAAAGTTTTGAAGGTTGTAGACACATATTTAGTGAACACATGGGTGGCTTCGTAGAATTTTTTGAAACATTCAAAATTGCTTTTTTTTAATGATAGCACGAGAAGCACCGAAAGTTGTGATAGAACTAGATATACTCTCGAAAGAGGGGATATGTTTGAAGAGGAAATCACATGTATTAGGGGCGAGAGAGAAAAGATAGGAAACCACCTTCACAACTCATAGAAGAATTAAGTATAAGAAATGAGATAGGATGTATAATTGCTAACAATTTAAAAAAGGGAGAGGCCTTGTACTCCCTAACGAAGGGAGTCTATGGTACACCGGGAGACGGGGCATCGCATCAGGAGAGACGACCCTCGTCGTCCGCGCTTTAAACCGTGCCCTCACCTGCGTTGATGCCAGCCAATTCACTCCCCGACCCGCACTCCAATTCCCGCCGCGCAACCACCCATTACTCTCCTCTCCTCTCCCCGCGATGTCGTTGCCGGAGGAGGCCATGCTATTGGAGACTGGGAGAAGGAGGTCGTGTTGCCTGATCAGGGGGAGGAGGACGCCGCGCCGGAGAACGACTAGCCGGCAACTCCACCTCTCGCACATCCGGCGTGGTCCCCGTGGGTGTCCCGTTTGGTTGGTGCAGACCCCACATGCCTGGGACAGCCAGTTACACCGGCGCAAGCCGACGTGGAAGCCGGGAGCTCTAGATGTCGTTCCAGAGGATCACGAGCCAGCAACTCCACCACCCAAGGTCGAATAGAGGATGGTGAGTAGTTAGGGTGTGCTTTTAATTTTATGTAAATTATATGTAAAAGGGTTTAAAATTGAATTCAAAATTGTTTCTCCTATATATGCAACTTTATTTGCCTATAACAAGGAATCCCGCTTGTCAGAGGGCTTGTCCGGGCGTTGTCCGGCGCCCCCGAGCGTGGCTCCAAACTTGAACGTGCGTAGGGGGTGTCGGAATTGGGTCGGCCCACACAATTAGGGTTGCCGCTCAGGCTATTTTTCGGTTTGAATCCCTAATGGGCCTTTGGGGGTACCGGTTGATGCTCTAATGGCAAATCCAAGGCAGCGGCCCATTTGGTCCGCCCACGCCTGTTTCTGTCCGTGTGGGCGGAAACCATGGCCCATCGCGGCAACACATTTGCGTTCGACATCCGTTTCGTGGCCGCATGGAGCCATTTCCGACCTGAATATGGGATGCCATCCCTTTTCAGCGTCCATTTTGTTTCTGCGCGTGGTAGTGGGACCGAGCCATCCAAGTTTCTTGGTCGGACTCCACTTGGAGGAGGACCAACATATGAATCCTGAGAGGATTCCGATGCCACGCATTTGTGCGAGCAGGAACGGGAAATTCGCCGCCAGGACAAGCTCATCTTCCACGACCCTACGTAGACTTCTTCGACGACCCTACGTTCACTGGGAACAACCCAAATTGGGACACATTGTTCCGCGACGCGCACGACACCAGGCGCAGGTCGTATTTCGCCGCTCGTGCTCTCGGACGCGCCGGTGCACCAGCGGAGCCACCAAAGCCTGCGTAACCGTAGCCTGAGTTCGAGCTCTAAGAGGTGAAGGAGGAAGCCAAGGTGGTGGACGACCCCGAGTTCCACGAGGTGCTCCGGGGCTCCGTCGACACCTCTGTGCTGGACGAGCTTCGTCACTGGCCTGGCCTCCCGCATGTGCTCCACGCGGCCGCCATGGAGGCAGCTCGCCCGCCCGTGGCACCGCAACTAGAGTAAAATCGAAGCAACTGCCATGAATAGCAGGGATGGAGCCGGTTAGTCGTGGACGTGGATGCCCATGCTCCCCGCGGCGTCTGAGCCACTGGCCCACCTCTGGACGCCTCTGATGTTCACCGACCTCATCGACGAAGACGAGGAGTAGGCCTCCGGTGGCCACCACCCTAGAACTAGGGTTATGTGTTTTTTCTCTCTTTTTTCTTTTTCATTAATGTAATCTGGAGCCCGACTAGTTATATATTTTAATTCCAAAAAAATTGAAATGCGTCCCTGGGGTTTGGGCCAGTGCGCGGGCCGATGAAAACAGGCGGACATTTGGTATCCGTCCCGCGACCCAAACAAACGTAAATCGAATAGATTTCGCGTCTGTTTGGATCGCCACGTTTGAGTTCCCTAAGGACATTTTGAATACTGAACCTGGCTCCCCAACACCCCATGCCTACAAGTAAGACTCCTGCCATCATGTTTCATGCCACATCGGTCGGTCAAGCCAGATCACTAGATCAGGCATATCATCTAATAGGTACTCCCTCCGTTTAACAATATAATATGTTCTAACTAGTTCACATGTTAACTAGGTAAGAAAAAAGAGTGTACATATACATTAAAACATGTCCACATACATCTAAATACATATATGTGAATGTGAATAAAAACTAAAACATCTTAGAAACGAAGGGAGTACACCTTCGATGTTACAGAGGCATCTAAAAAAAGTTACAAACAGAGGCTACCTACGCGCGAGCAGGGTAGACGGAAAGGGATGACGAGACGAGCGACGAGGCGAATGACGATCTTCATTTTTTTTTGAAAAGGAGAACGACCCCGGCCTCTGCATCAGAGCGATGCACACAGCCATTTATTGAAAGGTAAACGTAGCGTGTCGAGTGTTTAAAGGTTTACAAAACAATCATAGACGGCAACGCAGTGCCAGAAAAATTAAAAAGAGCACACACTTAAACTTTGCTAAGACGTAATCCGTCTAGCATGCTGCCAGCCACCCCGGTTGAAGATAGCCCGAACGACCGCCATCAACCGAGAACAACCTGAATCCATAAGCGCCCGTTGGTTGGGTGGGAGCAAGAGGGACCACATGTGAATCCAATAAGTAGCTCTGTGAACAACCTGTAAAAAGTGAGAATTTTCCAACCTGTTAAAAACCACGTCATTTCTGCAATTCCAAATTGCCCAAATAAAAGCACAAACGCCAATGCGAATGCAAGCCTTTGTATGTTTATCCACACCTGTAAGCCAGTCAGAAAACATATTCTCTATACTAGCCGGGGGTGATATATTATAAGTGAAATGAATAAGACGCCAAATATCACGAGCGAAAATACAATCAATGAAGAGATGGTTGACCGTCTCATCAGACTCACAAAAAGCACACCGCCTGGATCCATTCCATCTTCTTCTAATCAGATTATCTTTTGTCAAAATCACTTTTCTATGCACAAACCACATAAAATTTTTAATTTTCAGCGGAACCTTCAACTTCCACAAGTATTTATGAGGAAAAACTGTGTCCCCATTTAAACAGTGTGCATACATAGATTTGACTGAGAACAGCCCAGATGTTGTCAACCTCCATCTAAACGTGTCCTCATGAGTTGTCAACTGTATTGGCATTAATTTTTCCACTAAATGAATCCACTCCGTCCATTTATTTCCCGTTAAGGATCGCCTAAATTGTAAATTAATCGGTGGAGCATTGGATAAAACATCCGCAACAAGAGCATTTTTGTTGCGAACAACATTATACAAGCTAGGGTATTGAGCCGACAGTGGCCTGTCCCCTAGCCAAATATCCTCCCAAAACCGAGTTGCTTGGCCATTGCCAACTTGAAAGTTACCCAAAGAAAAGAACTCATTTTTAACCGACATGATTCCCTTCCAAAAAGGTGAATCCGTAGGCTTAGCTGTAACTTGCGCTAGCGTTTTATCTCTTAAATACTTATTTTGGAGGAGCTCCTGCCACACGCCCTCCTCACTCAAAATTTTAAAGAGCCATTTGCTCAGAAGACATTTGTTTTTAATTGAAAGAACCTCAACTCCTAAACCTCCTTGATCTTTAGGGCGGCATACAATGCTCCATTTGGTTAATCTGTACTTCCGTTTGTGTTGATCATTCTGCCAGAAAAACCTATTCCGGAAATAATCTAATCTCTTTCGTACCCCAACAGGTACCAAGAAGAAAGAGAACAGAAACATTGGTAGACTTGTTAGGACTGAATTTATAAGTACTAATCTATCCCCATAGGACAGCAGCTTACCGGCCCAAGAAGCCAGTTTCTTTTCAAAATGATCTTCTACCGACTTCCACTCCTTATTCAAAAGCATGCGATAATGTATAGGAATACCGAGATACTTAAAAGGCAATGATCCAACTCCACATCCAAAGATATGACAGTAATCATTTTGAAATTCTACCGCTTTTCCAAAACAGTATATTTCACTCTTATGAAAGTTGATCTTGAGACCCGAAAGTTGTTCAAACAGAGCTAAAATTAGCTTCATATTAACAGCCTTTTCTAGATCATGTTCTAGAAATAGGATGGTATCGTCGGCGTACTGCAAGATGGACACCCCACCCTCAACAAGATGAGGCACCAGACTCCCTACTTGTCCATCCTCCTTGGCTCTACCAATGAGAACCGCAAGTAGATCAGCTACAATATTAAACAAGATTGGAGATAAAGGATCTCCCTGTCGCAAACCCTTCAAGGTTTGGAAATAATGGCCTATGTCATCATTAACACGAATGCCAACACTTCCACCTTGCACAAAACGAGCCACCCAATCACACCACTTCGGGTCAAAACCCTTCATGCGCAGAGCCTGCTGTAGGAACGACCATTTAACTTTATCGTAGGCCTTTTCAAAATCAATTTTGAAAAGAACCCCGTCTAGTTTTTTCCTATGTAATTCATGTATAGTTTCATGAAGGATAACCACTCCTTCAAGAATGTTCCTTCCTGGAATAAACGCCGTTTGAGTAGGCCGAATAACTTTGTGAGCTATTGAAGATACCCTATTTGTGCCTACTTTCGTAAAGATTTTAAAACTCACATTTAGCAAACATATGGGCCTATATTGCTCAATTCTACTAGCATCCTCTTTTTTTGGCAGCAGCGTGATAGTTCCAAAATTCAGCTTATACAAAGGGAAGTCCCCACTATGCAATTGTGAGAACATTCCCATCAGATCCTTTTTAATAATTGGCCAAAATTTCTGGTAGAACTCTGCCGGGAACCCATCTGGTCCGGGAGCTTTATTGTGTTCCATCTGTGAGATAGCTTCTAATACTTCTTTTTCAGTAAACTCAGAGGTTAGAATTTGATTTTCCACAGTCGAAATTTGAGGCATATCATGAGTGACCGATTCATCAAGAGAAAAGGTACTCATCGGTGGAGCTCCAAAGAGCTTCTTGTAGTACTCCGTGATGTAGGTTTTCAAATTTTGTTGACCCACTATAGTTCCTTCATCTTGTTCTAATTGAAAAATACGTTTCTTTCTATGCTTTCCATTTGCAATCAAATGAAAATATCTAGTATTACCGCCCCCTTCTTGAATGTGCCGAACTTTTGCTCTTTGGGCCCATTTGGCCTCTTCATCCCTACGTAACCGAGCAATGCAATCATCTGCTTCTTTCTTCGCATCTCTCTCCGCTACAGTTAGCGGGACCGATTCAGCTTTTAAATCTAATTCATCAATTAGTTTGAGAAGCTTTTCCTTTAGCATTTTATATTCACCGCTAAGATTTTTAGCCCAACCACGCAGAAATTTTCTTAAATGCCTAATCTTAGCTTGCCAAATTTCAATAGGAGAACCATTAGCAACACAAGATGTCCATTCACGCTGTACTATCTCACAGAAGTCAGCCCGACGAAGCCAAGATAGTTCAAAAGAAAAACGAGACTTATTCCCCAAATGGGCTTGTTCTCCAAAGTCAATGAACAGAGGGGTATGGTCGGATCCAGTCCGTGTTAAAGCCTGAACCGTAACTAACGGAAATTTTTGCTCCCACTCCACATTGGCTAGGAAACGATCTAATTTTTCAAATGTTGGAACTTCCCGCCTACTTGCCCACGTATACTGTCTACCCGATAATTCAATTTCTCTAAGGTCTAAACTTTCAATAATCGCATTAAACATAAACGGCCAACGACCATCAAAATTAGCGTTATTCTTTTCCTCCTGACGTCTGATTATATTAAAGTCACCCCCAACCAACATCGGGAGTTCCTCCTTTTCACAAATACGAACCAATTCTGCTAAGAAATCTGGTTTCCGATCTGCTTGAGCCGCCCCATAAACCACAACCAAAACCCAGACAAAACCATCCAATTTATTTTTAACTTGAAACTTAGCACAAAACTCACCACTCACAACGTTCTGCACCGAAATTTCCTTCATATCAAACCCAGCAAGAATACCCCCCGAACGACCCTGTGGTGGTAACGAATACCAAGCATAATCAGCACTACCCAAAATTTTCTTTAAAAAAGGAGCAGAAAAGTTCGATCTCCCAGTCTCTAAAACCGCGGCAAAAGCTAACTTATTTTCCCTAATAGCTTCTTGAAGAGCAAAATGCTTAGCCGTATCTCCAAAACCATCCGTGTTCCAGATTAAACCTTTCATCTTTTAGGTTTTTTAATTTTTTCAATCCTAGCGCTACGCCTTTGTACCACAAGGCCAGTGCCTTTATTTTTCCCACGCCGACATGGAACAGAAACAGTCTCAGATATTAGACCCATTTGGTCCAAAGAAGGTTCATCATCCTCCTTCCCGAGATCTTCTGACAAATTAAAAGCGTTTCTCATCACCAAGCTTTGCTCACCATCTTCATCTAAATTATTTAGCGAATTTTTAAGAATGATTAGCGCTCTTGATTCTTCGACTTGTTTGATCCCATTAACAGCATTAGATACTTCAGCCGAGGACTCACCTAAAGAGACCCCCAACTTGGACGCTCTACGAACTATTTCATCATTTGGTAAATCTAAAAATGAGAGTTTACGGTTAACTGATTTACCTGAAGATCGAATGTCGTTTCGCCGCTGCGCCAACACTATTGCACGCTCCAAAGCAGTGGCATCCCCATCAACTCTAGCACTCAACCTAGCGCTCGAGCGAAGCCTTGAAGCTTTTGGATCCTCTATTCCTCCATACTGAATTATATCTTCCTTGGACACATTCTTCAAAGGAGAACACCCCAGCGACTCCACATTTGGAGTTTAGCATCCCTAGCTAGTGAAGAACAAAGAAAAGGAGCAGCAGGAATCTCTGCCGCGGCATAGAAAAGTGGAGAATTCTCTGCCGCGACAGCCCTCACTGCCGTGGCTGAAAACGCATGATCATTTTCTGTCGCACCAAGCAGCCCCCCTGCAGCCTCCTCCGGCACATCATTATGAACAGCAACAACATTAGATTCACCACAAAGTGAACCATGGGTATCTTCCAACACGCTAAACACCGGACCAATGTCCGAAGGTAACAAAGTTTCTTGCTCACAGCCCTCATTGCGGTCCTCTCCAAAGGGAGGAGCCACACCGAAATCTTCCCTCTGTGATTCATCAACCACCTTGTTGGCACGCCAACTTTGAAAGATGATATGCTCAGCCTCCTTAATTTGCTGCACCACCTGATGGCAAAGGAAACTCCTCCCATCGACCAAGACGAATATTCTCCAAACTCTTTGCCACACGGGGTGAGTAAAAAACCCCCTTAGAGACCACTTTCTTAGAACCTGAGTTCCCACTTCCATCAGCCCTTTTTCCAATTGAAGAGTTAGAGGAAACCGAATTATTGCCAATAGCCTCTCCACTCTTTCCATCCTTTGAACTTTTTCTAGTCTTCTCATTTCCTTGTCCATCGGAGAGATCATCATCTTCCCCATTAGCCCCTAGCATATCCTCATCTAATATATGTTCCTCAACCTCAAAAGTAATATCATAAAAGCCATCTTTGATAAAAACCGGCAGCTCCTTAGGGATCTTAAGCACATTGACACAGCCAATTAAGATACGTAAAACACCATGCTCCCTAGTATAAGGCATATCCACCTTTATTGTCTTACCAAGCAAAGAACCCAGCCCCCAAAGAGCTAAAAAATCACCTTTATGTCGTGAAGGAATTCCCTTCATCCGTACCCACACTTGAGGTAACCCATCCATCGGTTCAGGAGAAGCTGCCCAATCTCTCACCATCAACTCAATAGAGGAATCAGGAACCTTAAAACTACCAAATACTTTTAGCCTATCCAATTCAGCTTTGGAAGGGAACTGGACCTTGAAAACATTCTGTCCCAATCTCAAAACCTCCCACTGATAATCATCACTCGGAACCACTCTCCGAAGTTGCCTAGCAATCTGAGGGATGGTCAATTCACCCCCTACCACAGTAACCATCGCCAAACGAGTGTTCTCATTCTTGGGCCGGTAAGATTCAGTGATAATCATCTCATAGAACATAAGATCATCACTTGCCAAGCCATGCACCAACACTTGGGGCTTGGGCGCACTTAAGAGAGGACATACCTCCGATGAGTGATCAACTTGCTCACAAATGTCACATAAAATAGCCTCACAGTCCGCTAGAACATGCCCAGCAAAACCACACCTAAAACACTTCACCTTTTCAGGTTTCTTCCCTTTTTTTGCTGCTGCTACCCCATCTTCATCTTGTTCTTCTCGACCTGTATCAGATGCCAACACCATCTTCTGCGCCACTGGCAAAAGGGCAGAAGCAATAGCCGAAGCTTGGTCTTGCGCGATACCGCTCTCCGCCGGCACAACCCTAGCAGGAGGTGCCAAGGCAGTACCATCCCCACCGGATGGTATGACAGGGGCAGTACCACGACCACCTCCGAATCGACCACGATAGCCTCTTCCGCCACCACCACGATAGCCATTGTAGCGCCCATAAAATCTGCCTCCTCCCCTGTACGAATTCTGCCGATAATCATCTGATCCAACGTTGAATTCTCCGAATTGAGGCGGTCCAGCATACCTTCCATTGAAGTTTTGATTCTGAAAACTCTGATTAAAACGGCCATCACCGTTGAAACCATGTTGCCTGTCCAGCGCCTGACCAGAGGCACCACTAGGTCCTCCTGCCTCAAAACCGCCGAGAGGTTGGTAGCCATTGAAGCCGCCACCCCTACCTTGGAATACACCGGAGCCTCGACCGCCAAAGCCGCCTCCCCGGTTGTTTCCGCCCTGACCAGCGCCGCGGTTCGCCATGGCGGCAGGAACCCTAGAGGCTGGGAAGAACGAACGAACGCGTGATCGCGATCGATCTCGGTACGAAAACACCCGAGACGACAGACTTACGTCTTGATGACCCAGATGGTCAGTTAATTGGGCTGCGAAATTTGCTTCCGAAGAATAATCACGTTGGCCCAATGACTCTGCCGTGATTAACGGGAAACTTGAATTCGAATTCGGACCCATCGATCCAAGATTCACGCCCATGATTTTATGTCCAACCGTTACCGCAGAGGACCCACCCCTCTTGTCTCCGCCGGTGATCGCCGGAACAGCACGTCGCCGACGTCTCCGAACCACTGTCCACCCTGAATCCTCCCCATCGATCACATAGACCCTGGGAGAGATCGCCGGAGCTTTAGTATTTTGGAGGAAACAGTTTTCCTCCGCCACACTCCGTAGAGTCTTATCAAAACGAACGACGCGACGATCAGATAGGACAGAATCCCGATCAAGATCTAGGGAAGGAGAGAGAGAAGGGTGGACCTCCCGAGCCGCCCACCTTTGTCGACGCCTTTTCTCTTCCCTCTTACGGAAACGCTTCGTCGGAAGATCCCTCGTCGGCGAGATCTCCGGCGTACTGCACCTCTACCGAAGGGGACGTGAGGTAGACGAAGAACCTCTAGAAACCCCTTCCTCTTCCTCGTCGCTTGACGCCGAGGCCAGCGCCCAGAACCTCCCACCCGGAGGCGAGCCAGCTCCGGCCGGCGAGTCACCACCCGAGTCGCCGCTCGAGTCGCCTCTCGTGCTCCTAACCATCATAGCGTACCGTGTAGGAGGATATATGGATTTCCCTTTCATTGCTTATGATGCATATACTTCAGTGTGTATCACAGGGGACGAGACTAAGGGCCATTTTCGGTTTTACATCCTGAGGGAATCATCATCGGAACCTCAATGACGATCTTCATGTAAACGTAAAACATCACTAGACGAACAGCGCGCTTCGCCGCGCCGCCTGCACGACGCTCTGTCACAGCTAAGCGCGCCGCCTGCATGACGCTCTGTCACAGCTAGGCTAGCATAGTAGAACAGTAGAACTAAAGTGTGTTTTCGTCTGTGCCAGTGCCACCAGCTTGCATTCGTACGTTTATGTTGCTTGCTCTCTCTGTCTGCATATGCACACCTAGTAGACCAGGGGCACATTTACATACTCCAAAAGTCGGTGCTAACTTTTATAAGTATTACGTATAAAGACAACACAAGGACATGTGGCAAAAAAGTGACACTCACTACTGGAAAACCACTCTTCGCCGTGTGGCCAAAACACACGGCGAAGGTAGGAATTGGCCTCGGCGAACTAGTCGCCGAGAAAGGTACTCGGCAGAGAACTCTCGGCGACAATTGCCTCGGCGACGCCGCTTCGCCGAGTGCTTTCTGTCGGGATGCACGGCGAACTCTTCGCCGAGACTATAGACAAGAAACCCGGCGAAGAAAAGGCAATCTGGATCGTCCCTTGTCAGATGGATGTTAGGCGTGTGTCAGCACATCACTATAGGAAAGCCACACTACGCCGACGGCCATCTCGTACGCCGACGGCCAAATGTCGGGCCGTCGGCGTACAAGGCGAGCTAGGGTAGCCGTAGAACGGGCCGTCGGCGTACGAAACCCCATCGGCGTATACATTCATACGCCGACGGCTGCTGTCGGCGTAGATAAAGCTGTCGGAGCGCCTACCAGCGCCCGCCGTGACGGCGCTGAAACGGCCGTCTCCCTATGTTGATACGCCGACGGCAATGCCGTCGGCATAGTTTTTTTTAATAACTAAATTTAGTTTTATTTATTTCTGTATATAATATTTAATGTAGGTATAATTTATGTATAAATTGGGTCTATAATTCCCCTCCCAATTTCTGTATCCCACTCGCATAAAATAACGGTTTGATTTTTCTGGAACCCTCATAAAATAACGTTTGAACTAACTATATTGGTTCAGGAGATATATTGTTTTTGTATAACAGTCCAACATAAATTAGGTTATCTGTTGTTTAGCGAGAACAATGTTGTATAACAGTCCACTAATCACACTAGTGAATTCTAGGAGAAGGTGGTTCAGGAATAAGAAAAAACAACTTGAGAAGGAAACAAAACGCCAGGAGAAAGAGGAACAACATCTGATGAAACAACAGAAGAAAATACAAGAAGAGGCACTGAGAGAACAGAAAAGATGTGAAAAAGAAGATGCTGAAGCGAAGAAACGACATAAAAAGCAGGAAGAAGAAACACTAAAAGAACAGAAGCGTCGTGAAAAGGAAGAAGCTGAAACGAGGAAACAACATAAAATAACGTTCCCAATTGCACCGAACCCCGAAACATACTTGTCCATGACTGAGCTTTGTGATGCAGTTGTATCCGAGAGCCGATCACTGCGTGCCAGATAACTTCCCTGATATGTGTTATTACTCTTGAATGTAGGGGTGTGAGGTTCTTTCACATGATAGCTAGTATTACCATCCAGGTGTGCTGTCCTATAGCCAGAAGGTTGTTCAGTTGTTACAAAAGGGGAATTGCTTCTGGATCTGTATTGAGCATTGCTTGTCTGAGAGGATGACATACTCATGTCTGATCCCCCTCTCTTGGATTCCTTTACATGAGCATTTGTTCCATCGTCACATAAAACATCTCTTCGATCTTGGTGAGTACTCCTTTTACTTGGACGAACAACTCTCATCTCCTTATAGGCAACTTCTACTTGCTTTTCTGGAGGCAGGCTATCCACTTCGTCAGGGGTCCTTTTGCTGCCCCTCCCATCAGAGCTCTTGCTTCGATCCCTGCTATTAATTCTAGGCAGGAAGAAGAAACACTAAAAGAACAGAAGCGTCGTGAAAAGGAAGAAGCTGAAACGAGGAAATAACATAAAATAACGTTACCAATTTCAGTATCCACTAATTACACTAGTGAATTCTAAGAGAAGGTGGTTGAGAAAATACAAAAAAACAACTTAAGAAGGAAAAAAACGCCAGGAGAAAGAGGAACAACATCTGATGAAACAACAGAAGAAAATGCAAGAAGAGGCACTGAGAGAACACAAAAGATGTGAAACAGAAGATGCTGAAGCGAAGAAACAACATAAATGGCAGGAAGAAGAAATACTAAAAGAACAGAAGCGTCGTGAAAAGGAAGAAGCTGTAACGAGGAAACAATATAAAATAACGTTACCAATTTCGGTATCCACTGCCATATAATAGCGAGCGAATGAATCAGATAAATGAAGACACTTGCCACAACTCAAGTCAAGAGAATGAATCAGATAAACTAGGAAAAGCTAGGGTTTTCTCAAGAGTTGCAAGAGTTGGGGTATATGTGTGTTTTTATTGTACCTAGTGACTAACCTAACCCAACCAAGATAATGATCCACTAAGCTACCCCCTTTCGATGCCCGTACCAGTACTAGACGGAAAAGCTAGGGTTTTCTCCAGCGAGTCTAGGGTTTTGCCGGAGAGGGGCTCCGGAGCGTCGGAACCCCACCAAAAGCTAGGGGGTGTCATATCATATGTGTACAAGTGTGTTTGGGTTGTAGATTTATTTATTTCTGTATATAATATTTAATGTAGTTATAATTTATGTATAAATTGGATCTTTAATTCCCCTCCCAATTTCTGTATCCCACCCGCATAAAATAACGGTTTGATTCTTCCGGAACCCGCATAAAATAACGTTTGAACTAACTATAATGGTTCAGGAGATATATTGTTTTTGTATAACAGTACAACATAAATTAGGTTATCTGTTGTTTAGCGAGAACAATGTTGTATAACAGTTCACTAATCACACTAGTGAATTCTAGGAGAAGGTGGTTCAGGAAATAGAAAAACCAACTTGAGAAGGAAACAAAATGCCAGGAGAAAGAGGAACAACATCTGATGAAACAACAGAAGAAAATGCAAGAAGACGCACTGAGAGAACAGAAAAGATGTGAAGAGGAAGATGCTGAAGCGAAGAAACGACATAAAAGGCAGGAAGAAGAAACACTAAAAGAACAGAAGCGTCGTGAAAAGGAAGAAGCTGAAACGAGGAAACAACATAAAATAACGTTCCTAATTGCACCGAACCCCGAACCATACTTGTCCATGACTGAGCTTTGTGATGCACTTGTTGGGGTGTGAGGTTCTTTCACATGATAGCTAGTATTACCATCCAGGTGTGCTGTCCTATAGGCAGAAGGTTGTTCAGTTATTACAAAAGGGTAATTGCTTCTGGATCTGTATTGAGCATTGCTTGTCTGAGAGGATGACATACTCATGTCTGATCCCCCTCTCTTGGATTCCTTTATATGAGCATTTGTTCTATCGGCACATAAAACATCTCTTCGATCTTGATAAATGAAGACACTTGCCACAACTCAAGACAAGAGAATGAATCAGATAAACTAGGAAATGATGTTGATATGCTTCCAGCGAGCGAGATGTCATGTCATCTCAGCAATAGTAATAATACTCCGCGAACTAGATTGATAAAGAGAAAGCTGTTGCAATTTGCGAAAAGTAACAGACCTAGCATATTATGGCACTTGGAGGAAGAAAAGGCTAAAACTTAACCTTAAATATATTATTGTTGTTTTCTATATACTGCCGTATAATAGCGAGCGAATGAATCAGATAAATGAAGACACTTGCCACAACTCAAGTCAAGAGAATGAATCAGATAAACTAGGAAAAGCTAGGGTTTTCTCAAGAGTTGCAAGAGTTGGGCTATATGTGTGTTTTTATTGTACCTAGTGAATAACCTAACCCAACCAAGTAAAAGATCCACTTAGCTACCCCCTTTCGACGCCCGTACCGACCGTAGACGGAAAAGCTAGGGTTTTCTCCAGCGGGTCTAGGGTTTCACTGGAGAGGGGCTCCGGAGCGTCGGAACCCCACCAAAAGCTAGCGGGTGCCATATCACATGTGTAAAAGTGTGTTTTGGGTTGTAGATGTACAAGATCCTTCCCCGGGGTGTGACCGGCTTCACGAGCGTCGCTGTTTCCTTAGCGAGTTTCTGGGCATATAGCTGGAAACTCCCACATGGGGCGAACGGGGGGGGGGGGGGGATCTTTGCAAGAGTTGGGGTATATGTGTGTTTTTATTGTACCTAGTGACTAACCTAACCCAACCAAGCAAAAAAATCCACTGAGATACCCCCTTTCGACGCACGTACCGGCCGTAGACGGAAAAGCTAGGGTTTTCTCCAGCGGGTCTAGGGTTTCGCCGGAGAGGTGCTCTGAAGCGTCGAAAAACCACCAAAAGCTAGGGGGTGCCATATCACATGTGTACAAGTGTTTTTTGATTTGTAGATGTCCAAGATCCTTCCCCGGGGTGTGACCGGCTTCACGAGCGTCACTGTTTCCTTAGCGAGTTTCTGGGCATATAGCTGGAAACTCCCACATGGGGCGAACGGGGGGGAATCTTTGCAAGAGTTGGGGTATATGTGTGTTTTTCTTGTACCTAGTGACTAACCTAACCCAACCAAGCAAAAAAATCCACTGAGCTACCCCCTTTCGACGCACGTACCGGCCGTAGACGGAAAAGCTAGGGTTTTCTCCAGCGGGTCTAGGGTTTCGCCGGAGAGGTGCTCTGAAGCGTCGGAAAACCACCAAAAGCTAGGGGGTGCCATATCACATGTGTACAAGTGTTTTGGTTTGTATATGTCCAAGATCCTTCCCCGGGGTGTGACCGGCTTCACGAGCGTCACTGTTTCCTTAGCGAGTTTCTGGGCATATAGCTGGAAACTCCCACATGGGGCGAACGGGGGGGGGGGGGGGGGGGAATCTTTGCAAGAGTTGGGGTATATGTGTGTTTTTCTTGTACCTAGTGATTAACCTAACCCAACCAAGCAAAAAAATCCACTGAGCTACCCCCTTTCGACGCACGTACCGGCCGTAGACGGAAAAGCTAGGGTTTTCTCCAGCGGGTCTAGGGTTTCGCCGGAGAGGTGCTCTGAAGCGTCGGAAAACCACCAAAATCTAGGGGGTGCCATATCACATGTGTACAAGTGTGTTTTGGGTTGTAGATGTCCAAGATCCTTCCCCGGGGTGTGACCGGCTTCACGAGCGTCACTGTTTCCTTAGCGAGTTTCTGGGCATATAGCTGGAAACTCCCACATGGGGCGAACGGGGGGGAATAGTTGCAAGAGTTGGGTATATGTTTTTTTTTCTTGTACCTAGTGACTAACCTAACCCAACCAAGCAAAAAAATCCACTGAGCTACCCCCTTTCGACACACGTACCAGCCATAGACGGAAAAGCTAGGGTTTTCTCCAGCGGGTCTAGGGTTTCGCCGGAGAGGTGCTCTGAAGCGTCGGAAAACCACCAAAAGCTAGGGGGTGCCATATCACATGTGTACAAGTGTGTTTTGGGTTGTAGATGTCCAAGATCCTTCCCCGGGGTGTGACCGGCTTCACGAGCGTCACTGTTTCCTTAGCGAGTTTCTGGGCATATAGCTGGAAACTCCCACATGGGGCGAACGGGGGGGAATCTTTGCAAGAGTTGGGGTATATGTGTGTTTTTCTTGTACCTAGTGACTAACCTAACCCAACCAAGCAAAAAATCCACTGAGCTACCCCCTTTCGACGCTCGTACCAGCCGTAGACGGAAAAGCTAGGGTTTTCTCCAGCGGGTCTAGGGTTTCGCCGGAGAGGTGCTCTGAAGCGTCGGAGAACCACCAAAAGCTAGGGGGTTCCATATCACATGTGTACAAGTGTGTTTTGGGTTGTAGATGTCCAAGATCCTTCCCCGGGGTGTGACCGGCTTCACGAGCGTCACTGTTTCCTTAGCGAGTTTCTGGGCATATAGCTGGAAACTCCCACATGGGGCGAACGGGGGGAATCTTTGCAAGAGTTGGGGTATATGTGTGTTTTTCTTGTACCTAGTGACTAACCTAACCCAACCAAGCAAAAAAATCCACTGAGCTACCCCCTTTCGACGCACGTACCGGCCGTAGACGGAAAATCTAGGGTTTTCTCCAGCGGGTCAAGGGTTTCGCCGGAGAGGTGCTCTGAAGCGTCGGAAAACCACCAAAAGCTAGGGGGTGCCATATCACATGTGTACAAGTGTGTTTTGGGTTGTAGATGTCCAAGATCGTTTCCCGGGGTGTGACCGGCTTCACCAGCGTCACTGTTTCCTTAGCGAGTTTCTGGGCATATAGCTGGAAACTCCCACATGGGGCGAACGGGGGGGGGGGGGGGGGGAATCGTTGCAAGAGTTGGGGCATATGTGTGTTTTTATTGTACCTAGTGACTAACCTAACCCAACCAAGCAAAAAAAATCCACTGAGATACCCCCTTTCGACACGTACCCGGCCGTAGACGGAAAAGCTAGGGTTTTCTCCAGCGGGTCTAGGGTTTCGCCGGAGAGGTGCTCTGAAGCGTCGGAGAACCACCAAAAGCCAGGGGGTGCCATATCACATGTGTACAAGTGTGTTTTGGTTTGTAGATGTCCAATATCCTTCCCCGGGGTGTGACCGGCTTCACCAGCGTCACTGTTTCCTTAGCGAGTTTCTGGGCATATAGCTGGAAACTCCCACATGGGGCGAACGGGGGGGGGGGGGAATCTTTGCAAGAGTTGGGGTATATGTGTGTTTTTCTTGTACCTAGTGACTAACCTAACCCAACCAAGCAAAAAAAATCCACTGAGCTACCCCCTTTCGACGCACGTACCGGCCGTAGACGGAAAAGCTAGGGTTTTCTCCAGCGGGTCTAGGGTTTCGCCGGAGAGGTGCTCTGAAGCGTCGGAAAACCACCAAAAGCTAGGGGGTGCCATATCACATGTGTACAAGTGTGTTTTGGGTTTTAGATGTCCAAGATCCTTCCCCGGGGTGTGACCGGCTTCACGAGCGTCACTGTTTCCTTAGCGAGTTTCTGGGCATATAGCTGGAAACTCCCACATGGGGCGAACGGGGGGGGGGGGGGGGGGGAATCTTTGCAAGAGTTGGGGTATATGTGTGTTTTTCTTGTACCTAGTGACTAACCTAACCCAACCAAGCAAAAAATCCACTGAGCTACCCCCTTTCAATGCACGTACCGGCCAAAGACGGAAAAGCTAGGGTTTTCTCCAGCGGGTCTAGGGTTTCGCTGGAGAGGTGCTCTGAAGCGTCGGAAAACCACCAAAAGCTAGGGGGTGCCATATCACATGTGTACAAGTGTGTTTTGGGTTGTAGATGTCCAAGATCCTTCCCCGGGGTGTGACCGGCTTCACGAGCGTCACTGTTTCCTTAGCGAGTTTTTGGGCATATAGCTGGAAACTTCCACATGGAGCAAATGGGGAGAATCTTTGCAAGAGTTGGGGTATATGTGTGTTTTTCTTGTACCTAGTGACTAACCTAACCCAACCAAGCAAAAAAATCCACTGAGCTACCCCCTTTCGACGCCCGTACCAGCCGTAGACGGAAAAGCTAGGGTTTTCTCCAGTGGGTATAGGGTTTCGCCGGAGAGGTGCTCTGAAGCGTCGGAGAACCACCAAAAGATAGGGGGTTCCATATCACATGCGTACAAGTGTGTTTTGAGTTGTAGATGTCCAAGATCCTTCCCCGGGGTGTGACCGGCTTCACGAGCGTCACTGTTTCCTTAGCGAGTTTCTGGGCATATAGCTGGAAACTCCCACATGGCGAACGGGGGGAATATTTGCAAGAGTTGGGGTATATGTGTTTTTCTTGTACCTAGTGACTAACCTAACCCAACCAAGCAAAAAAATCCACTGAGCTACCCCCTTTCGACGCACGTACCGGCCATAGACGGAAAAGCTAGGGTTTTCTCCAGCGGGTCTAGGGTTTCACCGGAGAGGTGCTCTGAAGCGTCGGAAAACCACCAAAAGCTAGGGGGTGCCATATCACATGTGTACAAGTGTGTTTTTGGTTTTAGATGTCCAAGATCGTTCCCCGGGGTGTGACCGGCTTCACCAGCGTCACTGTTTCCTTAGCGAGTTTCTGGGCATATAGCTGGAAACTCCACATGGGGCGAACGGGGGGGGGGGGGGGAATATTTGCAAGATTTGGGGTATATGTGTGTTTTTATTGTACCTAGTGACTAACCTAACCCAACGAAGCAAGAAGATCCACTGAGCTACCCCCTTTCGACGCCCGTACCGGCCGTAGATGGAAAAGTTAGGGTTTTCTCCAGCGGGTCTAGGGTTTTGCCGGAGAGGGGGCTCCGGAGCGTCGGAACCCCACCAAATTTTTGCGAATATTTTTTGTTGTTTTTGGAATAATTAATAATATTATTGTGTACTACAAATAAATTATGATTAACTTATATTGTTATGTAGTACAACTAAAGGAAAAATAGCAAGTTTCAAAAAAAAAAGATACGCCGACCGCATTGCCGTCGGCGTATAGGTTTCAAAAAAGAACAAAGATACGCCGACGGCAATGCCGTCGGCGTATAGATAACCCTAATTAATTATGCATTCACCTGGTCGGGAGATGCAAGGGAAAAAAAGAAAATCATTTCCAGCTCGAAACACCCCCCCCCCCGCGCCGCCGCCTCCTCCCCGCGCCGCCGCATCCTCCCCGCGCCGCGGCCTCCGCCCTTGCGCCCTGTCCAGCCGCCGCCCATGAGCATCCTCCCCGGCCGCCGCATCCTCCCCGCCCGCGCGCATCCTCCCCGCCGCCGCATCCTAACCCTAGCAGGGAGGCCAGTGCCGCCGCATCCTCCCCGCGCCGCCGCCTCCGCCCCTGCGCCCTGTCCGGCCGCCGCCCGCGAGCATCCTCCCCGGCCGCCCAATCCTCCCCGCCCGCGCGCATCCTCCCCGCCGCCGTATCCTCCCCGCCGCGCGCATCCTCCCCGCCGCCGCATCCTAACCCTAGCAGGGAGGCCAGCGACGCCCCTCGGCGCAGTCCCGTGCTCCCGGCGACCGGAGTTCATTCCTGCCCGTGGCCGGTGGCGTGGAGCGGGCCAGCAGCAGCCCAATTCGTTTTCTAGCAACCAGTCAGCCGACAAGCTCCATTACGCTTGTTCTCCAACCTTACCTAGGTACATTATACAACTGATTGATTTTTTACATTGATGTCCAAGGAACTGTACCCAATTACTAAAATTGATTGAACGTTTATATTCTAGAATTGTTGAAGAATAAAGAAGACCGGATATATTTCTGCTCTTTTTCGGATGCAAATAGTCTTCTTTGAGCATCTGAATGTATGTAGGTGCCTATTTTCTTATGCAAAATTCAAACTTCATTCTGAATTACCGTATGTTTGTAGGACCATAATGCTATTGTCAAATTATATGCTCACATTGTCCTATTTGTGTTCAATTTTTCTTTTAATGTAAAGGAGCACCCTGCTTCAAAACTCCGGATCCTCCGCCTGTTGATATTTGTATTTTTTTAATAAAAATATGATTACATCAATATATCTTACTACTCAAATTTGAACACAATGATTTGCCGTGACAATGCCTCATGGGCTGGCCTTCTATTTATAATCCACGAGGGGATAGGATGAGTACGAAAGTTTGTTACTGGAGGTTAAGATATATATGCTACAGTAAGTCAGTAACAACCGGCAAATTCCTTGCTGAAAGATACAAACAATTCCTATCAGCAGATTATTTTAGGTCATTTGTAGATTATTTATATGTGCTTTTCATTTTAATTTATTTCATGATTTTAGTTCATTTTAGCTCATTTTAGCTCATTTAGTTCATTTTAGGTCATTTTAATTTAGTTCACCCTTAAGTAGCAAATTTAAATGCAACATGTTTTATATGGTGGGTCCATATATAGTGTGCTAATGTTTATTGTTTGTGCTTTTTCAAATGACGTAGCTTCCCACCAGCCAGCACCGTCGGTCCCGCGCATCGTTGCGGGGCTTCTTCTCCAACTGAGGCGAGGCTGCCTCGGTGCCCCTATTTTGTCGCCCCGCTTCCGGAGCATGTCCTCGACCTTCTCCGGCCACCGATCACGCATCGAGGGTATAAATGTTTCGCCTCTCTTGTTGCATAGGTTTATTTTTGTCTAGATCACCAAGTCAGTCACGTAACCCGAGTCAGA
>QRDG01000694.1:271877-706890 GCA_012064385.1 Puccinellia tenuiflora
TACCTCCCATTCATAGACAGAATCAAGCGGCTTTACATGAACAAAGAGACCGCTACACAGATGCAGTGGCACAAGACTGGGAAGAGGTACAAGGATGAGCACGGACGGGTAAAGATGGGACATCCATCTGATGGTACGGCATGGGCTAACTTTGATATGAAGCACCCCGATAAGGCTGCAGAGGCTCGAAACGTCAGAATCGCGATAGCCACCGATGGATTCAATCCATATGGTATGTCGACTGCCTCGTACAGCTGCTGGCCTGTGTTTGTTATTCCGCTCAATCTCCCTCCCGGAGCCCTAATGCAAAGGAAGACCATATTCCTGTCGCTGATCATTCCAGGTCCTGAATACCCGGGGAAAAATTTAAGTGTGTACATGCAGCCGATTGTGGATGATCTGAACCACTCTTGGCACCACGGGACGTTGACATATGATCGTGCATCGAAGACCAACTTCTTGATGAAGGTTTGGTTCCACAATTCCATGCACGACATGCCCGGGTATGCCCTATTCTGCGGATGGTGTACAGCTGGTAAGTGGCCATGCCCAGTGTGCAGGAACCGACTTGAGTTCATGTGGCTAAGCGCGGGTATGAAGTTTTCCGCGTTTGACACACATAGACAGTTTCTCAAAAGAGGGCATCGGTATAGAGAAGACAAAAAGAACTTCAAGAAGGGTAGAGTTGAGCATGAAGTAAAAGACATACCAACTTTTGATGGTGCAGCTGTTGATGCCGAGCTACGTGCTCTCGTGCCTGCTAAGGGAAAAGGCCCACGGTATGTGGGATATGGTGAGACGCACAACTGGACTCACGTGGCAGGCTTGACGCAGCTCGAATATTACAAGGACCTCGAACTTCCCCATAGCATCGATGTGATGCACACCGAAAAGAATGTCGCAGAGTCTCTCTTTCACACAGTCCTGAACATTCCGGAGAAGTCGAAGGATAATGTTAAGGCTAGAGTCGATCTCAGCAAGATATGTGATAGGAAGAGATTACACATGAAGCCACCTGAAGGCCGTCGAAAGAACTGGTTCAAGCCGCATGCCGACTTCTGCCTTAATAATATGCAAAAGTCTGAGGCATTCTCTTGGCTCAAATTCGTCGTGATGTTCCCGGATGGCTATTGTTCGAATATAAGTAAGGGGGTCAATATAAAAACGGGAAAAGTCACCGGGCTCAAGAGTCACGACTATCATATATGGATTGAGCGGCTGCTACCGGTGATGGTTCGAGGGTATCTCCCTGACCGTATCTGGCGAGTGCTCGCGGAGTTGAGCCATTTCTTCCGCACGCTCTGTGCTAAGCAGATATGTCCACTGATTATTCAGAAGCTGCATGACCTTGTGCCGGAGTTGCTCTGTAACTTAGAGATGATATTTCCGCCCGGCTTCTTCACTCCGATGGCACATCTTGTTGTGCATCTAGCGAACGAGGCACTCATGGGTGGACCGGTGCAGTTTCGTTGGCAGTTTTGTATTGAGAGAGAGTTCAAGTATATTCGAACCAAATGTGGAAACAAAAATAAGATTGAAGCATGCATAGCTGAGGCAACTATCCTCCAGGAGATGACAGATGCCAGGCTAACGTACTATCCCGATGATGTTCCCACAATGCATAACCAGGCCTCTCGGTACAACATCGACGAGCCCAAGCTAGACCCCAAGCTCGCCCTCTTCCAGTTTCCCGGTGGCAAGGCCGGTGGCGCAAAAAGGTATACCTTGAGCAATGAAGAGCTGGAGTGCATAATGCTCTATGTGCTTATGAACATGAATGAAGTGGTCCGCGACGGGGACGAGGAAGACGGCAGTTTCCTTAGGTAAAATGGTGAACAAATTATGTTGCAATTTCTAACTCGGTTTTGGTCTAATATGTATTTTCTCCTTTTAGCCAATTCACGGATGAAATGTGGTCGGGAATATCGGAGGAACCCGATGCAGCCGAGCTGGACACTCTTTTGAAAGAGGGTGCCCCCGGAAAGAAAAAATTCACGGCTTGGTTCAGGGAAAAGGTAATTTCTAACCTGTCCCTTCTACCTTGCAATCCGTGTCTTGTACCTCCTTCTAATGCACAAACAATTTGTACTTGTAGGGAGCCGATCCGAACATTGTGATGTCGGATGAGTTGAGATGTGTCTCCCAAGGTTGTAACCGTAGAGTCGACATGTATGAGAAGTATGATGTGAATGGTTACCGCTTCCATACAGAGTCTCACCAGAACAGTCGGCCAAATGCAAAGACTATAAATACCGGGGTCTTCACCAAAGGAGCCGGTGAATTTGATTACTACGGAAAGTTACAGAACGTATACGAGATGACGTTCAATAACACGAACATAGAACTCAAACTTGTTGTGTTCAAATGCCACTGGTTCGACCCTGTTAATGGACATAGAAGTACCCCTTCCATTGGGTTAGTTGAAGTTAAGCCTTCAACCACCTACGAGGGTTCCGATGTCTTTGTTGTGGCTCACCAAGCGAGGCAAGTTTATTATTTGCCCTACCCATGCAAGAAAGAGGGACTCATTGGGTGGGAAGTTGTGTTCCATGTATCGCCACATGGTAAGCTACCCATGCCCTCCGAAGACGATTACAACAACATTGACCCTAAAACATACGAGGGGATTTTCTATCAAGAGGAACAAACCTTTGGGGAGTTTGGTATACAAGGTCTTGAGGACCGCGAGGACAATGCACAGACAGGTGGTGACTTAGTGGTGGATGTAAAGGACATAGATGTTCTCAACAAGTTTAATATTGACAATGATGAGCCTCCACCGTGCGATGAGGTTCCACCGTGCGATGAGATTCCAATTTACGCCCGTGATAGTGATGTTGATAGTGATGATGAGAACCCAAGACATAACTATGAGAGTGATGGTGAGGGTCTTTTATGTCTTTATTATGTTTTTATTATGTCTTTATTATATCTTTATTATGTTTTTATTATGTCTTCTACAATTTTTTTATGTTTTTATTATGCTTAATATTTATTTTCCAACATGCTTATTAATTGACCTTGTACATGCTTATTATGCTTATTAATTGCCCTTCTACATTTTATTATGTTTTTATCATGCTTATTAATTGTTTACCCTTTCTCAATGCAGGTGATTGAGCAAGATGAGCGACGGCAAAGAGTCATCGGGCTCCTTGCTCAAGAGGTTTAATCAGAGGAAAGCCACTAAAAGTGGCCGGGCGCCTATCCCGAACTCGCGGTACTTGGAGCACGGTGGTGAGCCAGGAGGCTCTGGACGAGGGGCAGGTGCCGATGCACCTCCTTCGAGGGGACGAGGTGGAGGTCGAGCACGCGGTGCAGGAGGTCGAGCACGCGGTGCGGGAGGCCGAGCACGAGGTGCAGGCCGAGCACGAGGTGGGGGCGATGTGTCTTCGGACATACCCTCCGCCTCTGGCGACGTGGGAGGTGAGGAGACGTCGTCTCGAGACGATGCTCCGGAGTCTCGAGGCGAGGAGACGGAGTCTCGAGGCGAGGGGACGGAGTCCTCCACGTCGAAGAGGCCAAAGATTCGTGGGGAATCCATGGTCCCCCCCGAGTCGAAGGAACCTGCTACCGAGGAGGAGAAAACCCTCATCACGCCTAATGGGATTGAGTAAGTGACTACCCTAACTTCTTACATGGTAATTTCATTGCGGTCAGTACAATTTGACATGTACTAATGTTTAATTATTGTGCAGCAATTGGACTTTCCCTAAAGGTGTCCGTGTGCCTAACACCTTGCTAGGCGCTTTGATTAGGAAGTTTTGGCCGGGCTTGTACAGCACGGTCCCCAACGGCGAGAGGAAGCTAGCCACCGGTTGGCTAGACTATCAGGCTGCTGATCACCCGGGCTTCGGGAAATGTTCTGACGCCGTGATCACCAAGTTTTGGGTAAGTTGAACTTTTGAATTTCTTTCATACTTGATGTCCCCACCGTGCTCTCACAAATTCTTTTTTCTGCATGATTGAAGAGATTCTACAGGGTACTCCCTGAGCACCGTGACATGGCGGACAAGACTTTGGAGGGGGCTTGCAAGAAGTTGACACGTCAACAATTCTACAATTGTAAGCATACCGCCATGAACCATTTCAGCTCTGAGAAGCTCTCGAAGAAGGCGCCGAAGCATGAGAATGTGGTCGAACCACCTGATATGACCATAGAGGATTACCTATATGTAAGTAAATTGTCAATGAGATTACATGTTTCTGCTAAGTTGCAATTGCATTATGTGTTCTTCACATGAGTATTGTTTTTTCAGGTTATGCCAGAATGGTGCTATGGTAAGGCTGACGCGTGGGAGGCGTTGGCATCGAGGTGGCTTGGGGAGGACGCCGCGTTCAGAGCCTTGAGCGAGCGGAACAAGGCAAACCGCGGGACGGCGGGGACACATTGTGAGGGAGCCCGCTCCCATGATCGCTTCAAGGAAAAGCTGGTATGGGTCCTTATTTGATGGCTTTCATTCATTTCCCCACATGTTCCTAATTTGATACGCATACCACATTTTTGGCAATGCAGGAGGCCGATTTGGGTCCTCTGACGGACATGCAGGTATGGGAGAGGATGAAGATGAAGAAACCCGATCTATCCGAGCCTCAGCCCTCGCTTCCCACTTTCTACAACAACGCCGACCAGAGTATAAAGGCGTACAAAGAGGTATTCACCGGTCTTAATCCGGAGGTGGATGACCCTCTTGAGCATGACACCGACCAAAGGGCGTTGATCCTCGCCGGGCACGGTTGGGAGCATGGCCGCTCACTCTGTCTTAATGCGGTAACCCCGCATACTCCTGACTTGGGGCTCGTGCGTATCAAGGCTACACTCACCGCCGATGATACCCCTGTCATGCCTCCTCGACAGCCTTCCCGAGCTCGCCCTGATGTAAGTTTTACTCAATTTCATTCCTTTCCGGCATTCGTTCCTACATAAGTTGCTAAGTTGATGAGATTCGTTCTATTTTGAAATTGTAGGCTGAATTCGAGGCAGCATTCGAGGCCGCTTACCAGGCCTATGAGGCGGACTATGAGGCGTGGACGCAGAGGAGAGCGGCGTATGACGAGTGGCTAGAGTTGCGTGATGCTGTAAGTTTCAACCTTGATATTTGCAATATGACAAGTCTCATTTCCTGTATTTCCTTCTTTTTCTACAAATCCTGACATCAAAACTATCTTGTAGAGGGATGAGAGGTTTTATGCCACTGGAGTGCGGGACCCGCTGCCTCCGCGTCCACCTAGCGTGGGGACACTTCCCAAGTGCCCATCGAGGGAAGCGGTCGCCATCGCCTTGAAGCAAAGGACTCCGGTAAGTTATTGCCAAACCCGGTGTTACCGCCGTACCGTGCTTTCAGCGTTCCTAACTTGGACTCAACCATGTAGGGCACGGGATGCTCCACGACTACACCCTTTGGTCGTGCTTCTGGGTCGCCGGCCTCCACTCGCGCTCTCGTGCGGCATGGCGATGCCTCGCCGGATGCCACACCGGATGGCACACCGTCCCGTCCCTCCCCGGATGCCACACCGTCGCCGGCTTCCCAGTGTGATTCGACGGCGGGTGGCCCAAGCCGTCGGATGCCCANAAATGTTGGAGAAATCTACACAGAATGACACAAGGGTTGGCCGCACTCGCGTCCTTTCAGCTTTGGTAAGTGTATTTTGGCCCATAATTTCAGCTTTCGGCTGATTGGGTCCAGTTCAACTGCTAGGAACCTCCTCTAAAAATGCCATGAACCTCGGTCCATCCCTCATCTCTCCCTACGCTACCATACATAGTGTTGTATTGCCGCAGCCGCCGAGCTGGTCCGTCGCAAAAAGTTCATTCACCCTCAAATATGTGCTTGGTGTTGATTCGATTTCACGATTTTGTTAATTGATATTCCCTCCGTTTTATAATATAAGATTTTTTAAGAAGCTAGTTTAGCTTGCTACAAAGATTTACATTGTGAAACAAAGATAGTACGTAACGTATTGCAGCTCTGTGGGGATGTCAGAAACATGATGCTCTTAGGGCCGTATGGTCATTTCGGAGGGAAATCACGTTCCCCACGCGGGGGGACAAATTCAGGCAAGCTGCGCCAGCCAATGCACGATGCTCCTGCTAGCTATTTTTGAACAGGATGCTCCTAGCTATTTGGTCCATGCATCCAGGCAAATGCATGCATGACACGTCCAAAATCCAAATTCAAGTGCACGTAGGTTTTTATTAGACTGTTAGAAAAGGCATGTGAGCAATGGGGTAATACCCGCCTCTGATTACGCGAACATCATATTTACTATGCTACGTACTACAATTATTAGGTCCATCCACAGGAATGCATTCCAGATGCACGGTAGTTGCATGATTGCCAATGGCATGTGAGCAGCGTCCAGCAAGAACCTATGTATTATCTTTTTTTTTGCGGGGATATATATTATCAAGTCCACACACACAACTAAGTCTAGGAGATATGTCAATGGCATGGCTTATTTGAAAGGATTTAGCTCTTTTTGCACCCGGCGAATGAGGTTTCTATCTATTCAAATAAAAATTGTAAATAGCATATTTTTGGAGGGATCTAATTTGGTTCAAATAAAAATTGTAAGACAGGGCAAAGTTTGGCCGTGTACCCCTTTACAATTTTCCATGTGTCAGTAACCTAGGGCCTTTCAGCCATCTATGAGAACATCCATGTCCTCGTGTGAGGCCTGCTTCCCATGCCTAGTGGGGTCGTTGCCACGTGAATTCAGCTCTGTTGAACGTAGCCATGGAGAGAGGTTGTGTGTCGCATGGCTTTGTGCCACCCCGCGTGTAGGCATGCCCACCTCTCGTCCTAGCCTCGCCTATTAATGTCACGTCCGCTCGATACTCTCCTGTATTTCGTAGTATCTAGGAGGTTGCACAAGACACAAATTTATATCGGCTTGGAAAGAGACACATACGGTTTACAGTTATGGTTCTTAATTAGTTTACAACTAGTCTGCTAACATTCGGGGTAAGTATCTACTTGTCTAGTACTCAAAGTCGATTAGGCGCACTCGTATTGTAGTCAAACTTTGTATCATTTTTCTGGCCCACCATGCGCGTATTGGCGTGACTTTGTCATCCTTGACTATACCCGAGTGCATATGCCATCGATCCACATGCATGCAATTTGTCTTGGAAATATTTCTTCCTAAAAGAAATTCTTTAGGCTCCTTTTGTCGGACAAATGATGCCCGCGTAAGCGCGGCGCATATTTACCCACCCGCTGAGTAGTTGTGATTCATGCATAGAACTCATGTACTAGAATAAGAACAATATTAAATAGAGCAATTTTACTAGACTTACACCATCGGTGTTTTTTACACCACATATGCTAACATGGTCTGTGACATGCGGCTAAGTACGCATGTAGATCCAATGAGTTAGGATACGAGGTTTGTGCCTTGGAGACACGCTGAAATGACCCTACTCTTGTTTGGGGCGACTTGTTTTTTTTCGTGTGCTCAGATGTAGTCTATGGGTTGCTTAGGTTTCGAAATATATCGATCTATGCCTTCCTAGTGCTCGGTACCCCTCATTATGTACTCCATCCATTCCATATTAGATGATTCTCAAATAGATGTATCTAGACGTAAAGTGTATCTAGATACATCTATTTGAAAGTCATCTAAAATGGGATTGAGGGAGTATTTTGACGGTGGTAGGGTTACAAGGTGACCTGATTGGCTTACAAGATGAGTCCTAGTTTTTTTTTACTAACTGGTACTCCGGGTATTCCAGGTAAGTAGATTACTTGTCATGTACTCCCACCCTATGTCTGCTGTTCGAGTATGTCCTCCGTGAGGTACATGGTGTTCCATCAACTCAACGTGCACTACATTGTCCAAAATAAGATTCTGTGTATTGCATTTTTCATTACTATGCTGCGCTTGGAGCTGCGGGTGTGCAGGAAGGAAAGGTTGTTGGGGCGCCCTTCTAGGGATAAAGGACGCGAGAAGTGTTGGAGATGAACTAGGTTGCTCCTCTTGTTTTAGTTGTGGGTCCAGGGGTAATTTCCTCCGGAACAAAATACGTATCAACTTTTTCTACCAAGGAGAGCTGAAATGGGTGAAGTAGCATCTACAGACGTAGGAAAGAATTGGACTCGCATTTGTCAAATATTTCAAATTGCAGTGTCATTTTTTGATTTGTCATGAATTGAAGTGGCATTTACCTAATTAACCATGTATAAAAAAATCTGCGTTAACTTCAGGTGAAACCGAAATTTCCAGGGACCACATGTTAAGCCTGAAAGGTCGCTCGGCAACTTTAATATTGCACTGGGATACCGTCACAATTGATTCCACAACTACACATATATGCATGCATGGTAAATACATTTCATCTCTTCTTTTTATTAATTCGGTACCAACAAGATAAAGCAACAAATAATAACTGAATTTAAGATACAATAATATTTATTCAACACGGATATTCTGTCGGAAGCTGGAAATGTGATATGCATATTTGTGAAAGATTCACCCCCACGGCGTGGGCACGAGCACCAGCGACGCCTTTCGGCGGAAAATGAGCGCGCCGGCCTCTTCCATGCTCATATTCTCGGGCGTCATCCCCTCGGGGAGTGCCCAGTCGAAGCAGTAGAGCAGGTTGGCGAGCGTGAACTCCACGTTCATGACCCCCATGGCGAGGCCGGGGCATATCCTCCGGCCGGCGCCAAATGGTAGGAGCTGGAAGTGGGCACCGTTGAAGTCGATATCACTTCCTTGGAACCTGTCCGGGTTGAACTCCTCGGAGTCGGAGCCCCAATTTGCCGGGTCCCGGCCAATGGCCCATGCGTTTAACCAGGATCCGCGTCTTGGCCGGCACGTCGTAGCCGCCGATTTGGGCGTACTCCATGGTTTCCCTCGGCACAAGCAGGGTGGCCGGCGGGTGCAGCCGCAGAGTTTCCTTGACCACCATCTTGAGGTAGGTGAGGTTAGGGACGTCGTCTTCTTGCACCCTTCCTGAATGATTTTGACCCACCATTGCTCTGATCTCGTCTTGCACCTTGCGGAGCACCCGCGGCTTCCGTATCAACTCCGACATTGCCCACAGCATCGTCACCGAGCTCGTGTCGATGGCGCCAATAAAAGTGTCCTGCCCACAAGAAGAATTAATATATGCATTCATAAATAGTACATCGATCGGTATATTGAACAAATTAATAAATTACCAGGATGATGGCCTTGACGTGATCCTTGGTGAAGCGCAGCGTGCCGGCCTGCTCCTTCCACAGGCCGATGAGGACATCGACGAGGTCCCCGCCGTTGTCCGGCTTGGGGCGCGCAGGGTCTAGGTGCTGCTCGATGATAACCTCGAAGAAGGCGTCCAGCTCCTTGAAGACCCTCTCGCGACGTCCAAAGAGGCCGGTTAGGCGGTCCACGAGATGGCCGCCGGCGCCGGGGAAGAAGTCCTCGGCGGAGAAACTGGCCATCATCTCCATAGCCTCGTCGAGCACCACCTGGAAGCGCCCCTTGTGCGGGAACAGGTCAGCCCCGTAGACGCTGCCGAATGCCACCCGTGCCGATGATGCCGTCCGTAAGGCCAAAGATGTGCTCGTTCAAGGCCACCGGCGTCCGGGCCAGCCGGCTGCAGGTTGCTAACGAGTCTGGCAACCTGCTCCTCACGTGCGTACGCGGCGGCCTTCACTCGGCGCATGCTCAGGAGCTCCACCACGAAGAGCTTCCGCATCTCGCGCCAGTACTCGCCATAGGGCGCGAACGCCAGGTTCTTGAGGTCGTAGCTCAGCCGCTTGGGTCCCGGGGACGCCGGCCGGCTGCAGCACTGCAGGTCGTGCGTCTTCGTCACCTCCTTCGCAGCCTCCGCTGAAGACACCACCACCGTCCTCACCGTGCCCAGGTGCAGCAGCATCACCGGCCCGTACCGCCGAGCTAGCTCCCGCAGGCTCCGGTGCGGAAGCCCGCCCACCTGGTGCAGGTTGCCCAGGACCGGCAGCATCGCCGGGCCCGGCGGAAGCTTCAGCCCTTTCTTGGACGAGCCCCTCGCAATCACAACAAGGAAAACCACAGGAAGGAGGCCCAGGAGGAGCGGCCATTGCCATTCTTGGGATAGGGCGAGGAGCAGCGCCATCTCCTTGGTGGCCTCTACACAACTTGTCTGCCTGTGCTTCTCCACGGCTACGGAAGACCCCTTTTTATTGCCAACATGGAACGCCATCTGACGCCGCTTTTACTTTTTTTTTTTTTTTTTTGCGCCTTTGGATCTGCTATGCTTCCGGCCTAGTCTTAATTTCAAGCATCCATTAATGGAATTAACTTGAGGTATCAAAAGAACTACGGTCTTAGCAGATAAGCATGCACAAAATAGTATATCTTCTTGTCCTAAAAAGTAGTATATCTTCTTCTCTCTAAAATAAATTACGTACGTTATTGTAGACGTACGTTATTGTAGACGTATTGTCGACGTTCAGTTATCTATTTTGGGTAAGATATATATATCTTCTTCTATCTAAAATAAATTACGTACGTAATTGTAGACGTTCAGTTATCTATTTTGGGTAAGATATATCTTCTTCTATCTAAAATAAATTACGTACGTTATTGTAGACGTTCAGTTATCTATTTTGGGAAAATAAGGAGTGCAATCTGGTTTACACAAAATAATGATAGCTTTGCACATAAATTTTGTGTTTACCATTTCGGTGACGTGCCGTGACACTGGGAATCAAAGTGGATGCGCGGGATCGACGCCACCATCGCTATTGCTACACTGGCATGAACACCCTTGACACTGGTCGTCGGCAGCCTCAGCAAGCTAGCCGCCTGCCGTTACCGCCCTTGACGTCAATATGGACGTCTACATGCATGTGGGACACTTCCCCAAGTAATCAAATTCTTTGACACCCTCCTCCATCTTCTTCGCATAATTACTAAATTATCTTTATTATGGATCGATGGTTAACTTCATCAATTTATCTGTCTGGGTGGTGTACACGTGCTTATAGGCGACGTCCATGGAGCATGTTGTGTCGAGCCGTAACCTGTCTGCCGCCATTTACCTTCTGGGCGATGGTGCTAATCTCAATTAGGCAATGGAAGATGGCGCTAATGTTATTCATTTGTCTGGAATTGAAGGTAGAAATAGGGCCAGGGAAATTGAATTATTACATATAACATATTGGTTTATTATGTATTGTTAGGTGTATGTTGTCTGCTTAGGCTTTTACCTGACTCAAAATACTGTTCGGACTGCTAGATTTTCCTTTTTTTTTCCACTCTAGGTGGTGATAACTTGCTACTAAGCTAAAAAAGACTACCCACCAGCTAGCTACACTGGCATGAACACCCTTGACACTCCATGTGTGCACCCTTTTGCTCCGTGTGTAGTCACCACCGCAGCTCTTCTCTTGTCGTTGTTGATTCACGTGATCAGCCGATGATGGCTAGTGACCTCGCCATGGACACTTTGTTAGTGCTTGCCATAGACGGCAAGCCTGCCACACTTAGCTGGACATTGAGAAGATAACGCCAACGAGTGGATTTGGTAGAGGGTTCACTTGATCTAGCTCTGACTGACCTTTGTTGCTGATTCCTCGCCAGCGAGCTCGAATCGGTCATGGTGGTGCCTCTGTTGTCAAACGCAGAGGTCAAGGTTTTTTCCTTAATTTTTTTACATTGCATACGTCGTTGAGATTTGCTACAAACTCGTATGTTTTTTGTTGTGTATGCACGAGTAAAATGTTACAATGATTTTACAGACTAAGCTACAAAGGATTTAATCAAATGCTACAATCATGTTTCAGTAATGTTGGATGAGTTAGCCACATATGTTGGATGAGTTGTTTTTTTACGCGTGTTTTTACGTTTTTGCTGCAACCATATAAGGATCTGTTGCATGCGTTGTTGCTTTTTTGATATATTGGTGTGTTCAACATGTTACAACATTTTTTGCTACATGTCACGGAATTTCACATATTCATAGGAAATTGGTGCAAATAATGTTACATCTCCGAAATTGCAAGATACAGACAAACAAAGTTATGTCTGACTTATTTTTGTAGCGATCAATAATGAGGGGGTCCACTTGTACATGGTGAAGGAGACGTAGTCAAACTGTTTGATGCATTAGCCCTGGACAACTAGCATTTTCCTTTGGATTTGAATGAAACTATCTAATCCATAATCAAATATGAAAATATTTGAAGAATTCACCGCTAACACATTAATTCCAAACCAGTCTTCAGAAATAGTATTTTTCTTTTTAACCCGAGCTGCACTTCGGGTTCAATGGAAGAAACTGGCTACCCCTTTGTCCCCACGTCTCCTCAACCACACGAGAGCTATCGGGAGGCGGTTCCAGTGCCAGCCGCTCCCCTTCCCCTATGTTCACCGCCTTGGCGGCACGAGGGGGAGGGGAGCTCCGGCTCTCGTGTGGTGGTTTCATGCTAAGTTTTTAGGTTTTCGAGTTTCCTCCGTCGGCGTCATGGTGGGGCTGATGTCGATGGTGCTAGTAGGAATAATGGTCTTCCATCCCATGCTCCTGCTCGTCGGAGGTGTTGCTGACGTCGGCAATAGGCTTGTGGATTCCAAGCTGTTAGAGCAGTTTCAATCTGACATTGCGTTTTGGTGTGGCGACGGGGATGGGCTGCTCTTGGAGTGTGGTGGTGCTGACTGCTACAGATCTGCGAAAGACGGTGGGGGATCCGGCCACCTATTGAAGGGTGGGGTGGCGTTGGCCCCGGATCCGATGTTAAAGAGGGACAGAGAGCTCCTTCGGCCGATGTTCTTTATCGTGCTAGATCCAGCCTTATGGGACTGGTGGCTACCAGGGCTCATTAGCGCCTCATGCCAAGGGGTTTCTTCCGTGTCAAGATGTGAACCAACTGCAAGTGTTCTTCTTATCCCGCGAATGGCGAAGAACGTGGATGCTTGGTAGTTGCGGCAATGGTGGTATGCAGCAGTATATTCGCTTGTTATTCTCCTAGTTTTCTGTTACTTGTATTTGTCTCAGCTCTGTATCCGTACTATTGTCAATACAAGTAATGTATGCCTACGGGCGTACATTGTAAAAAAAAACTGGCTAAAAAATTATTGCCAAAAGTGTGACTATATAGAATCAAATCCACTTGAGTAGAGCTAGAAAGGAACAGAGAGCATCCAAGTGGGAGCGCGAGAACTAGCAAACAAGCCAACTGACCACGATTTTGGTGGGATCCACCACGTGGGAAGGGTAACCATGTTTGTTGTCAAACAGCTGGCCTAATTTCGGAAAATAGGTATCTGAACATGGGACATCTACCCCGTTTTGAAAAATCTATTTCCAAATGCTAGAAAAATCCGAAAAAAAATTGCGGACCTACATATTCATGTTCTATATATGCGTATGGAAAGTTTCACCGAGAAATAACTATTTTTTTGGGTTGTGCAAAAAAGACAAGAGAATGTCTTCTGAAAAGTTTTTTGCCCGGTACAGAAAATTTATCTTTTTTGTGGAGGTAAAATAAAAAGTTATTTTTTTACAAAAAATCGTACACATAAAGTTTTATTTCCAAATTTTTAGACAGTTTAAATTGTATTTAAAATGTATTTTTTTTCCAAAAACAGGGCAGATGCCCCCATGTTCAGATCATGCACTCTCCCTAATTTCCTGGTTTTGTAATGGTTGTTGTGGCCGAATATTTACTTCTTCAAGTCTTGTTAGTTCATTTGTAACGTTGTAGAGATAGAATATACTCCCTCTATTCACTATTATAAGACGTTTATTTTAGTAAATTAAATTTAATGAATAGAGAAAGTAACTTTTTTTGGCTCCTTTTTCCGACCAATTTTCGGGATTAACTTAGGTATTAAAACACATGTCACCTAAAAATAATGATATGACAACTAATTAATGTGAAGAGAGACAAATAGAATAATATAACTAGTTAGACGGGTCACAGTGGGGAGTAACTAAGACAAGTAACATGCATATGTCTACAACGTTACAAACGAACTAACATAGCTACTTACTATCACTATAGTGCAAAGTAACATAAAGAGAGTAACCAAGATGATATTTTTTGTTACCTTATAAACTCATCTTGTCTAGGGAAGTGTGATGTTATAGTAACTAGCTATGTTACTCTATTTGCCTCTCTCCTCATTAATTACCTGCCATCTCATCTTTTTTGCTTAGGTGTCATGCAAGGTACTATCTAAGTTACTCCCACTATGAGTAGCCTTACAATCACATAGCTCTTTTTAAAACTAGATGAATATGTAAACTAATAAATGAGACAATCTATATTACTTTGTACTATGAATGAAGATAGTAATATAGGTCAGTAATATATGACCAGTTCAATAACAAAAGAAAATCGGAAATTCAAACCTACACCCGAGCTCACCAGCTCCTGCTATTTTGCACGAAAATTAAAAAATAGTAAAACTTTATGAAAAAAATTCAGAGACACACACATGTAAGTTGTTCACACTCGTGATTTTTTTCGGAATGAAAAGACATCCCCTGTGCTCTGTACAAATAACTAGTTCACGAGTGTGAACAAATTATATGTGTGTGTCTATGAAATTTTTCAGATTTTTTCATAAAGTTTTACTATTTTTTTATTTTCGTGCAAACTAGCAGGAGCTGTGCACAAACATATACTACTCCAAGATTAAGAGAGTGGACCCCATGCACCCATTGATGCAGTGTATTGCCACCAGCCCGGCCGGCTATATATATTAAGAGAAGCTGCTGCCTACCATACCATCTGAGCCAACCAAACCAAGTTTATTAGCTAGCATGGAATCTCGGTACCACGTGGTGATGGTGCCGTACCCGGCGCAGAGCCACGTCGCGCCATTGATGCAGCTTGCGCGCCTCCTCCACGCCCGCGGTGCCCACGTTACCTTTGTCCACACGCAGTTCAGCTACCGGCGGCTCGTGGACGCCAAGGGCGAGGCCGCCGTGCGCCCCTCCTCCCCGCGCTTCCGCGTCGAGGTCATCGATGACGGCCTCTCCCTCTCCGTGCAACAGCACGACGTCGCCGCCGTCGTGGACGCCCTGCGCCGCAACTGCCAGGGCCCCTTCCGCGCGCTGCTCAGGAAGCTGTCGTCGGCGATGCCCCCGGTCACCAGCGTCGTGGCCGACACGGTCATGACCTTCGCGGCCACCGTAGCGAGGGAGGCTGGCCTGCCGGACGTGGGGTTCTTCACGGCCTCCGCCTGCGGCCTCATGGGCTACTTCCAGTTCGGCGAGCTCATCAAGCGAGGCCTTGTCCCTCTCCAAGATGCGAGCTGCCTGACAACGCCGCTGCACTGGGTGCCGGGGATGAACCACATGCGGCTCAACGACATGCCGTCGTTCTGCCACACCACGGACCCCGACGACACCATGGTGGCCGCCACGCTCGAGCAGATGAAGACGGCCCTCGACTCCAAGGCCATCGTCCTCAACACCTTCTACGAGCTCGAGAAGGACGTGGTCGAGGGGCTCGCCACCATCTTCCCGGCGGTCTACACCGTCGGCCCGCTAGCGGAGGTCTCCTCTGGCGCCGACGACCTGCTAGGAGCCGTCGACATCAGCATCTGGAAGGAGGACGCCCAGTGCTTGGCGTGGCTCGACAAGCACAAGGCGTCGTCGGTTGTCTATGTCAACTTCGGCAGCATCCACGTCATGACGGCCGCGCAGCTGCGGGAGTTCGCGCTCGGGCTGGCCGGCTGCCGCTTCCCGTTCCTGTGGATCAAGCGCCCCGACGTGGTGGACGGGGAGGAGGAGGTCGTCCTACCCGAGGAGTTCCTGGCCGCGGTGGCGCGCGGCGCGGGGCTCGTCGTGCCGTGGTGCGCGCAGCCGGCGGTGCTGAAGCACCCGGCGGTGGGTCTGTTTCTGACCCACTGCGGGTGGAATTCGCTGCTCGAGGCGGCGGTGGCCGGCAAGCCGGTGCTGTGCTGGCCCCTGTTCGCCGAGCAGACCACCAACTGCAGGCAGGTGTGCGAGAGCTGGGGCAACGGCGCGGAGCTCCCCAAGGAGGTGGAGCACGGCGCCGTGTCGGCCCTGGTGAGGGAGATGATGGAGGGGGAGCTTGGGAGGGAGAAGAAAGCCAAAGCGGCGGAGTGGAAGGCGGCTGCCAAATCAGCTACCACGGAAGGAGGCTCGTCGTGCCGCAGCGTCGACCGCTTGGTGGAGGATGTGCTGCTGCCGCTCCGGAGGAAGTGACAATATCCATGTCCAGCCATTATGTTTCTCTTAGCCATGGTTTTTTTGTTTTTGCAATAAATTCTTTAAACCCATTAGCCCTTGCAAGCTCACATGAATGTTGTACTTTGATTGCAACTCAAAAATAATGTTCTAGTTCCACATCGGTTGGATTTGAAAAAAAATAGTTTGAACAGAAACTTTTGTTCTGGTGCATGCGCCATGGTTGCAATTTACGGTATATCATACTAGGGATTTTTGTTACCGCCACATGAATTTCGTTTTCAAATGTGGGTGACATCATTCAAGTGACAAAGTTAAAATCAGAATAACCCAACTTTAAATTGTGTAGTGTGCTAAGATATGTATAGATTGAAATAGCTAGCTTTTCATCTTGTATTCGGTGGAAGAGGCAATAAAATGTGTTAATCAATCTTGCTAGCTAGTTGTTCCCTGATGGGATAGCTCATCGCTTGTGAATGTGGGACGATCACGATCAGAGTTATTATACTATATTTTTTCCTCAAAAAAAGAGTTATTATATATTCAGTTAAAAAACGATAACTACAAAGTCACCGATGTTTCACCCTTCTGGGCTATTAACATTTGGTCTCCTGCATCCAATGCACTCCGATCTAGACTGGGATTAGCATCTACAGTATGAACCCAATTGTGATAGGGTGTTCACGTACTGTGCTTTTCGAGAAGGGGAAGCTCCACCCATTGCATTGATCGGTGCAATAGTCATTTTATTGCACTATTTCACTTCAAAACATTTACAGGCCAAGGGTCACATGAAATGGTTACATGAATCAACCAGCGAAAAATAAGAAACATGAACTGCCTCTGCATCAAAGTGTGATCTAGTGGGTATCCAAAACTATAACCTGTAAAATAGCATGGCCTCTTGTCTTGTTAACAAAAATCATTTATGTACATGACATATAGCTCAAAGTAAATCACAAATGTCAACTTGAATTTGAGCCGTATTTTGTATATCAATTTCACTCAAGCAATTCGCGAAGATATTCGTGACATTACTCGGAGGTGATAAATAAAAAATTATACTCCCTCTGATCCATAACTAAGTTAGTACAAACTTTATACTAAGTGAGCGACACTTTTTATGGATCGGAGGTAGTATGAATAATAGGCCAAACAAGTTCAGCAAAATGTCATCTAATGAAAAGGTGTTATATTGTTCCGTCTACTTCATATAAAAAACTTTTTTTTGTTCCGATCAATTTTGTCTTCGTAAGGTTATCTTTTATTAAAAAAAATTCTACCACTAACCTGCACGTACAAAATAGGGTTATAGCGGATCAACACAAACCGGGAGGTCGCTGGCAAATTTAGTGCGCATGTCAAGTGAAAAGTCGCTTTAGAGCTCAGGCTCCATGGAGCCCATTTATTGATATATTTTAGATCGACATTTTAATCTTTAAGACAATCCGAAACAAAATATTAGATGTTAACGATGACGTATTCTATGGTCCTGCATATTTTCAACCTGAAACGTTGTATTCCCACCTACACAATTGAAAAAATCATACCGTTAAGTAGCTCAGATCCAGAATTTTTTATTTGTACACAGCCTTGAATTAATAATTTTGGATAAGTGTTTGCACATTTGTAGAAACAATCACCGTTTACATTTAGGATTTTTTTCAGAAATTTTTAAAACTTAAAAATATAGTTATTTGAATTTTTCAAAAAAGGACTCCTTGGAGCCCGTGCTCCAATACGCTGCACTCGCATGTCTGCCTATAATTTTCCTGGGCAACCCGTCCTGGTTTGGTTCTTCTTTTAAGTTTCATCGCATATAATTTTCTTATTGTTTTCTTTGTTATTTCGTCGGCTCCCAACAACAAAAATATGAAACATAATGAAGAGCACGAAAAGGAGCATATGATTAACCAACACCCACAAAAACAGAGTTGTTAGCACCCATTTTTAGACATCTTTCGGCTAAACGAAGGAAGCCTGCTAAACACTGAAAATCCTTATGAAAATGTCCAATATTAAGTCTGATTATTAAAGGTTGACCTAGATTGGAGGCACAAACTAGGAGAAGGTAGGCGCTATAACCAGAATATTTCAAGGCCAGAATGCGGATGCTGATCTACACACGAAAACCAAGACTAAGTCGGTTCGAGCACGAAGACAAGGTTGGGTTCGGCTCCAACATAGAAGGATGAGGCAGTTCCGACAAATGACCTAGCCCGGATATTTGGGTCTGGATCCGATACGAAGCCGGAAAAGAGATTTACTTAAACGTATACAACAGGACCAGTATATATGTGAGGGGTAATGGCCGGTTGAAACTAAGCATACAATCAAAAACATATCCGTATTTTCAAGATTTTTAGCTCTTCAAAGCCTTGTCCGTGCTTTCGTTTTTTCGGCGGTCGACAACCGAGGGGTCGAACAACTTAACTCCTACGATAGCCATTAATTGCACACCCCCCTCCTGGGCAAGTGTTTTTTACTATTTGGAAAGAGAATACTCCATAGTTTTGTCTTTTGTTTTTGTAGGGAACTCCTTCAGGCGGCGCCGTGTACAGGATTGCTGTTTGTTGGGTTGGGCTGGCAGGCCGAATCAGCCTTTCTTGTAGTGGGCTGCAAGATGTCATATCGTGCAGACAGATAATAATAAAAAAAAAGGCGTGAGGGCAGTCGTCGAATCCCTAATTTCCAGTCCCCAGTCTCGCTCGAATTCCGCCGCCGCCGACGCCAATGGAAGAGAGACCTGCTCTGCGGCGGCCGGCCGGTGTGGACCACATGTTCAGCGACGGGGCCTGGGCCAGGATGAGCGAGGACGCACGGCGTCGGATCATCGCGGTCTGGGACCCCGAGGAAGAGGAGCCCGCCAAAGCGAACCGCCGCATCCGCCGCGACAGTATGAACTCCTTCCCGACAGTATGTATCTCCTCTACTTACGCATGCCATGCGCGAGCCTTGTTTCCAACTGAATTCGCTATGGATTGGTGCAGATTCCATCAGTTCCAAATTATCCTCATCCAGGGACATACTAAAGTCGAAAGGTTCTTATATCTGGATCCAAGATCATGACATACACAGATTACCCTCCACAGGTAGACATTCCTAGTAGTATCTCCGGATCAGATGATGTATTGAAAAAATGTTATATTGAAAAAAACTAATGTCTCCGATGATATTTCTCTATACTACTTTGAATATTACTAATATTAGAAATTATAAAGAGGTATAATATACTCATCTATGAGGGTATTTAAATAATTATAATTGACTGACCCGCTTCATCTGTTTTGTTCCCAAGCTCTACTGTGTCCGATGAGATATACTTCCTGTGGATCCGGGAACAAAAGATGCTGCCATAGTCCTATCCCCATGCTTCAGTTCCTCGATGTCATGGTCCAATTCTATATGGGAAATTCGATACACTCGGAGATGGATGTCTATGGCACGGTTGCCACAAGGGATAGTTTGGACTTTTCGCGCAACCTCATTTTCCATTGCTCTAGAGAGAATGCTCAAGCTATTGACTCGGTAATCCTATGCACCTTTCCTACATACATGCATGCTAGATCATTATGGAGTAAATTTAAACAACCTGTATGTGGTGAGTGTGCACTAGTAAACTTTACTCGGTCTGTCAAATAAAGATTTAATGCTAAGGGAGTTTATACTGGGACTGCGTTGTAACTAGGCAGGGGACTTTATAGTGGGATTGGGCATGGGAGTTTCTTTACCCACGCTCGTCCATGTTATTTAAATGGTGTGAGTTAGATCCTCACCCAAGCTCTTTCCATGTGCAAATTTTCACTTAAACCACATATTAATAGAGTAATCGTTGATCAAAGTTTTGTCTCGACAAATCACAATATGCATCAGATTTACGGTTCAGTTTCTTATTCATTTAGTAATTTTTGTGTCTCAATTAGTTTTGAGGCTAATATTTACTCTCCACTACAATTTAGAAAGGTGGCCATTTACGTCTTCGGAGCCCTGCAAGAGGAATACTAGCAACAGGCTGCTTGATCGAGGTGGATCTGTGGGCCAAGGCCAAGGAGGGTGGCAAAGACATGAATATCATTTCAGGTGCTCTGCAAGCTCTTTCGCGGTTTGACCCGTGGAAGCTGAACCATGTTGTTGATCTAAACGGAAAAATCATATTCGAAACATGTGTTGTTCCCAAAGGCGTGGAGGCAACCATAGAGCTGGATTTTGTGGAAGTGCCAGCAGGCGGCTTCCACGTGAGACGCATGCGCGGCATCACCGTCCTCTCAGGAGCTTCCTACACGTTCATCGACGGCGAACGCCGCCGTGATGCTGTCGGTTTTATATCTACGGCGGGGAAGCACAGTGAGAGATTCGTGGCGGCCGTGGATCTAGGGG
Source organism: Puccinellia tenuiflora (assembly GCA_012064385.1). NCBI lineage: Eukaryota > Viridiplantae > Streptophyta > Magnoliopsida > Poales > Poaceae > Puccinellia > Puccinellia tenuiflora. Next base: position 292,387 of record QRDG01000694.1, read on the forward strand.
ATACACTGCGTATAGACTTCATGGAGAAGAGGCGAGGAGACGACGGCCTCTCGTTTGTGGCGTCCAAGCACGGAGACGAAAAGCAGCTGTACCGGTTTAACAATGGTGCGGTGGTCTCTGTGCAAGTCGTCTGGTCAACCATATTATATGATGCGGACTGGGAAAATGAGTAAGGTAACACCATTGTCCGTTTTGGAGTCCCAGGTCGAGGTATCTTGTTGTTAGAACTCGCATGCATCTTCTTCCCCTGCCGACAATTTTTTTCTCCCTATGCTTCTGATGATGTGTGCCTCCCTTCTGTGCCGCCGAGTTGTTGCGAGGCCTTTGTCGGATCATGGAGTGCCACGCCCAGTGCTTGGCGATCCATGGCCAGCGACGGCCCCACCTCCGCTGCAATAGCCGCGGATGTCATGTCGCCGTCTACATCAACTAGAAGGCTCGCAGTTGGGCGGCTACCTGCCGTACTCCATGGAGTACTAAGGTGCTGGCTTCGTTGAAGTACATAATCCGAAAGCTGAGCTTAGTGCTGCAGATGTTTAGCTAGCACGCACATGCAAGAGGGCGGTGCTTGTGTGCTACCTCTTCGTTGCCCTTCTCTGCTTTTTTTCGCTCGGCCGGAACCTGCTGTTTGCAATCAAAATCCAGAAGCACTTGGGATGGATGTGATCCTAGCTAGGTGCTATTGTGTGGTGCCTGTTGTATCTCTGTCCTTCTCTGCATTTTTCCGCTCGGCCAGAATCTGTTGTTTGCAATCAAAATTCAGAAGCTCTTGGGATGAATGTGATGCTAGGTGCTACAGTGGTGTGCCTGTTGTATCCCCTTCATAAAAAATCAGAATTTGTTGTTGTGCCGATTCCGACATGCACCATATCTTGATGGAAATATCTGAAGCGAATTGTAGAAGTGAACCGAATCTTGTGAGCATAATTGGTTTCAGAGCTTTAGTTGCACAAGGACAAGGTTGTCATTTCCTGATGGTAATTTTGTTAGTTGCAACCTGTAATTTCATTTCAATTCGAATTTAGATGAACACAGAGACATCTGTTTCTAGAATGTTGCCATATTGATGTATGCAAAATGAACTACTACTGTACTTTATAAAAGAGAAAGTTGTGCAATGGTTGTTGACTACCATTTTTGGCTTAAAGCCTTTCTATTTTCATTTTTTTTTAGATAAAAGGCTATTATTGCCTGACTTTAAATTAATAAAGCCCTCAGGTTCACAACAGTATTACATGCTGCGGCATACAGCTTCGCCAAATACAAGATAAAATGCTGCGGTCTACAGCTTCGCCAAATCAACGCTAACAAGCAAAGAGACAAGTAAACACTAGTGATCCGAAGGGTCTTGCCGTCAGGGAGGGAGATTATCCGCGTGGATGCGCCTTAGAGCGGCCGCCCACTCCACCAATCTTGCCCGATCTTGCTCCTTGGAGAGAGGAAGCCGTAGCTGCAAGAAAAGAGATGATTTGAAGATCACGTTAGCCGGATGTTTAATAACTTTGGCCTCCAATGGGGGAAGAAGAGAAGATGTCTTCCCCCTCTTCGAGGTATTTTGCTTTGATAATGGTGGACTAGATGGAGGGGTCAGGTTGATACAACCTCCAAATCCACTTCAGCATGAGGGCTTTATTCATCTTCCTAGAGTTAAGCAGCCCAAGGCCCCCTTGGTCCTTTGGTCTGCAGACTGCTGGCTAGTTGACCATGTGATACTTCCGCTTAGGGCCCGATCCCTCCCAGTAGAAACGGGCCCGAAGAGAGTCAAATTTCTCATGAACACCTTCTTGCAGGAGAAAGAGACCCATTGCATAAATGGGTAACTTAGCCACACAGGCGTTGGAAAGGATTAACCTGCCTCCCGAAGACAGGAATCTGCCCACCCAGGGCTCCACTCGGTCACCAAGTTTCTGGACCAGAAAATTCCATTGCTCGATCGTTAACTTTCTGTCAGAGATGGGGAGCCCGAGGTAAGAAAAGGGGAACGTTCCTAACTTGCAGTTAAGCATTGTGGCCACTCTGGTTCGTTCCTCAGGAGAGGCATCCATCACTATAACCTCACTCTTGTGATAGTTGATTTTCAGCCCGGACATGTCCTCGAAGCACATGAGAAGGAATTTCAGGTTGATGATGTCTAGATATGTGTTATGAATGAGTATGAGAGTGTCGTCCGCGTAATGAAGATGTGTGAGACCCCCCGGGATCAAGTGCGGCACCACTCCGTGGACGTGGCCCGCACTGTTGGCAAACGAGAGAATGACAAAGAGAGATTCTGCCACAAAATTGAACAGCAACGGTGAGAGTGGGTCCCCTTGACGCACCCCACGTTTGTTTCTGAAGAAGGGGCCCATTTCCCCGTTGATGGAGATGGCTGGCTGTCCCCCAGTAACTAGCTGGGAGATACGGTGAATGAATCATGTGTCGAACCCTTTCCGACGCAGGACCTCGAAGAGAAAGTCCCAATTTACCCTGTCATGTGCTTTCTCAAAATCGAGTTTTAGCAGGATACCCCCTGCTTCTTGGAGCTGATTTCGTGCACAGTCTCAAGGAGTGCCAATGTCAAGGATAAATCTGCCCTTAATGAACGCCGTCTGGTTCTGACTGATGACTCTATTAGCAATGGGATCCAGTCTAACAGCAAAGGCCTTGGATATGATTTTAAAGATCATGTTAATTAGAGCAATCGTTCTAAATTGAGAAATGTTCTCGGCACCCTTCACCTTTGGGATAAGAGACAGAACCCCGAAGTTCAGCCTCGAAATATCTTCTCTGCCCAAGATAAAATCATTGAGAATATGGAGCACCCCGTGCTTGACAAGCGGCCAGCATTTCTTAAAGAAGGGGGCCGGGAAGCCATCCGGACCAGGTGCCGTGTCCAATTTCATGTCCATCACGATTGCCTCAAGATCAGCTTCCGAGAAGGTGAGGGCAAGACCCTCGTTTTCCAGCTCTGTCACTCGCTGGTTTGCCCCCCATGCATGATTGGCTAGGCCACAAAGACGCGGAGTGACAGAACCCAATAGTTCCCTATAGAAGTGTAAATGTGGTCTTGCAGCTCGTGTTTGCCAGTGATAGGGCGTGAGGTGGAGTTGAGGGAGAAGATGTTGCATTTACAACGGCGCCCATTTCCCATTGCGTGAAAATAGGCCGTGTTGGCGTCACCCTGTAGCAGCCACCTTACCCGTCCGCGTTGTCTCCAGTATTCCTCCTCGACCCGGAGGAGGTGGAGTACTTGCTCTTCCAGGTGATAACGGAAGGCCCATCCTTCCTCATCCAACCCGGAAGAATCCGCTATTCCATCTAAGTCTTTTATTTTTCCTAGCAGAAGGTCTTTCTCAGCTTTTGCCGCTTTACCCGAGTTGCGGCTCCATCCTTTGAGAAACTGTGGGAGGCCTCCACTCATGAAGGACCATCAGTCAGTGATATCTCTACCCCGCACCCTTGCGGATAGCCTGCCCAGTAGGTTTGAACATTATCGGTGAAATCTGGTAGCTCGAACCAGCCTGTTTCAAAGAAGAACCGATTGCTACGGGAGTGAGAGCCCACTCCCAAGTCCAGGATCAGGGGGTACGGTCTGATCCTAGGCTGGTTTCCGCCACCAGAGTGGTCAGCGGGAACTTGGTGTCGAGATCTGGAGACATAAAAACGCGGTCAAGCACACACCGGACCGGGTTGAGCTGGCGGTTAGACCAAGTGAACCTCGCTCCCGAGCGAGGAATTTCTTGCATTTCCCAGTTTGCAACATGCTCGTTAAACATAGAAATCCGGGGTCAATTGATTCGGTCATTATTTTTGTCTTCGCTGCAGCGCAGGAGACACTAGTAGGAAAAGGCTTATAAGTGAACGAAATAGCCATGGCGCACCGTACTTTTGGTACGCCACTATTATTAGCCGTGGCGCACTGAAAAGTGGTGGGCCACTAGTAAGACCTTACTTGTGGCGCACCGGATAAGCCTATGCGCCACGGCTAAGTTGGGACGTGGGCAACCGGGATGCACAGGCATATTCGTGGCACATCCAAATTTGGTGCGCCATGGCTAACTAAATACCCGTGGCGCACTGAAGACGGGTGGGCCACTAGTATATGCGGTAGCCGAGCGTAAAATTTGGACCACACATACCCGTGGATGCGCCACTAGTAGGTGCGTCACCGAAAAACAATAAAAAATGCACCTTGCTTCCTGATTAGCTGAAGAAAACACACTATTCGTGTGCTAAGGAATACTAGCATCTGATTGGCTGATAGAAGAGCTATACGGATTGATGACATGGCACACACCAGGCACATGAAAAAAAAACCACAAGACGCACACCACGCATGCACGTCTCTAGCTTCTTCTTCTGCCACGCACGCACGTCTCCCATCACCACGTGCGCACGCACACACTGCCGCCGAGCCGCCGCAACAGGAAGGCCCGCTCCGCCTCCGTTGTCGCCTCGCCCCTTCCGGCGGTCCGGCCGCTGCACAGGCCGGAAGCGCGATTCACGACCGCGCCAGCACCTCGTCCGTCGGACGGCCGCCGCCGCTCCGCCTCATCCGCCTCCCCGACTCGCACCGCCTGTCGTCCTCGCGTCGACGGTCTGCTCCCCGCCTCGGGCCGACGGGCTCCTCTCTCTCTCTCTTCCTTTCCTCCTCCCCGTCCTGTCCTCCTCGTCTCGGGCAGGTGGTCGTCCTCTTCTCGTCGCTACCGTCAACCTCGCGGATGCGGCCAAGGAGGGCCGGCATGAGCTGCCCGTCGACCTCACGGCGCATGAAGGCTCTGCCCGGTGGCGGACGACGACGAGCTTGAAGACCCCGGCGTGCCGTCGAGGAGTACCCGCGCGACGAGGATCTGGTGGCCGTTGTGAAGTCCCCCCGACACCGCGGCCCGACACGCCCCCATGGCCGACCCTGCGTGAAGCTCCCTATGGTCGTCGACGTGGCGCCCCCTGCAGCGAGGACGAGGATCTTGTGGCCGGCGCGATGGATGCCGTGGCCGAACCGGCGCAACGCCTCGCGTGACCGAGGACGGTGCGAAGCCCCAGACGCATCCGGGGACGAAACCCCCGTGATGCGCTTTTTTTTAATTCGGAAACATCGTACCCTTGGCGCACATTACCCATGGCGCAGAGCGGGAGACCCTGCGCCACAGCTAAAGTGTTACCCGTGGCGTGGTAATCCGTTGCGCAGGGCCCTGCGCCACGGGTAACCAAAAATTGTGCGCCACGGGTAACTGTTTTTCTACTAGTGAGATTAAAATCGCCTCTCAAAATCTTTGAGAGAGCATATCTATCTATTTTAGAGGAGAGTTCTTCCAGGAAGGAGCGAGAGAAGGAGTGATCGGCCGGACCATAGACTCCTATAAACTCAAAGGCTAGATTGGACGGCCGGTGGATCATGGAAGCGCTGAGGGAGTATCGACAGGGAGGATCATGGAAGCGCTGAGGAAGTATCGACCCCTGTCGATACTCCCTACGTCGAACATGCTATCGCGCAGGCCAACTAGCATTCCCCTAGAATGACCAGTGGCAGGGAGCCAGCTCTAGAAAAATCGTTCCCCAACTTCCAGGCTGCAGAGCTCATGGTCCGTGAAGTCTTGCTTAATCGTTTCTTGCAAGCAGATGATGTCGATCTTGTGCTGTCGGAGGTAGTCTTTCAGAAGTGCTCGGCGCCCCCGGACACCGAACCCTCGTATGTTGAGGAACATGCATCGCATTATATAACCTGTCCTTTAGCCCGTGCTTGGCGGGTTATTGGTTTCCGCCCAGGGGGCGCCGTCTTCTTTGTGCTCTTGGCTCTGGATGCGCTTGGGATGGAGGCCCCCGAGGTTTCCTTTCCCTTGGTCCCCTGACCATTTTGCTGCTCGCTTTCCATAGCCGACTCTGTCTGTTCCTTCTATTGGGCCTCTGCTGCTTCTTTTTCTTTGTCAGTCGTCGCCCTTTCTATTGTCATTCTCTCCTTTGAACCATAATTATTTGAGTTGATTCATCAAGCTTACTGTCATATTAGTACCAAATACCAAAACTCTACGTTTTCTGCCAACGTCTTACAATTTATGTTCAGTTATTTCTGGGTCTGCATCTTTTTGCTTGAGAAATTTGAAACCCCGAATTCTTCAGTTTTAGATATTACCAGCTAATATGGCTTTGATTTTTTTGGTACTACAGTTGTGTGCTAGAATTCTAGGTAATCATCGGTTGTAGGTTTAGCATTGCATAAGCATGAACAGTTTTTATGATATTGTTCCTTTTTTTTTTGCAAGGCTGACCATTATGTTTCCTCATTGCAACGCACGGGAATTTTCGTTAGTTTTGTAAAATAAGAGAACAAATCTTTCCCTACTACTCCCTTTGTTCCACGATATAAGATGTTTTACATGTTGTATAGATTCGGACTAAAAGAATGGAAAGTGGATGAACATATACACTAAAACATGTATAGATAAATGTGATACAAATATGAATGTGAAAAAGCGTAAAACATATTATATTATGGAACGGAGCAAGTACATAGGTACGTACCAGAAACCAACTGGAACGAACGAATTGCAAGCTCAAATAAAATGGGAAGAAATTAGGGAGCTCCTATTCAGCGCTCGTAGCGTACGCTACGGCGCTGATGCACTCGTGGAAGCCGTTCTGGGCCGGCCCACTAACTTTCAGGTTCATAAATTGTTCGCTTTCTTCGCTCTTTCTGCTCCAGTGGTGCAGGTCCTTTGGAAAAAGCCGTTTTTCCTTTTTTTCTGGTAATTTCGAAAAGTTAATGAAAAATGTAAATGTTGAACAAATATTAATTTTGAACATGTATGAATACTATAAAAATCTGAACGTTTATAAAATATAAACCATTTCAAATTTGAACCATTTTCATGATTTGAAATTTGAAAATTTCACAAATTTAAAATATCCATGAATTTACAAAATAAATGAAGATTTTCTTTAAAAACAATTTCAGGCACTTCGTTTTCGGTCGTCACACTCTTCCTTGCGTGCGCACGCTACACTGTTGTTTTACTAAATTTTTTTGTTTGGTCCATCTATCGCTGCTTCACTCTGCGACGTAGGAGTGGCCATTGACAACACACTTTTTTTTTTGGTTTTGGGTGTATGAGGATTCATAAGTGCTGATTGCAGATGTGTTGGTGTATATATATTTGGAGCCCTTGAAGCGAAAAATATATTAGTGTGACTAAATATTTTAGTGAACCGAAAAAATCAATGAAACAAAAGAGACTTGTAAAATTTAAACCTTAGATAATTAAATTAACTCGCATGGACAAAAAAATAGAGATAAACAAAAAGAGAATTAACCACCAAAGATGTTAGTAAACCGCAAAATTTCTAAATAATGTCATGAGCTAAAAAAGCAAAGAACCAAACATATTAGTGAACTGAAAAAGACAATGAACTAACTAAATTAGTGAACTGAAAAGGAATGAATCGAATATATCTAAGGCGTGAACCGGAAATGGGTACTAAGGGGATATATTAAAGCGAGTAACCGGAAAGAGTGAACCAATAGAAGAAAATGAACCAAAAAAAGGAAACTAACATTCGTGGTGAACAAAAAAGACAGAATGGATCAACATATATCGAGGGTGACGAACCGAAAAGATTGAACCAAAAGGAGTGAATAGTATATATATATATATATATATATAGAGCAGGACTATTCGCAACCCCCCTTAAGAGGTTCTAGAATAGCTATTCTAGAACCCTTCCCAAATAAGGACCTTCTGAACCCGAACCGGCCCACCTGAACCACCTTCTTCCCTCCAAACCGGCCCACGTGAACCACCCTTTTCCCTGCCACCCGACCCCATCGCCCCTAATCCCCATCCATGAACGTGCCCTTCTCTGGTTCTCCCCCACCTTCTTCCCCGGAGACCGGTGACCCGCGCGCCGCCCACGGGGGTGGGGGCGACCTCCACCGTGCGCCATCGCCTGGAGGGCCCTGACCTACCGACGCCGCCCCGGGGAGGCCCCCGACCTCTGCCCCGCGCCGCCGCCGGGAGGAGCTCCGAACTCCGCATCGCCGCCGGGAGGGCCCTCGGCATCCGCTGCGCGCCGCCTGGGGAAGGCCCTTGATCTCCGCCTGCCCTGTCTCCTCGGGCCGCGCCTCCTCTCCCGACATGCGACCGGCCGGTGGCGAGCCCCCAACCCCACAAATTCCTGCCCCGCCACTGTCCAGCAGGTTCTACGCCTGCGCCATCTTCCCTGCCGGCAGCCGCTTCCTTCTCCGCTGGACGCCGCGCCATCTTCCTTCCCAGCCGGCACCAGCACCATCTTCCGCCTCAGCCGCCATGTCCTCTTCCGCCCTGACGGCCCGCCCCTTCGAGACGTCGGCGTGGCTCCCGCAGCCGGCCTGTTCCCCGTCGTCGGCCAGGATCCCACGCCACTGGCCTGTTCCCTGTTGCCGGCCGCCCAGGCTCCCACCTGCGGGTTCCCACACTCGTGCGTCGCCAACCATTCCTCGCCTGCACGGAGCAAATCAGCCGCGGACCTGCAGTTCCGCACCGGCCGGGCATGGAGCTCATGGCCCTGGTTCTTTGCCTAGGATGGTTTCTCCTCTAGTGCGGTGCCTGGACGTGGGCGGCCACGACCACGAGCTGGTCTTTCTTTTCCAACAAAAATTGATCGTACTCAGCAGTACAAAATCACTGAGAAAAGAAGTACAGGTAAAACAAAAGTATGAAAGTGCAGGCGCACTAGTGCACACATACATATAATATGTGCAGGCTGCACTTTGGAGGGCATCAGCACAAGTCTCTGAAGATCAACGAGAAGAGACAAGAACTCTACCCAGGAGATTTCGAGCAGCCTCCACGTTCGTGCATCGATCTAGCATTTTTGCGTCCTCTACTAATGTGTGGTTCATCAGCACGGAGAAGTTCACAATACAGAAAACGGAAGTTCACTTAAGAAACCACAAAAGTTCACCAGCAAAAAAATGGTCCATCAAGAAATTTACTCGCAAAAAAATGTTTCGTCAAGAAGTTCACTCTAAAAAACAATGAAGTTCACTCGCAAAAAAAATGAAGTTCACTGGCGTGTCGTGTGAAGGATGTGAAGTGCACTTTGGAAAATATTACGAAAAATCAAATAAAGTCAAAACTGTGGCATAGTACGTGCGTCTAATTCTCCGTGAGGAAGTTCATTTACGCCTCCCATAAAAGTTTACTTTCGTGACGAGGGAAGTTTAGAAATGTTTCGATTACAAAAATCAAACAGGTTAAAAAAATCAAAACAAGTCAAAAAAAATGACGTAACACGTGCATCTGGTGCTCCGTGAAGAAGTTCACATAGTGTTACAAAGAAGTTTAGTGTTGTGAAGTGGGAAGTTCAGAAAAAACGAGAAATGTAAAACAACAGAATTATGTATATTTAAAACTGCTCTTAAACCGTAAGGAATTTCGAAAAAATGCGTGAGATAACAAAGTTGCGGCCTTTTCATAGCTTTCCAACGGCGTATCATTTGCATCAATCCGATAAATGGTTTGAAAATGGCGACCAAAATACGGTACGGTCGCGAAAATACTGTTAGTATATTTGAAATTAATTTAAAAACCGTAACTAATTTCGAAAACCTGTGAAAATGAAAAAGTTTTGTAATTACCATAGCTATCCAACGGTATATCACATGCATCATTCCGATAAGCGGATCAAAAATCGTAGTAGAAAATTTTCCCGTGAAGGTGGAGAATCAGTGTGTTCCGTCAGGAAGTTCACATTAACATTTAATAAAATCCATCAACTTTGCGAGAGAAGTTCAGAAGTGGTTACAGAATAGCTATTCTAGAACTGGTTCAGAATAGCAGACCTGGTTCCAGAATAGCAGACCTATATATATATATATACTCGAAATAGTTTTAGAATAGATATTCTAGAACCAATTGTGAACTTCCGTGACAGAGTAGATGGACTTCATTCAATCGCTTATCGGAATGAGACATGTGATATACCGTTGGATAGCTATGGAAATTACGAAACTTTTTCATTTTCACAGGTTTTCGAAATTAGTTACGATTTTTAAAGAATTTCAAATATACTATCACTATTTTCGCGACAGTACAGTATTTTGATTGCTATTTTCAAACCATTCATTAGATTGATGCATATGATACGCCGTTGGAAAGCTATGAAAAAGACGCAACTTTGTTATCTCACGCATTTTTTCGAAATTCCTTACGCTTTAAGAGCAGTTTTGAAAATACACTATCACTATTTTCGCAACCGTACGGTATTTTGATCGCCATTTTCAAACCATTTGTCGGATTGATGCAAGTGATACGGCGTTGGAAAGCTATGAAAAATCCGCAACTTTGTTATCTCACGCAGTTTTTCGAAATTCCTTACGGTTTAAAATCAGTTTTAAATATACAAAATTATGTTGTTTTAGAATTCTCGTTTTTTCTGAACTTCCAACTTCGCATGTGTGAACTTCATCCCGACAAATATGTGAACTTCTTCCTGACACGTATGTGAACTTCTTCACGGAGCACCGGATGAACGTGGTACGTCATGTTTTCGACGTGTTTTGATTTTTTTTTACCTGTTTGATTTTCGTACTCGGACCATTTTTGAACTTCCCTCGTCACGAAAGTGAACTTTTACGAGAGGCGTAAGTGAACTTCCTTACGGAGAATTAGACGCATAGTATGTTTTGACTTTATTTGATTTTTCGTAATGTTTTCCAAAGTGCATTTCACATCCTTATACGTCCTTTATATGTTAGGGATGAAATGAACTTCACGGAAGAGGAAACCGAACCGATCGAAATAAATAAAGTGAACTTTTGACGAAAATGAACTTCTGTTTTTTCTTTACGGTTGTTGGGTGGACTTCAATGGATTTGGTAGGTGAACTTCTAAATTTTGAAGAGCGAACTTCGACGGCATGCACGTGACAGTTTGAACAAATAGATGAACGTAAGTGAACTTCCTATTTTTTTCGCATGTGAACTTCTTTGACGGACCATTTTTTCTGAACTTTTTCGTGATATGTGAGTGAACTTCCTACTGATTTCACGAGTGAACTTCTTGTCGAGACAACTTTTTTCTTAACTTTTTTTCTGTAGTAGTGGACTTCAGAATTGATCATATTTTAACTTCGAATTTATAAAGTGAACTTCAACTTTTTTCGACTTGAACGAATTAAATCTTTTTCGCACAACAAAAAGGTGAACTTCACACGTCACACTTCTTGAACTTCTTCTAAAAATAAAATTGAACTTCACAGCAACACTGCATTTGTCAGTTGAACTCCGGGAGCAGATAGCAGGAGCAGCAGGGTCTGATCAACCTCTGAACTGACAATGTTTGTCGGTTGAACTCCAGGCCTGCCCGTGTTGAACTCCCGGCATGGCAGGAGGTGAACTACACACGTGGAGGGGAAGGGACGGGGCACCGGAGGACTACTGGAGGGACTCCGCATTACAACACTGGAGGGACTCCAAAGATGCATCAATAACGAACCAGAATGTCACTTAAGTTCGTACAGATAGAAACCAAACTCCAGGTTGTTGTCTTCCTTGACCACGGAACTGTCGCCATCGGCAGAGCTTAGCAGGGGAGCATAAGGCAGCAAGGGAGTAGGGGAGCGGCGGGGGAGGTGTGCTGCCGACGAGCTGTAGGGGATGGGGGCAGATGGGCCACCCGGCGAGTTGCGGAGGTGGGGGTCCTCCCGCGGGGCGAGCAGGGGGTCCTCGGAGGCGGCGCGAGGAGGCCCTCCCTGCCGGCGTGCGGCGGAGGTGGGGGTCCTCCCGCGGGGTGCCGCGCGGGGCATGGGTCGCGGACCCTCCCGGCGGAGGAGAACGGCGGAGGTCGGGTCCTCCCGGGCGTCGCAGGCGGAGATCGAAGAGGAGCACGGCGGCTCGCCTGAGAGGAGGGAGGGCCGACGGCGGCGTGCGAGGTGGGGGGAGGGCCGGCGGCGGCGCGCGAGGTGGGAGCCCTCCCATCGGCATGCGGAGCCCCGGCCGCCGGCTTCCTCGCCGGGAGGCGCGCAGGACGGCGTGCTTGAGCCGGGATCGGAGGCGTGGAGGGCGCCGCCGGTGGTCACCAGGGGAGGGGATGGCCGGTGCTAGAGAGCGGAGGGCGCCGCCGTTGGCCGGGGAAGGAGGCGGCGCCGGAGGCGTCGGGTCGGGAGGTAGTTGGGGATCGAGGGGAGAGCGGTTTCGGGGTGGGTGGACTGGGTGCGGTACGTAGGAGTAGGTTTTTTTTTTTACGGGAGGTCGAGGTGGTGGGTTTTTTCCTGGCCGGTTCGGTTCGGGTTAAGAAGGTGGTTAGAGGGGTTCTAGAATAGCTATTCTAGAACTCTTAAGGGGGGGTTCGAGAATAGTCCTGCTCTATATATATATATATATATATATATATATATATATATATATATATATATATATAGTCAAAAGTAAGGAAATGAACACACATTGGAGAGGGACTAATCTGTGCCGCACATATGCCTTTGGGATTCAGTCCTGTAGCTGGACAAAACTTTCCCTCTTTTCATTTATAAAGTTTCTAGCAGTGTTTGGTATTTCCTCTTTGGTTGGACTGGTCCGGAATTTCTGCGCGTGTGGCAGAGCCTAGGCCTGCAGCTCACCGTGGACCTGCTGAAGAAAAGCAGTGGCAGCCTGGCAGCCCACCAGGCTAACCTTTTTCTCTCGTAGTCTCGTGACACCACGAGTCTCCCTCTCCTCCCCCACAAGCGACCACTCGCCAAGCTCCTCCCTCCTCCTCCCAAAGGACGGCTACTCTCGAAGGGAGGCACTCCGAACATCCGCATCGACGGCCGCATCTCATCTCCTGTAGAGGTGATCCCGAATCGATATGGAGCTGAGGTGAGCCGACTAGCCGAGGCCGGATGCGGTGGTCCTCCAAGATCCTTCAAGATCTGCTCCAACCTGGCTGGAGGAAGGGGACGGAGACAGGAGTCCAACACTCGGCTTTCGGCTCGCGGCCGGGATGATGAGCTCCCAGACGTGGTTGGGCCGGCCTTCCCCATGTCATGCGCGGCACCGGCGGCCACCGCGCGACCGATCCCTGACTGGTCGAGAAGGGCGCCGGCAACCCGCAGCAATCTTTCGGCGGATCCGGTGGCCGGACTGGTCACCACGCCTGGACGTGCCAACTACAACCCCTCGAGCTCCGGTGACGGATTGCTGCTCCCTCACCGCACTGGTGGTCCTTCGTCAGCGCCATGGACGCCAGCCGCGACGGCGCCGTGTCCTCCAGCACGCGACGAGTTCGCAAACCGCCACCGCGTCGTTTCCCCGAAGGAGAGGACCCCGTCTTTCCCGGACGTCGGCGTTGACTTCCAGGGCTTGACTTGATCGCGCCACCCCACATCCTGAGACGTGACCTAGGTACCACGGTTCTCACCCTGCCTGTGGTGAACCTCGCCAAGCCGCGGCGCTGACGGCCGTGATTCCCGCTTCTCCGAGATGAATATTCAAGGGCGAGGAGCGACTACATAGTCGGTCAATGTCTTGCCTCGGCTGCTGTTCGAGACTTCGAGGTTGCGGGCGATGCATTTGTCCAGCTCCGGTTCTTGCTTGTAGTTCACCTCACAGTTGTGTGCCAGTATACGTATATGTTGTCCTGTACAGTACCCAGTTCTTCTATCCTCAACAATGGATGGGCAGCCCAAGGCATGCTGCCGATGTGCATATAATCCTGGATTTGAGAGAGGTCACTAATCGTTTGCGACTGCTCTCTTCATTCCTATGTCTGTTGTTTTTCCCTTGTCCATTCATATGTTGCATTTTATGTAAACCGAGACCATTTTATTCTTTGCTTGATTGAGTCCCTACGTGGATGTGTTGACCAGGCACTAGTCACTACTGTTTTCTGTTCCTAAGGTTTACTAATCGCCTTGATGGTGCTTAGTGCAGCCGGGCACACCTTTTTGCTGTTGATAAATTTGTTATTGACACCAAGTTCCTGAAGAAACACTATGTACAGATTGTTTGATCATTCAGTTTATGGCACCTGAAGAAACACTATGTACAGGCTAATCCATCTACGAACTGGACGAGAACTTGCACCCTGAGCACTTTCTTTCCTCGCGCATAGATTTGCGATTTAGATTAAGATTGTGGACATTGTTTGCCAAATGTGCTATCTAAATTTGCATGTTCGGCGTTTAACTGCCTCTTTACTTACTGGGCACCATTAGGACGTATTCCTAGTACCGTTTGTGAAACACGAGGGCACCGTTAGATTATATGACTAGAACAAGTTGGGAGTGTTTTTTAGCAACACACCATAAGACTTTGCATCGGTTTCAGAAAAATTGAAAAAAAAAACAGCAAAAAAAATTTCCAACCAAAGAAAATATTGTACACACTTGGCCCGGTGCATGTCCCGTGGGTAGTGCTCGCCGTATCAGCAGAGCCTGGCATCGATACGACTCGTTCCATCAAGGATGCAAATGAGCAAACATGGCGGACAACACTCTTTTCACGGATACTTCTTTTAAATTTCTGCCCGGAGACTTCTTTTAGGTTTCTGAAGATTTAGCTTATTTGCAGTGTTGAGTTGTGAGATGACTAGAACGCCCCTAGATTTGAAGATATGCGGGCGTTCTTGGTGCAGATGAGGTCGAGCTCATCGGACCAAGGTGCTAACGAGGTCAGGGCGGGGCAGCATGTCGGGGCGCGGGAGAGAAAATGGGCTAGAGCTGCCGAACCCGGCGGAGGAAGGGCGAGATCCGGAGGCATCGGGGTTGGGCTACCGGCGGCGAGTGTGTGAGGGCGGCGGTGGGGCTAGGCAACCGGCGACGAGGGTGGGAGGGCGGCGGCTGGGATGGGCGAGGGGGGTGGAGGTAGGGGGCGGGCAAGCGGAAACGGGTCGGAGCTGCCGGATCCGGCGGAGGAAGGGCGAGATCCGGCGGTGGCGGGGCTGGGTGACCGGCGGCGAGGCTGGGAAGGTGGCGGCGAGGATGGGCGAGTGGGGTGGAGTTTGGGGGCGGGCGAGCGGGACAGGAGGTTGGGGATGTGCGAGTGGTAATTTTTCCTTTTTTTCGTTCTGCTGACTTGCGCGACCTGGAGAGAGAGGAGACATGAGAGTTGGGAGTAGGGTGCAATGTGCATTTGATTGTGTATGTGAGTTAGTATTACCGAAGGCTCCTCAAACGTAAAAGAAAACTCGTACTTAGCTTATTTTTTTTCATGTATATTTATGAAATGGTGTTTTGATTATTTGCATCGGTATTGCAAGGCCGTGTCGGGTTCATCCACCTCGTCGTGCCAGACACCAGAGTTCTAGATGCATGTACTCTGCCACTCGACCCGATCCTCTACACCAGAGTTCTAGACGCATTGTCTCGGCTCTTTCTTCTCTAGTTGCGCACTTGTTTGCCATCTTATAACTCTTAAACTCTTCGGAAGCTTATAGATCTTAAATAATAGGGTCATTTAACAGATTGCCACTAGAGTCTTGGTAGTACTCAGTTTTGCCACTAGTTTCAAATGGCTTACAGTTTTGCCACTACTTCAGTTGCAGCTGCTATGGCGAGGCCAAACGGCCAGTCTGAAGCGGGTTCCGTCTGTTAGGCGTTAGTGGACTTGGTCCGCGTCTTACAGGTGGGACCAGTTTACTTCTTACAGGTGGGACTGGGCAAGGCGCTAGTGGACTTGGTCCGCGTCTTACAGGTGGGACCAGGTAACTTCTTACAGGTGGGACCGGGCAAGGCGCTAGTGGACTTGGTCCGCATTTTACAGGTGGGACCAGGTAACTTCTTACATGTGGGACCAGGTAACTTCTTACAGGTGGGACCTAACCGTGCATGACACCTGCTCTCGAACGGCCACCTGCGCCGCCGCCACCACCTGCGCCGCCACCGCCACCTCCGCGTCCGCCACCTGCACCGCCGCGTCCGTCCCGCGTATAGAGCCAACACCTCCACCGCAACGTGCTCCAGTGTGCCGTGCTCCGCCGTCACCTGCTCCACCGCCACCAGCTTGTCCCGCTGCGCCCACCAGCTGCTCGATCCGCGGCGAGGCTCCTTCCGTGCGCCCGGCGGGAGCGCTGGGGTTGGCGAGGCAGAGGAAGTAAGAGGGTGAACTCCAGGGCGAAATGGCGAGCGGATGCGACCGTGGAGTAGCTGGCGAGGCAATCGTCGGGCCGGACACCCGCCGCATCCACGACTGGGTTCCCGAGGGGTAAGTTGGAGCTCACCTCTGCATTTGAACATTCGATTAGACATGAGACGCACTCGGTTTATGTTGATTTTGCAATTGGCGTGCTGAATTCGCATTTCGTGGTGTGCTGAATTCGTCTCTATTTTTCTGGTTAGGATGGAATTGCGGTTTGCTTTCTTGCTGAATATTAGAAGGGACCGGTACGTCGTCGATGCAGAGAATAACAAGAAATTCACGGGAGGTTTCGATTATCCTTTGCCAGTGGATTGCAATTGGAGTTTTAGACAATTTGGGGAGGTAATTTGCACTCCATATCCTTGGGGTTTGCATGATGAAGTGGAATTCAAATACTACGATGGGGGAAACAGATGGGTGGCAGTTACAAATGATGAAGAACTCGCTACCATGTTTGCTAAGCATAAGGAGAAGGAGAAATTTCATGTGAGACTGCAAAATGATGTGGTTGTGCCGGCAATTGGATCTAGTATGGCGGATGCATCTTCTCGGGCTGCATCATGTCGTGGTGCTCGCAGTTCTAGCCAGAGAAGTTCAGGCAGTGCACGAGGACGTGGTGCCTCGAGCGGCGTGGGCAGCAGCAGCAGAAGAAGGGTCCCCGTTGAAGTGGAGGAGCCTTCCAGTTATGCGGATGAAGAAGAGAGGCTATATCCTGATGTTCTTCGGAATTTACGACGAGCATCTCGGGCTGGAAACAATGAGGCTGACGCGGTGGTTGTAGACGAAGACAACGAAGCTTTGAGTGATGTCGAAGACGATGTTCCACCTGTTGAATGGGACCGTGAGAACCCATTGATGGAACAAGGTTCCATTTATTCATCAATGAATGAGTGTAGAAATGCACTTGTGACGTACTGCATCAAGGCAGAACGCTATTTCAAAGTTGACAAGAGCGATAAAGTTCGTTACAGAGTGCATTGTCCGACTGAGGGTTGTCAATGGAGGATGCATGCATCTAAAATGCGAAAGAGCACAAATATTCAGGTGAAGGTGAACCCATTTAGCCACACGTGCAAGGAATCAACACTTAGGAAGGAAACAATCAGTAGAGCCAAGTCAAGATGGGTGGCTGAAGAAGTAAAGAAGTGGGTGACAGAAGACAATCAAATTGGTACAAAGGAATTGATGAAGAAGATCAAAGAGAAGTTCAAGATTGATTTACCATACATGAGGGTGTTCAATGGTAGAAATCAAGCTTTGGATTCTATTTACGGTGACTGGCAGGAAAGTTTTGAATTATTGTATTCATTCAAAGCTGAAGTGGAGAGGACCAGCCCAGGTAGTATTGTAGAAATTGATCACCACACGGTGGAGTACAAAATAAAGGGAGTGACAAGGACCAAGGAATGCTTTAGGAGGGTTTTTGTCTGCTTTGAGGCTTGTCGCCAGGGTTTTTTGGTAGGCTGCAGGCCGTATTTGGCTGTTGATGCTACTTTTCTGACAGGGAGGTTTAAAGGACAGTTAGTGGCAGCTTGTGCAGTTGATGCACATAATTTTGTATTTCCAGTTGCGTATGGTGTGCTGGAGACAGAGTCTGAGGAGAGCTGGACTTGGTTTTTCCAGAATCTGCATCTGGCTATTGGACATCCCAATGGGTTGGTAATTCATACAGATGCCTACAAGGGTTTAGAAGTGGCCGTGGACAATGTGTTCCCTGGAGTAGAGCATAGGGAGTGCATGCGTCATCTTGCTGCAAATTTTGCGAAGAAATTCAAAGGAAAAGTGTATAGCGACAATTTATGGCCAACAGCTTTGACTTGCAGTGTCAAGAAGCACAACTATCACATGAGGCAGTTATACAAGAATGAGAAAGTGAAGGAATACTTGGAAACACACCACTCCAAGTTATGGGCCAGAAGCCAATTCAGTGAACTGAGCAAAGTTGACTATGTGCACAATAATCTTGCAGAGTCTTTCAACTCAACCATCCGAAAACTAAAGGGTCTCTATATGGTGGATTTGCTGGACAAGATAAGAATAGAGTACATGGAAAAGTTCATTTCCGTGCAAATATAGCCGCGGCAAAATTCATGGGCCACATTGTCATCCCTGCCGTGTTGAATGAATTGAAGCAAAAAACTGAAGGCTTGGACATGAACATGAAACTTTGCTCGGCTACCAAAGCAGAGGTAGCATTTATGGATAAAGAGAAGAGGGAATGGAAATATCCAGTGGATTTAGAATCTAGAACTTGCAGTTGTAGGCAATGGCAGATAACTGGGTTGCCATGCATTCATGCATTGTTTTTCATCACCACTCTGTCAGGTCCAGCAGGGAACATACAGCAATATGTGCATGAGTACTACTCTGTTGCAAGGTTCAAAGACACATATGCAGTTCCTTTACCTACTTTGGAGGGAAAACATCAATGGGATGTAGTGAACCCTGGATTCAAGCTCCGTGCTCCAGTTCTGAAGAGAGCAAAAGGTAGACCGAGGAAGAGTCGAATAAGAGCTCGCAGCGAAGGAGCTGGACTTGGAGCGAGGAAGCGTAAGTGCAACAGGTGTGGTGGGTCTGGTCATTTCGGTAGGTATTGTGATCACGCAGTAGATCCAGCGTTCGGAGAGCGTTTGGATGAAACTGATGATGATGAGCAGCAGGTTGGAACAGAGCAAGACCATGAGCATGATGATGATGATGATGATGAGCAGCCGGTTGGAACAGAGCATGACAATGTGGCTCCAAATGATGATGGCAATGTGGCTCCAACTGATGGTGATCAAAATGGTCCATCTGATTTTGCTTATGAGGCTCCATATGAAGGTTCAAATGATTTCCCTTTTGATCAAATGGACCATGATCATCAAAATGAGGCTCCAACTGATGTTGACAATGAGGCTCCAACTGATGGTGACATTGTGGCTCCAAATGATGATGACAATGAGGCTCCAACTGATGGTGACAATGTGGCTCAAAATGATGCTCCAACTGATGGTTCACAACATTCTGTGATTGTGAGTTCTGCCAGGTATGTCAATCTTGCCAACACTAGTACATTTATCACTTGAAAATTTTCTCACTGCCCTTTTTGTCTTGTACAGCTCTGTGGTTGCTTCAAAGAAGACTGCCAAAAGGAGAAGAGAAGAAGCAATGACCACAAGGATCACAAGGAGCACAGTGGCAAGAAGCATAAGAATCACAAGGAGCATAGCGGCAAAGAAGCCTCGACGCGGTGTAGATTGAGTTGGAACCAAGAATAATTTATGAAACATTATGAATGATGTTGTATTATGTTGAATGACCAATGGTACAACTATGTTTGGATGATTTATTTTTTGAACTGATGTTTGGATGATTTTAATAGAAAATCATATGTTTCTTTCTGTCATATGGTTGAACCATGTCTCGCAGACCAACCTATCCGAGCGCAGAAACCATCGCTGTTCTGATTGGTTGTCTCGCGGACCAACCAATCAGAGCGCAGAACGAGCGTCTCGCGGATCGCTGTGGCTGACCCGAGCGCACCCGTCCGATGCAAAGAGTAGCCAATCAGGAAGCAGAACCAGCGTCGCGCGGATCGCGGATGCCTGCCCCCACATCTGACGGGTGGTGTCTGGCGCTTGGTAGGATCCGACGGCGGACATTCGACGCTAGGGTTTTGAGCATTCCTGCGGGGTTTTTAGGGTTTGACCAGATTTCAAAAAATCATAACTAAATTACAAAAAATCGAAAAAATACAAACTCAACGGGGTTCGTCCATTTAGGAGACCTAGTTACCATAAAAAATATAAACTCGGCATAGGGGCGTTTTTTTGAAAAATCACTTTTTGAAGTGATCTGTCGAAATCAAGTTCAAATGTTTTTAAAAAATTCAAACAAAATCAAAATGTTGAAATTCTTGCGCACATAGCCGTCATATGTGACAAGGTTATGAGAAAAAAATATAAACTTGGTGTAGGTCATTTTCATGAAAAAAGGCTTCATACAAATGAGCTATCACCTATGAACATGTTCAGAGTTCGTAGAATAGGGAGAGAGGGTTTAGGGTTTGAAAACAATCAAAATAATTCAAACAAAATCAGAAAAATCTCCAAAGCTTCATTTTGTAGTAAATAAGAAGGATCCAGGCTTAGTTTTTCATTTTCATGTTTTAAACTTGTTTAAATGTTGGTCAACCCTACGGTTTGACCCAAATTCAAATATTCATAGGATATTCAAAAAACATCAAAAAAATGCAAACTCTGCACACATAGTCTTCTGATGTCATATACTAACCATTTCAGTTAATAAAGAAAGTACAAGTACATTCAACCAAACAATTCATATACATGGTGGTGATTTCTCACTTCTGTCAAATGAAGTCCAAGATTTCAAAAAATCATAACTAAATTACAAAAAATCGAAAAAATACAAACTCAACGGGGTTCGTCCATTTAGGAGACCTAGTTACCATAAAAAAATATAAACTCGGTATAGGGGCGTTTTTTTGAAAAATCACTTTTTGAAGTGATCTGTCGAAATCAAGTTCAAATGTTTTTAAAAAATTCAAACAAAATCAAAATGTTGAAATTCTTGCGCACATAGCCGTCATATGTGACAAGGTTATGAGAAAAAAATATAAACTTGGTGTAGGTCATTTTCATGAAAAAAGGCTTCATACAAATGAGCTATCACCTATGAACATGTTCAGAGTTCGTAGAATAGGGAGAGAGGGTTTAGGGTTTGAAAACAATCAAAATAATTCAAACAAAATCAGAAAAATCTCCAAAGCTTCATTTTGTAGTAAATAAGAAGGATCCAGGCTTAGTTTTTCATTTTCATGTTTTAAACTTGTTTAAATGTTGGTCAACCCTACGGTTTGACCCAAATTCAAATATTCATAGGATATTCAAAAAACATCAAAAAAATGCAAACTCTGCACACATAGTCTTCTGATGTCATATACTAACCATTTCAGTTGATAAAGAAAGTATAAGTATATTCAACCAAACAATTCATGTACATGGTGGTGATTTCTCACTTCTGCCAAATGAAGTCCAAGTTTTCCAACATGAAATCTTGGGAAACCTCCCCAAGCTTCATTTTGTAGTGAATAAGAAGGATCCAGGCTTAGTTTTTCATTTTCATGTTTTAAACTTGTTTAAATGTTGGTCAACCCTACGGTTTGACACAAATTCAAATATTCATAGGATATTCAAAAAACATCAGAAAAATGCAAACTCTACACACGTAGTCTTCTGATGTCATATACTAACCATTTCAGTTGATAAAGAAAGTATAAGTACATTCAACCAAACAATTCATGTACATGATGGTGATTTCTCACTTCTGCCGTATAAGTCAAAGGGTGAAGAGATGTTGTACATTTATAGATTAATAAAATGACTTGATATTGGTCAAAACACTATATTAGTGCACTAGATGTTAATCCTAGAGTTTGAGGTCATTTAGAGAAGGTCGAAAAATTGGTCGGATTAGAAATGGGGCTGTTTGGGCTACCTTTGGGGCGCTTTTCTAGCTTATTTTGTAGAGCCGATTGGTTGTTGGAGATGTTACCCTACCAAAAGGGCTAGGATTGTTTCCAACACAAGCATAACAACTTAGAAATGACTTGGATGTCACACAAGTTTCAAACTTTTGAAGAAATTCAAAGTACGTTCAAATTCAAATTACAAGTTTCTTCGCGTCAATTTCTTATTTAGGCAAGGTGGAGATGAGGTGGTTTTAAAACTTTGAAAATGAAAAAAGTCAAAAACTCACCGAAGAATAAGAAATTTACATTCTGAATTCAAATAACAGATTCCCATATTACAAAAACCATCTTCTGCGATTCTTCTCCACATTATATAGGTCGAATAAACATCGTAGCATCTGATAAAACCGTAGCATCTGATCGAGGTTTGCATCCATGTACTCGATCTGCACCGTTCCTTACGATCAAACGATTGAAAATGACGCTGTGCATGCAATAACGGCCACTGACTACTGGCCCCGTTCACCAGCCCGATGCATGCAGAACTCGACGTAGACCTACATGCCTAGTTTTTCCAGAGTAGACCTCGACGTTCACCAGCGCTATTTGCAGCGACGCAGCTGGCCTGCACCACGCCTCGCTTGACACCATGTCGCGTCGCACCATGCAGGCTTTGGCGTGGAACTATGGGCTGGTTTAAATGCACGCAGCTACGCAGACTTTGGCGTGAGACTTTGGATTTCATCAGGGTTCATCAGGGTTTAAATGCACGCATGCTACGTCGCATCATATATTTACGCAGGGCACCGCTTTGACCGCCTAATGCGCGCACGTACTGCTACCTGTCCTACGCCTAATGCATCGATTCTCCACGTTGCTTCTTCATCTATCTTCTTACGTTTTCACACAGTGGCTTTCATCTACCCCGATTAATTCACACGTCGTCGTGTCTTTAAATACTGCCTTTGCCTCCTCTTCCCTCTTCTCATCCCTCTCCAGCCCCTTTGCCTCTACAATGTCGAAGCTCTCTCTCCCTTCCAGCCCCGAGTCCGTCAGCGACGAAGACAACCAGCCGAAGGCTCGGCCCTGGTGGGAGCCGGAGTGGGAGCCGGAGGCGCTGGGCATCGATCCCTCTGCCAAGCGGAAGCGCAAGGCCAAGCGGAAGCGCAAGGCCAAGGTGCTGCACGAGCCAGCCTACTTCTTCCACCGCCCCGACCCCGACCGCGTCGACAACCGCTCCGACGAGGAGATGAACCTTTCCGACGAGGAGAAGGCGGAGGAGAAGGAGTTGGCGAGGTGGGAGGAGGCGAGGGAGAAGGCGGAGGAGAAGGCTCTCTGGCGGCGCATCAAGAAGAGCCGTGACAGGGAAGACGACAGGATGCGCGAGGCCAATCGCCAGGCGAGGGAGAAGCAGGAGATGGCGAACAGGGCGGCGGCGTGGAACTGGTGGAAGAAGTAGGCCAACCGCCGGCGGCTAGGCGGCGGTTAGGTTAGGGCCCTCTATATTTAGGGCCCTATTAATGGACTTTTTTTTTGTTTAATATATGTAATCCGCGTCGGGCCCCTCTATCTATATGTAAAAGGGGCCAATGTTTAATATATATGTATATGTTCCCGTCCGTGCTAATATAATATAAAGAGTTATTATAAAAGGGTATGTGTACAACAATTTCTAGGGAAAACAATGTGTTGAAAAAATCTAACTATGAGTAAACTATAATCTAACTGTGTGCATGCAAACATGCGTGTCCAAAAATTAAGTACAAAACCCAAAGGAAAACCACTCTCACGTGTGTCCAAAACATTCAGTACAAAATGCGTTTTTAAACCCTAAACCAAGTAAAGAACTCACTATGTATAGTCTCCTTCCTTTGCCATGTCAAAGTCTTTCCATCAGCCCTAACGGTCACTAGCGCAGCACTATACTACCCAAAACCACGGGGTCTTGGGTTCGATTCCCAGCCAAACCCCATTTTTGTTCATTTTACACCTTTTTTTTTGGCACAACCCACCCTTCTAATTTGCCCACCCCGAATGGGCCTAATTGGATAGAGTTGGCCCAATAGAAAGTTTTTTTACAGAAAGGCAGAGCATTTAACTGAATTTCACTGATGAAAGTTTCTGAATTTCCCATTTCTTCTACATTTTTCACACAATTTCAAGCATACAAATCCCTCCCAAATTCATTCCTTTCCATACAATTTCATAAAAACACCGAGTGCGATCACTATACCCACAAATGCCCAAATGTAATTGCAAAACCAATTGCAAATGGGTTTTTGTGCTCGCTGTTCGAGCATCCTAACCTTCTGGTTCAACCTACTAAGCTCAACAGCTACCTCTATTGATTCAATGTGTGCTCCGCCCTGCATCTCCTCTTCCGGAGCTCGCGCTGCGGCCGCTGCCGTCTGTGGCAGGATGGGAAGCCATTCCTCGTGCTCCTCTAGCAGTTCATTCATCAGTCTCTCGGCCAGAACATCGACCCAAAGGAAGAAATGCTTTACCTGCATGAAAGCCAAACAGATCAACCGTATTGCTCAATGATCCCGACCACGAAAAGAGTCAAATTGCCCCGATTCTTACCCCCTTGTTCTCGCACACATAGAACGGTCGATTTGGGTTCTTCAGTGTCCCCGAAATCTTCCGAACAACCTCCCCCCTGCACCGCGGACAGAGCAACACCGGCATCTCCATGCCCGCCGGAATCTCGATCCGCGAGATGGCGCGGGAGCTCGAAGAAGACATGGAGCTCGATTGGCGGCCGCCCGCAGCCAATCGGGATCTCAACGCCTCCGCACACGTCCCCTCTAGCTGCAGCAGACGGCCGCGCCCTCCACAGCAATCTTCCCGCCGCCGGTGATGAAGGGGATCTCGACGCCGCCCTCTTGGCCGCCCGCTCCCGGCTCCTAGTTACCAACAGGGGTCGCCGCCTACCTCTGCGCGTGTCCGCCTCCAACCCCGTCGCACGCTCGGCTGATTGCTGCTCACCGCTGCGACATCCGGTGGAGCATTCCGCCGGGATTTTATCGCACACCCGCGGCCAGCAACGGCGACTTACTGCTGGGTCCCACAAGCAACGGTTATCTACTGGGTCCCACAAGCATCGGCCAGCAACGGTCTGATTGTGTAACGCGTCTGGTCCCACCTGTAAGGGCCGAGTCAAACACGCTGACCTGACGGAGATGGCCTCCGCCTGGTCCCACCTGTAAGGGCCGAGTCAAACACGCTGACCTGACGGAGATGGCGCAAATTGACGGAACGAGTCCTTGCGCACATACTAGGGGCAAAACTGAGGACGATTCCAAGCTAGGGGCAAAACTGAGTACATGGACACAACTGATGGCAAACGGATAATTTACCCTAAATAATATGATGCACCGTTTGGTAATGTACCGAGCACCGTTCGTGGTTTGAGTAGGAACCATATATTTTTGAATGGGTCCGATTCATTTAAACCACTTTAATTCATATGTTGCATAAACAAGCTTATTTTTTTTGGGTATGGATATATAAATGGGTTTAACAATATGACCCTTTGGTAATGCCCGCCGTCGTACTGATGGTTTGCATATTAGATCCAGGTTGATCCCTCTTAGTGGGGATTAGCGGAAGTGCTCCCTTGTTGTCCATTCTTCCGTTGTGAGTGCGGAGGTCTTGGATGCGAAGATGAGGAGATAGCCGTGATGATGACCATCCTTGCAGAAGTAAAGAAGAGGGAAGAGCATGTCCTCAATTTCAAGGGATTGGTAACGGACAGGATAACTCTGCCCTGTGATCGGATCAAGGGATCGGTAAAGAGCTCAAATTTGTTCCGATGCATAGAGAAAGAAGTGATGAAGTTCGATGATTATTTCTGGAGTTACTCTATAGCAACAATATTTAGAAAGGAACATATTATAGATATAACAGACAATTAATAATTAACGACGAAAAACATAATGTCAGTAATACAATCTTAAAAGAGCGTGACCGGTATAGAAATCGCACCTTTTTTTAGGCCATCAAATACAATGGCCTGGCCGAGCGCAGATTTGTTGGGTGTTGGGTGTCGACTGTGCCCGTCGGGCCTGGCCGAGCGCAGCTTTGTTGGGTATGCTGGCCTAACCCAACAGCTCATACATGCAACCAAACAACTTGACTTTGTATTTGGCGGGCCTTGTTGGGTTGATGCAGGCTACCAAATGCGCCCTTAGTTGTTGGACAATGAAAATCCGACGCTCTACTCTAGATAACTATACGTCGATGGACCCTAGCATTAGGTGCAATGGCGCTTCGTTTTTCTGCCTAGTGCAACAACACAATGATGCACCGTTCTCTAATGTACCGAGCACCGTTTATGATTTTGAGAGGGACCCAATGATTTCAAATGGGCTCCGTTTGAATGCTCCGTTACAATAAAATGATTTGTACGTGCACCGTTACAATATGTGCTAAGAACCAGCTCACGTACACTCCAAAGGTTTAATACAAAAGAGATGTTTAGACTTAGGAAAAAACTGTGAACAAGACTTGGCCGTTTAACCTATACTACTGCGAGAGGTATCCTTGACAAATGCACTGTAGCACACTCGTTAACTTGTCTTCACAAGTGCATGATGGTAACTTGTCTCCTGTGAGCGTGGCTGGGCAGAG
Source organism: Puccinellia tenuiflora (assembly GCA_012064385.1). Taxonomy (NCBI): domain Eukaryota; kingdom Viridiplantae; phylum Streptophyta; class Magnoliopsida; order Poales; family Poaceae; genus Puccinellia; species Puccinellia tenuiflora. Next base: position 318,561 of record QRDG01000694.1, read on the forward strand.
CAACCGATGCACTTTTCTTACACTTCTAATTTCCTTGCTATTGTAGAGGTGTAGTGACTAGCGAGACAAGAAAAACACGCATTGATCTGTCGCTTCATGTAACAAATCACTCGATGCAAAAAAAGCAAGCACACTCGGGGTGAGCACTGAGTAGCGGCACGATACCTGACAGGCAGCAGGCTTGACATGTCCATCAATCGGGCGCCGCTCCGCCCAGTGTTACCTCCCTCCATGTTTAAGCACACAGACGAATTCAGGGCACTGCCTGGTGCCTGCACATGGGCAGAAAACACATGTGAATGCATGTCAGACGAGGTTACTCTGCCGTGCATGCCTAGATGGAAAGGCCGCTCCAGGCTTTCCTCTTTGGTCATGCGAAATTCAGAAATTGGCCCCGTATGAAAAAGGTAACCAGATCCCAATGTGAATGAACGGTACCGATTGTATGCACCCTAGTTTACACACATACCAAAACTGCCTCATATATATATATATATATATATATATATATATATATATATATCCTCTCTCCCTATATATATATATATATATATATATATATATAGGGAGAGGATATGGTATGTGTGTTAACTGAGATGGATGCTATCGGTACCGTTGGTTTCTTTGAGATTGGTGCCAATATTTTCATCTGGTTCCTTTTTAGACGGCTTGTGAGGGAGAGAAAATCAAAAGAGGAAGGTTTTGCAGAACCTTTCATCCCTAGGCCGACCGAAAAAGAACTCGGCCCGTGACTTTTGGCCTGTGACGGCGTACTTCCATCCGCAAGAATCCAAACCGTGCTGCCATACTAGCCCAAAAATAGCATGTACAGTCCCAGCCTGCGTACGTTTCTGACAGGCCTTATTCCGGTTTGCATGTTGCCGTTCCATGGTTTTCCGTTCTACCTGGCTACAGGGGTACGGTTCAAGGCAATGGAATTGTTCCAGTACGGAGAGGCGCAGGGCGTCGCAGCGGTCATGCACGTGATTTCCACGGTCTCTGTAGCAAAATACTCGCAGCGGAACTGGCAACTACTAGTACTTTTTTTTCTCATCTTCAAAATATGTGGTTGATGTCGTGTCGTGTAACATGTAACCCACTAGCTAGCAAGACTCTCTGCCGTAACGATTGGTCATTAGTGGATCCACTAGGAAACCCGGGTCTGTACTAACTAAATTAAAGTATTTATATATGTGCGTGATTAAACCCACGTGTTACCCAAGCTGCATGTAACGTTATTCCTGGCAAGAAGTGTTTCGAGTAGGAATTAAAGTATTTTTGTGCGTGAAAAATACGTGCAACATCGTTCGCCAAATATAGGCCACTCCTGGGTTTAAATAAGCTCATTTATGTAAACATATAAATTAAAATGGGTTTAAATGGATTGGAGCCTATTCAAAAATATATGGCTCCTACTCAAAATATGAACGGTGCTCTTACCAAACGGTGCACCATATTGTTTAAAATCTATACGCTAGAAGCAAATATTTTTCTTATAAGATGGCCAACAACTCCGTTGTTAGAAAAGAAACAGCCGAGTCCCGTGTGTGCGCTCCTCCCACCCCCGCGTCGTCCTCCCAGGACGACACGGGCGGAGCCCAAACCCTAGCCCACTTCCTCAACGATCGCCCCCACGCTTTTCATCTTCGACAGCATCGACCAGGACATCCAATATCGTTACAACGCCAACGGGTTCTTCTTCGCCTTCGCAACGCCACCAGGCTCCTGCATGGCGATGACCTGGGTTCGATCACCGACATCTACTAAGCAACTTTCAATACCGCGCCACCGCGCTCCTGCAAGCCAGTGACCCGGGTTTGATCCCTGACATCCAATACCGCTACAACCAAATCTCCATCTACAACCACCTCGTCGTCTTCGTCCACCACGACCTCGATCGCCGCCAGAGTTGAAATACCGCTACAACCAAATCGCCATATACAAGTCAATGACCTATTGCAACTACTTCATATACTCCGACGCTAATAACGGGATGCTGGCAACTACCGTTCACGAAGGCTTCTCTCCTACCCCCACCGACTCTGACTCGCATGGTTCATGATGGTCTCTATCTTCGCACGTCCAGTACTGGCAACACCGACGCGTGCCTTCGTTCCCGACACGCTCCCGAGTACTGTGGCAAACTCAGCATGACGTGTTGTCTACCTCGACTATTGCTACCCTAAACCCGGGCTAACTTGAGTTGACTACTGTTTTTCCCGGCTCTACTACATTACTACGACGACATCCCCACAGGGCTACACACTTGACTCTTTCCCCTCGCTATTTTTTTGTTTGGCAATGAAAAAAAAAATGAGGTGATTTACGTTCCCATATTAAAGAGGAGGTGATTGGTCACCCATGATGTGGAAGTGCATATAACCAGGGATAAATGGTGTAAATAGACAAAACTCATACCCGTTGATAGTAAAAACATGCAGAATATTAAAGAGTGCCGCTACAAATCATAAACGGTGCATGTGTCATTTACATAAGGTTCTAGTCATACATTCAAACGGTGCATGCACAACATATTAGTCCTGCGTTAAAAAATTGTAAATAATCTCTCTACACATTCAAACGGTGCATGCTCAATTTTTTTTATCTCGAGCTCGTGTCAAGAGCCATATTTCTAAGCGATGGAAGATCATGAATTTATCTTACCTTGAATGAATGTATCGGTTCCCTAATTTTCTTGTGTGTCTTTGCCATCATGTGTGTCGCTGCTACTTTGATCAACGGTGCCCATTCAAAAACGGTCCCTACTAAAACACTGAACGGTGCTCAATGCCTTATCAAACAGTGCATCATATTGTCAAAGTTATAAGTGCTAATAAAAAAGAGTATTCTATGGCATTATACTGAACCATACTCGCCCTATGGACTACCTTGCTCCGCCCATGCGGATACCACAGTGCTCTTATCAGGAGTAATTAAATTTTCAAAGGGCAGAAATATACATTAGTTCTCAATTTTTACACCAACTGAATTTAATTGTGCGGTAGGTAGTCTGAATGAATTTGCCATTGATGCAAACTATGCTTGACCATCCTCTGATCCTTAATGAGAAGCAAAACATTAGTTGACTGAAGAAAAGCAACACCTACACTACATTCTGAAAGATGAAGATTGCGTATCAGATCATGGAGCTGATAGCATCTGCAAGTTGAGACAAAGGTGCCTGTATCACATGTGTCAAGAGTGTGTCCCTGAAGAAACACTACAAGGTGCATGCCTTATTTGCCGAAGGTGCCTGTATAAACAGTACACGGAGCCTGACGATGTTTTATATGGTGCCTTCCAAAATTGTGTGTAACCTTCTGAAGCACCAACTCTTCCTGTTATGTGCACTTGCTTTTACCTTCCTCTCTTCTAGCTTTGGCTTCAGGTCTTCTACTTTCCTGTGATAAATCAGCGGCGCAGTGCAGGAATGATGGCAGGAATAAAAGGCCCACATTACCAGACCTTGCGCAGGCCATGATAAAATTTTGTGCACACAGATTGAAACAAGCAAAACTTCAAGTACCTAGCTAGGGGATGCGAAGTATTCGCGTCGAATCTGAGGTTGAGGCTCAGGCTGCTGAAGTTACGAGTTGCCACCACCCGCTCGTCCGCTTCCGCTCCGATGGCCGATGGGAGTCGGTTCTGTTGAGAACACAAGTGTGGCATGATAGAAGCGAAGCACACGTGTCAGAATCTCTCAACGTCTCAGAAAGAAAAAACAAAGATCAGATGAAGAAAAAATAAAGATAAAAAAGATGAGATAATTCACATTCCTGCACTTCCATTAAAATGTACTACTGCCATAATCAGTTGTTGTTAAAACAGAAAATAACAGCTTAAATTGATGACCACCAAACAAAATTCTCAAAGCAAACACTTGAAGCATGCTCCTCAGCCATCATCGGCAGTCTTCCTATAAAGATGCATAATCTGGTTTAGCCATCTTTAATTCTCCAATATCAAGCCAGTGAAGAAGGATGAACTAGGTAGGTGCTGATGTATTGAAAGGGTGCACACTAGCAAAAAAAGGGACTTCACATATATTATACGGAGCCTAATTATTTAGCATAAGGTGCCCGATACTATATCAAACAGAGCCTGAAGAAAATGCAACACATACAAGCATGATTTGGGATTAATAGAGACGCAGTAAAACTAGCTGACTAACTGCATGCAACATACACTGCATTCTTTAGAATCACACAAGCATACAAACTTTAATCAATATTAGCTGCAGACTAACAATCAGCCAAGCACACACACCGTAGCTCCAAAAGCCACAGAGCAACAGTAGCTACTATTTCAGTATTGCTATTAGCAGTTTATCAGCAGTTGCTGTAGTACTAGCACCAAGCGAAGCACTTAGCAGATTAGCACTAACAACAGGACACAGTAGAAGGATACAGCAAAACTTGGCAGATGGTCGGATGAAGTACCCTGGGAGCCGATTCGGCCAGAACCACCACCCGCTGTAACTTGCAAGGAGTCTTGCTCGCTGCACCTTCTATGTACCTGCATCAGCGACAGTGATGGTGATATGATAGATAAGAAAATGAATTAATACATGCGGAGGGCAAAAGCAAAGATTAATGGTACCTTTGCGTCCTAACGCAAACGATTTACCAGGAAGATCAATGCATGTTCCCATCGCCAACTCCTTCTCTGGAGGTGCCGAGCCCATCTTGACCCCCTTCCGACCTTGGCTTCTTCAATATCGAGTGTGGCTGCGTCCCTGTTTATTCGATCTAGATCTGGGCTAGCACGATGGGGACAAAGTGGAACTATTGCCAGCTTTGGTGGCAGTAGACCTCTCCCTGACTACCAGCGCCTGACGACCAGCTAGCCGCAGTCACAAAGAAATACGGGGACCTCGCCGGCGGCCATGGACACCGTGATGGAGTCGTTGCTAATGGGGAAGAGGAAATAAGTGGCACCGAAACGGAATGCACAGGCTATGGAACGGGCCTACGGGTCTAGGACCTGCACACGTGGGTGGACCACTCTCTAAAAGAGGAAATAAGTGGCTGCCTTCTGAAAATCAGAAAACGTTTCTAGGGGAAAGTTTGGACCACCCACATGAACGGTTTGTGATGGTTATGGACGGCAAAGATTGGTGCTTCTCCAATGTGTGTTCATACCTAGACTTATATATATATATATATATATATATATATGCATAATACCTTATTTTGCACCCGTCGTTTTTTTACGTTTTATTATTTAGAATTTATGTTTGATATACAAATAATTACATTCATATAGTCGCACAACAAAACATTGACATAAGAAAATTGCATTTTATGAGTCATAATAGTGTAAAAAACATAAAAAATGTGTATTTTACGTCATATTTTTTTACGGCATATCAATATTTTCTTACGTTCTTCTTAACTTACGAAGTAATACAAAATTTACGTGAATTAAATTATTTACGGTTGAGAAGATATGGGGTGGGTGTAAAATAACTATTCTACTCTCTGGGTGTCAAATAGCGCGTCCCTATATATATATATTCCAGCTATTCTGCACTCCCGTACAGAATAACTATTCTGAACAACTTTCTGAACTTCCTAATCAGTAAATCGTGAACCTCTCGGCGGAACACCTATATCTATGTTTTTGTGGACAGTATTTCGACCGTCATTTTCAAACCGTTTATCGGAATGACGCATGCGATATGTCGTTGGATTTGTATTGTAAATGCGCAACTTTTACTCTTCTGGATGGTTTTCAAATTCTGTACGTTTTAGAACAATTTGGAATATACTAACACGGATTTCACGATTTTGTCCGTTTTTGTAAAGTATTTGGGGCGCCATTTTCAAACCGCTCGTCGGATTGATACAAAAAATATGCCGTTGGATAGGTATGGAAATTGCGCAACTTTTACTCTTCTGTCAGTTTCTGAAATTATGTACGGTTTTAAAACAATTTCAAATATACTATACAATCTTTTCGCGGATTTGTCCGTTTCCGTACTGTATTTTGGACACCATTTTCAAACCGTATGTCGGATTGACGCAAATGATACACCGTTGGAAAGCTATGGAAAATGCGCAACTTCTCTATTTCTAGCTAATTTTCAAAATTCGTTATGGTTTAAGAGCAGTTTTAAAAATAAACCATTCTGTTTTAACTCCAGCGGACAGTTTTTTAGCAATTACTTTCAAACCGCTTATCGAAACGTAACAAATGATATGGCGTTGGAAAGATATTAACTAGACGCAATTTTTGTGTGAAGAAAGGTTTTCCCAATTCCTTATGCTGTGTTTGGATGCAGTGAATTCAGCTCCGAATTGAATTGGCAATGGAAAACCAGATTCCCCAATTCAATGGAATACCACAAATGCTGTTTGGATGCGCGTGGTATTCAGCTATAGAATTCAAGTTTCAATGGAATACCAAATGCTGTTTGGATGTCACATGTGTGGAATTGAGAGTATTTTTGACTTTGAACAATATAACCTCTGTAATATGAATGAAAATATACCAGTATATTTCAGATGTTTCTCAATATTAATTTTCACACAATAATATATTAATAATCCAAAAAATATAATACACATGACAAAAATAACACAAAATGGATACAGTATGTCTCACAAATAGCACAAAGTGGATAATTATGTCTTATACAAATAGTACAGAGTGGATACATCATGTCTCACAAATAGCACAAAGTGGATACATTATGTCTCACACAATCCGTAAACATGAAAGTACATAATATGGTAGCAATCATCAAGGCAAGGTCATGAGCCATGCCTTCCGCATTTCCATGGGTAGTGCCATGAGTGATTCAAATGTGCGCTCGTTGGCGGTGACCTTCCCATAAGCTATCAACAGATCATTACCCACCAAATCAGGTATTTTCTTCAATTCAATCAGGATTTCAGATGAAGGAGTAACCTTCGGTGCTGGTGGTGGTGGTGGTGGTGGTGGTAGTGGGGCGGTTGAGTTCAAAGCCTCCTCAAACGTCATTCTCAGCTCTCCCACCATGCTCATGATAGCATCAGCAGCGCGTTGCTTCTTCTTAGGCAGCTCAGGAGTTTCTTCATCATCCTCCACAACCTGAGGAACGGATGAGGATCCATCTTGAGCACACTCACCTCCTGTCCTTGCACCTACACCTGTGGCATGGTCTTTTGAATATATAGTAGAGATAGCTTGCCAATTCTTCACTTCCTTGTGCCTATATGGAGTTGCATCCTTGTTTGCCTACATAATATGCACATACATTAGAGATGATGTTCAAGTTGCAAAAGAATGCATAGTCAAGTTGTAAAATAAAAGAATTAGTTTGTTACGTACCTCCACATATCTAGCCCACACTTCATCACTGTCAACACTCACCATGTTATTATCCCAATCCCATCCAAAGCCACTCTGAGAAAGCATCTTGTTGATGACTTCATAATGCTTGTCAAATGTCTTAATTCTTGCTACTATTTTCTCTTTGTTGATGACAATGTTACATGTCTCCTTCACATGCTTTATGCAAGCATTGTACACATGTGGCTTCCAACCATTTTGTGCATGGTCACCTCTGTTGTGATGGTCAACAAGAACGGACAATAATGCAGTGTCCATCTCATTAGTCCACACAAGGTAAGTCCTAGTCTTGTTCTTATTTTTTGTTGTTTCAGCCATGCTTCTACAAGTGACATATGTAATACAAGTAAGGAGAAAGAGCAATATGTAGATAGTTAAAACAAATATATATATATATAGGCAGCCAAAGGTTCCATGATAGAATATCACACAATGACAAAGCACCATCTTCTAGCTAGCACAAAATGGGGACGATCAGCTAGATTTATACTACAACACTACTCCATGGCAAAAGCATCATCTTCTAGCTAGCACAAAATGGGGACGATCAGCTAGATTTATACTACAACACTACTCCATTGCTAGTTCGGCATGTGTCCCAAGGTACTCAGCAAACATCTCATCAGCTAAATCCTGCCTAAAATCGGTCCATGTGTCGCTTGGTTGGACACTTCTAATTAGTGCGACATCTGCAGGTTCAGGGGTCGTAGCTGCCAGTTCAGCATCGATCTCCTGCAGCAGTAGATCATCCCTCACATGTTGTCTATCCCTTGCATAGTTGTGTAACACACAACAAGCATTAATAATTCGAATCTGCAAATATTTATGTCATAGTTAGCATTTGTTCTTCAACAGCCCAAAACAATCTACAATCCATATCGACATGTATTACCTGTTCTTCTATGGGAAAGAAAGAACAAGAACGCAGGATGGCCCATTTTTTCTTCAACAGCCCAAAGCATCTCTCCACTACATTTCTAGCACGAGAATGCCTCAAGTTGTACAACTCCTTTTCAGTTTGGGGCCCTAGTACACTAGCAGCCCACTCCTTCAAATGGTACCTAGTGGATCGAAATGGAGATAGAAATCCAGGTCCATTTGTATAGCCCGCATCAACTAGGTAGTACTTTCCTATATGGCAAATGCATAAGTTAGTTACGAAATAAACATGAGAAAAAGAAAGCCAAGAGCAAAGAGAGGTACCCTCTGGTACAACAAATGCTTCTTGGCGGTCAATTCTCATGGCATCTTTCAACACTTTTGAGTCCGATGCCGACCCCTCCCATCCAGGTAGAACATAGAGAAACTTCATGTTCCAATCAACCACACCCAACATATTAGTGGTGATGTCTTGTTTTCTATTCCTGTACCTCCCTTTGTCAGCCACCCTAACAAACACATCAATATGACACCCGTCTAGAGCTCCAAGAGCATTAGGAAACCACTTCCATTTGTAATCATCGGGAGGGGTGGCATTAGGCTCAGGAAGCTTGATGAACTCCCCAGTTAGAGATAAGATGGCAGTTAACACATTACCGAAGTGCCTACTGGTTGTCTCTAAAGACCGCTCATAGCCAATCATCCTCATTTTAGTTGCATGTCCAACTACTTGTAAGAACATAGCAACATTTTCTTCTACCGTGACATAGGTTGTATCTTTGAGACCACCCTTCTCACGCAGCATAGCACAAAGATTATGGAAATTTCTTTTGGTTAAACGCAGCTCATCATAGCATCTTGTCTCCGTCCCATTGTATGTTCTGCGCAATACATACTTTCTATATGCAACCTTCTTCTCGAAGTCATCGAAGGCACCTAGATCCCTCGGTGATCTCTGAGTACTAACATATGCTAATGCAACCATAGACACCTCAAAATACAACTTTGTGAGCATTATCCTTTTTCTTTTCCTTCTTTNCAATGCACCCAAGAGGTACAAAGCTCTTGGGAACACAATGCACCCAAGAGTAACAAGCTTCTCAACTTCAATCCCACGAATCTTCGTGGAGAGCACAAACCGATGTAACTAATGCAAAAGGCAAGAACACACCAAGTGGTCAAATCCTTCTCTCTAAAATCCAACCAAAGCAACTAATGCTATGGAGGGATTTATGTGTAAGAACAAAGAGGATAAACACTAAGAACTCCAAAATCTAGATCTACTAGGTTCCCCTCACTTAGAGAAGGAATGGATTGGTGGAATGGTAGATCTAGATATCCTCTGTTGTTTCCCTAAAAATGGGCAAGATTCATTGGAGGGAAGTGGAGGAATTGAGCTCACAAGTTTTGCAACAATGGAGGAGAGAGGAAAAATTGAGCTCAAGATGTTCAAAGAAACATTGGGGAAGAAAGGCCCCTTAAAAAGGTGCCCTGAGAATCTGGCCGTTGGGCTCAGATTCCCGCAGGGCCGGTAGTACCGGCCAAAAGGGCGGTACTACCGCCCTACGCAAAACTACCCTCCAATGGCACTCTGCAGAAGAAACCCGCAGGGCCGGTAGTACCGGCCCAAAGGGCAGTCCCACCAATCGGCAAACTACAAAACCCGCTGGGCCGGAACTTTCGGAAAATGGGCCGGAACTTCCGAAAAATGGGCCGGAACTTCCGGTTGACCCGGTACTACCGGCAAGAATGGCGGTACTACTGCCCCCAGACCAACGGCTAGCTGAGAACACCCGCACGGCTGGAACTTCCGGGAAAAGGCCCGATACTTCCGGTAAAAGGCCCGGTAGTACCGATTGACCCGGTACTACCGAAAGAACTTCCGGGCCACTACCGGAAAAAGTCAGAAGCTTAAAAACTTAAGAAGAAGTGGCCTCGGTACTAGGCCCGGTACTACCGGCCATGGGCCGGCTGGTACTACCGGCTAGTACCCCGGTACTACCGGTTACAGAAAAACAGCAGAAGAGCAAAAATGAAAGTGGGCATATCTTTCGCATCCGGACTCCGTTTTCGATGATCTTGGGCTCGTTGGACTCGCAACGAAAAGCTCTACAAGATCATGCAGAGAAACATCATTGTCCATAATGTGAGGAGGAGATCACAAGAAGAGAGTTTGACCTCTCTAAAAAGGACACGCCGGAAAAACCTTCAATACCAAAAAACGCAATAGGATATTCATATGAAAACCGTTTTCGGTGAACTTAGCCTTGTCATGACAAGCACGACAAGCACCAAGACCACACCACAATAAGATACAAATAAGAACCAATAAAGATGATTGCATGGATGCAAAGGTTTGTGCTCTCTATGACGATACGATCACGATATTCGGTCGAGAGCCCCTCTTGATAGTACGGCTATCTATCCTATAACCCGGTCTCTCCACTAACAAAATGAGACTGGTAAAATAGAAACCCTATCAAGATCATACCTTTGCCTTGTGCATTAATCCACTTGAGGTCGAAGAAGACGATCTTCATCTCCTCAAGACACACCACCTTTCTTGATTGCGCTTCGCTTGGTGAAGATTCACATGTTGCTCCCCCATACACCAAGATGGGAGAAGCACTCTCCGGCATATCTTCACTTGGACTTGAGTGTCGATCAACATGCACATAGCCTTGATCAACACATAATTTTCTCCCCTTAGCCTTGACTCCAACAAATGGAGATCAAGCAATGCAAATGGACACACCTACAAGTATAGCTCAATACAAACATTAGTCCATAGAGATTGTCATTAATTACCAAAACCACACACGGGGGCAACCATGCACTTTAAACTCCACAAACAACTCCTAAGTATACTAGTATGACTTCAATAGGATTCACAATACTTAGGGTGTAGGCAGGCATATCGGGAAGCTGGACTACTATTAAGCTATGCAGTTCTAGTTATCGCCAGACTCGACAGAACGTATCCTATAGCATGCAAGAGAGAAGCTTAGGTATCAAATATGAGAAAGTGAGGGAGGGGATGCTTGCCTTGTTGCTTAGTAGCCTGGTACTAGGCTAGATCCTCAGAGGGGTCATCGGAAGTCGCAAGGTCGTCGTCTAAGAACAAACCCCAAACATAACAAAAGCAACAATCAATACATATGCTTCCATCAATGATGATGACATGGCAATTTGATTATGCATCAAATTAAGGTGCTAAACATTTTATTAGGCAAAGCAAAAGTGGCTTATTGCAATAATATAACCATCTAATGCAATTAAAGCATTTTTAAAGTTCAATTAATGGATTTTCTATTTATCCCATAAGTTAAATTGTTTATTAAATGCATGAAAAACTATAAATAGGTAGATTACATTTTTAGATACAATTTGATATAAAATTCATAATTTTTGGAATTATAGAACAAAAGTTATGAATTTTACAAGATTAATTTATTAGCAAAAGTTTTAGTTATTTTAGCCATTTAAATTAATTCCAAAAGTCAAAAAAAAAATTATATTTGAACAGATTACAATTTTCTGAATTCAAAACATATTTTTATTGTAATTTTTGAATTTGGAAAGCCCAAGAATCAAATGTTTTAAAAACAGGACAGAAGCATTTTAAAAAGGACCTAGTTGCAAAAGATTTTTCGAATTTTTGGCTAGTCTGCAAAGAGCCAGATCTGGATCTGAAATATTTTTTCACCGGGTTGAAAACTACCCTATAGAGTGACAGGTGGGGATCTATGGCCCACATGTCAGTGTCATGAAGAAAGGGGAAAAAAGGTGGGTTTTTAAGGCTGGTGCCAACGCGGTCGGTAGCCGGGGCGATATCGCCCCGGTGGAGGCGGGAGGGGGGCGGTAGGGGGGCGGGACGGTAGCGGGGGGCGGTGGATCCACCGCCTGGCGGTAGCGGCCGCTACCGCCCCGCTGCCGCCCGCGTTGGCGGCGAGAGTGCGGCGGTAGGGAGGCGGGCGGGAGGCGGGCGGCGTGCTGGCGGGGCGACAGGCGGGCGGGAACGGGGCGGGAGCGGGGCGACAGGTGGTCGGGAGCGGGCGAGAGGCGGGCGGGAGCGGGGCAGGAGGAGCAACGGTAGCGGGAAAAGCGAGTGAAATAACTTAATCTGAAAAAGAAATGCTGATGTGGAGGAGAGAGAAGTGAGAGCTGGCTCTATAGCCCGTGCACTGGCACCGTGGGGTGAGAGTGTGGTGAGAGTGGGGTGAGAGTGGGGGGAAAAGCTGACGTGGCAGCACTATCACGGGCTATAGCCCGTGGTGCATTGGCACCAGCCTAATCGGCCGAGACAGCATTTGAACCCGTGATCGATCTGGTGATGCAGGGGACAGAGACCAACTGGGCTGCGCTTCGGATCATGTCCAGAAGTGGAACCCAAGGTCTAAGAAGTGGATCTGCTGGTGTTAACTGAAACTTGGCTGAACCCAAGGTTCAGACATGCACAGGCAGTGACGACGCGGTGGCCGGCGACGACCAAAGGCGGGCGTCGCGTGTGTTTGCATGCAGGTCATGCAGGTGCGTGCGAGGACGATGTGCAGGGGTGTGTGGCTGCTCAGCTGTGCAAGCTGGTGGTGTAGGAGGTGGTCGGGGCAGTGGAGCGGAGCTCGTGCCCGTGGACGTGCTCGAAGGCCTATGGCTACCGGAGGTGATGATGCGCACGAAGGCGTCATCCAGAGCAGGAGGGGGGAAAGAGAGGAGATGCCCAACGGCAGTGGTGCTCACCGAGGGCCAGCAGGTGATGTGGATCGGCTCGAGGTCGATGACGACGACGTGCAGGTAGGGGTGGACGACGGCGATCGTGGCGTGCTCCTGTGGGCGTAGACGAAGTAGAGGAAGGAGTCCTTGGCGTATCCAGCTCCGGATCCGCTCGTTGACGACAAAGACGATGTGCTCGTCCTTGCTAGCCCGGCACGGCGGCCATGGCGATGACGATCTCCTCCGGCTAATTTGTGGTGTGGCCCGGTAAGGAAGAAACAGAGGAGGAAGAGAGTGTGGCGGAGGAGAGGAGGAAGAAAGGAGGCGGCTAGGGTTTAGGGAGAGGGGAGAGGCACCCGGTGGCTGGCTTTATAGAGGGGAAAGGTGGTGCCGGCGTGGCATGGCGCTGGGGTGAAGCGCAGCTGACGGCAAGGGTAGCGACGGCGACGTGCGCGACGGCAACAAGGGGGAGGGGGTGGGGGGGTAGCGGGCCAGGTGGGCCGATCCGGGAGGAGATGGGCCAGGAAGGAAAAGAGAGGGAGAGAAGAGAGAGGGCTTCGGCCTGGTTCCAGGGACAGAGCGAAAAGCTCGTACTTTTGCTTGTTCTGTTTTTCGGGAAAGAGATGGAGTGAGCGACGGGCCAATTCAGAGGCAATACAGAGGTCTAGACCTCTGAATTGGCCAACCGGTAAGTGGCCGCGCGGGCGGAGTGCCTCTGAATTGGTTTTGGATTCCACACTTCAATTCAGAGTACAACCAAACACCAGAATTGGGGTCTTCAATTCCAAAATGCCAATTCAGAGCTCAATTCTTTACAACCAAACAGGGCATAAATGATAATATAGGGCCGGAACCACACAACCTAGAATTAGATTCGAGGCATCTACTTGTCACCTTTTTTCTATCTCTTACCGAAGCTTTCCACTAAATGGAATTGTAAAAATCTTGCCTCGAGAGATACCCATCATAAGTGGAATGTTGGTTTGATTATCTTGATATAGTATTCCAAATTCTATTCACTTTCATTAATTATTGACCAACATAGAAACCAAGAAGACAATGCGCAGCAGAAAGTGTTGGGGTTATGCCGAACAGGTACCCTCACGAAGGAGACTAAAGCCAGTGTATCAGGGTGGCACATAGTGGTGGTAAGCCGAATTCCGGCTTACCGGGCGGCCTAGTACGGTGAAGCGCAGGAGGCCCATCCGGCTAAGGGAAGGTTCCAGAAGCCGGCCCGCATTGAGGATGACTTAGCACACAAGGCAAGGCTCAAGCCGGGTTAGAGTAGAACTCTGTGACTTAGTCGGTTAGGTTTCTTCCTGTAATCCCTAGGTCCGGACGCCTTTATAAGCCGGCCTATGGGGCGCCTCAGGGCAAGCTCTAACACACCTTTCATTGTAATTGGCACATATTGCCTTATAGTGAATTATAGCAGCACGTAGGGTTTCGCCACCGTTGCGAGATCCGAAGCTGGGTAAACTCTTTCTCGTCCCGACACCGGAACCACCCTCATCTCTAAAACCCACCTTTCTACCTAGCTCAATGGCACCCCTGCCGCGGCTAGATTCGACATTACCATGACAATTGGCGCCCACCGTGGGGCAAGAGATGTCCGGGGTTACGTTCCAAGCGGGATCTACTGGCGGCGTCGGTGACACCATCGCGGTCGGCTTGGTGAGCTACTTTGACGAAACAGGAGCTGGCCACGTCTTCAATGACGGCTTTTGGACGCCGGGAAAGGAGGATCCCGCTGGCTGGTCCACGGTCTCCGTCGGCGGCTTCGACATCTTCGTCGGCTTCACCGCCCAGGCTTTGGATGATCTCGGCTTCTCCTCGAGCATGCCCACCACCCACCCCAGCAACTTCGATGACGGATCGGATCTGGACTCTGAGGAGATTGCCGATCTGGATCTAGCTTTCGAAGCGGATGATGAAGATTCCGAAGACGATGCAAGTTCCACTATGGCGGCGCCGGACTTCCACTTCGTTGGCATCCTAGGAGAATCCGGCTGTAACGAGTCGATAACAGAACCTGAGTCTATCCTGCCTGCTTTGCAGGCCGGGGCTGATTCAGAAGCCGGATCAGGGGACACTGCCCATATGGAGCAGGACCTCGAATCTGAAAGAGAATCCGACGATTTTAGTCAGAAAGTTGCATCCTGCTTAGGACGCCCTGTCGAGGTTTTAATGGGTGATGTCGTCTCTGATCCAAAGGATGACCCCAATGCCTCGAAAGCCGCCAATGGCGAAGAAAGAACTCTAGAAGCCGGAAATCAAAGGGTGGACTTTGTGCCACTACTGGCTCCTATGAAGGGAACTAGTAGATTGCCGTCCGCAGGAGACTACATTAACGCTACAGCCGGCGAAGCAATGGAGAAGGAGCACGAAGAAAGGATGACAAAGTACAAGCAACTGCTAACCCCACTTCCTCCTAACGCATCGCTAGCCGACATTGAAAAGCGCCGCGCCGAACTGGAAGAGCAAGTAGCCCAGATAGCGGAGCGTGAAGTTGAGATCAGAAACAAGGAATCGGAGTTCATCCGGAAGCAGAGAGATAAGGGGGGCGACGATGTTTTCCGTCTGGCTCGCGACAAGAATATGCACAAGAGGTTGGATTTCCGCAGCAAGTGGGAAGCCGACCATGTTAATTCAGTCTGGAGAAAGTATCACCACCTACGTGACCCGGTGACTAATTTGTGTTACTTTAATACCCCAGCCAAAAACATGGAGGCAGCCCAGGAAGTCATGTTCGACAAATCGTTGGACCGTGACGCTCGCCTCAAATATTCGGCTTATCTACTGGAGATTGCACAGCAGCAGTAAAACGACTCGCATGTCAAGTCTAGACGGCTTGTTGACGACTCCCGTCTTTGCAACTCGACGGCCAAGAAGCCGATGGCCGCTGCACCTGCAGACCCAGACGATGATCCAGCCGGCTCAAGCAGGCACAACAAAGGTGGCGATAAGGACTGGAAGGACAAGCAACCACTTAGAGGTGCGGAATCCCGGACAGGTTCTTCACGCCATCGCGAAGCTCGTAGAAGCCGGGAAGGACATCAGAGCCGGGAGCGAAGGGAGGACCCTCGCAAGGAAAAGGCGGCACCACCCCGTTAGGAGCGACGATGTGAAGGGGAGATTCCACCTCGAAGGGAGTGTGACAGAGTTAATATGCCACCACCACCGCCGCCTCCACCACGCAAAGAGGGAGATAACCCCTCCAAGTACATACCCCCTCCACGATAACAAAGGACTCCAAGCCCTCCGCGTAATGCGAGTCGGGTGAGCCAAAGCCGTCACAGGGATGAACCAAGGCGAGGAAAGTCAGTTGATAAGCCGCCATCAGCCAATAATGTTCGAAGCCTAATCGAGGAGAGGAAGTCAGCCAGAGATGCCCAATACCTCAGCCCCAAGTGTTTTGGCAGAACAATCAGAGAGCAAATCCTTCCTCCAAATTTGTCGAACGTAACAAAGATGGTGGAGAAGTACAGCGGTACGGCTAATCCTGAGACCTGGCTCTCAGATTACGTCAGTGCCTGCGACATATACCAAGGCAGCGCCGACTCCGAAGTGCGATTCTTGCCCCTGATGTTAACTGAGACGGCACGCATGTGGATTGAAGGTTTGCCGGAGAGGACAGTTCATACCTAGAGTGACATAAAGCGCGTCTTTATTCAGCACTTCCAGGGCACGTATAAATGCCCCAAGTCAATTTTCGACTTACAACGGTGTGTGCAGCAAAAAAATGAATCCAGCCGTGAATTCGTTTCACGATGGAGCGAAATAAAAAACGCTTGCGAGGGCGTCTCAGAAACTCAGGCGATCCATGCCTTCAAGCAATCTCTGAGGAAAGGGACAACTTTTCGCTTCATGATCTACAGTGATGAGTCGGAAACTTTGGGTGGCTTACTAGCTTGTGCTAACAAGTACGCCGCTGCTGACGATGACAACAGGGAAGACGGAGAAACCCGCCTGCGCATTTCCGGGAAAAAGTGTAACGCCCCCCGGATCGGTACTATGTAGACTTAGCGATTTCTGCCAAATCCGCATAATAATGATCCTAGGACGCCCACCAGGCATAACATGCACGTCGCAATACACACGTTATGCGGGTGGAATTGTGATAACATTACAATAGTTCTCGACGGAACCCACAAAAAAAATATATACAACAACGACTCACTGAGTCAAGAATACAAAAGATACATTACAAAGATCCAAACAACAGCGGAAGCGAAATAGTATCCGAGTACGGATAAGAATACAAATATGGACTAAGAGTCCTGAAGATAACCAAGCACCATAACCCTGCCTAGGCCAAGCCGGAGGGATTCCCAAGCTAACGTCGTCACACTTCATACCTGTTGGCTGCCATGGAATAGCAGCCCCAAAGGGGTTAGTACTATGAAGTACTGGCAAGTAATACTCACAAGATATCAAAGCTGAATTCCGAGGAAAGGGTTTAGTGATTGAGGCGGCAGCAAGCAGCATTATCAACTAATAGAGACACGCTACAAACTTTCGTCTAACAGAGACAAGATAAGAGAGCGCATAAGGAACCAACTATACTAACACCAAACATAACCCAGCCGATTCCTTACCAGCCCGTTTACCCCATGAGCAGCAAGCCCAAAGGCACTCACACAGTTGGCAATTTTATATTTTATTATTGAAGTAGTTCTATCTTGCTAATCAACTTATTATCATTAGGTGTAAGTTGTCTATGATCTTGTTAGCCAGCACATTTCACCAAGTCGTCCATAACCGCGGACACGGCTTTTCGAAAAGATTTAACCCCGCAGGGGTGCACAAATGTAACCACACGGACTTCAACCCTTGTTGCCAGCTATTAGCACACTTCCTAAGGTGTGCCGGCAGGGTATCCGACACTACACTTTCCTTCACTACAACACTAGTCCAGGGAACCACCTAGCTAAGTCTGACCCACCTTGAAAGTCCGGGCGAAGCTCCGAGGTGGACCTAGCCGATGCGAGAACGGTGTCGGGAGGCACACTCATACGATTGCCCCTCCTTCCACACTCGATAAACGAACGCTCTGCAACCCTACTATAAGTAACCATCACGTATCATATCTTCTGGAGGCGTCCGATCCGTGTACCTACAACAATATAATAAAGCGCCGCGCAAATGGAAACACCCGAACTAAGTTGTGGCGCCCTGGACAAGGCTGCAAATACGGTACTAGGTCGAGGGGAGTCCCATTTCCTCCCACATGTGGGTAGTGCGCTCAGTCTTTGATCAGAGGACAAGAACTCGGGTCCTAGGCGACACTAGCAGAACAAAACGCCACGATTGGCCTTCCGTCGGTGCCTTATCTTTATTAATTATTCCCATCGCCAAGCATTAAGGATTATCATGTGAATTAACCCAACTATCATATTAAGGCATGACTAGATAAAGATAACAAGACTCGATCAAAACAACCTAAGCATGCACTACGACTCGCAAGGCCAACAAGATAAACAAGCAAAAGGTTATTAGGATGTGGGGGTGTGGCTTATCATGGCTGCAAGGTAAACATGCAAATAGGATCGAGACACAAGCATCGTAATATAAGGCTAGCAAGGAACAAAAGATAGGAGGTGTAAGAGACAGAAAACAAGCAAAGATAGCAAGTGAGTATCACTTGCCTGCAATCCGTTAGAGGTAGCAGAACCTGTCGTTGCTCACATCAACTCATCGTCCTATTCCCGAAGAAGCAACAAACACAGAAAACATAAAAGATGCATTTTACTACTACGGCAAAAGAAGCGGCATGTTGATGACATGATGCATGACAAATTAAATGTGATTCAATTTTATTCCCTAACACATGGCAAAGCAATTTAAGTGGGTTCGGTGCACAATATAAATGCACCGGACAAACCCCATAATTAAAGTTGGATTAATTCGACTAAATGGATAAGGTGCGATGTTAATTAAGCATGCATGATTTTATAAGATACGCATATATGGTATATAGGGTTTAGGGTTGGGGTCACACATCAGATTCGGGGAAACTTCGGATTCGGAACCACCGTCTTCGGATCGGAGAGGAAGTTGTCGAAGTAGTCATCATAGTCGAAGTAGTCATTCCGTAATCGAAGTAGTCGTCCGTCCGGAGTCGAAGTAGTCGAGGTAGTCGACGTCGGGGAGGTAGTCATACTCGGGTCGTCGTTGTTGCGGACCTTGGCATTCCGGGCTTCAGGGTCGACGGGGTTCACGGTGCCGTCGCGGTTCGGGGATCGGACTCCGGAGTTCACGGCACGTAGTCGTGGAAGAACTCGTCGTATCGTCATCCGGTCGTCGGGTCGGAGAACTCGGATTCACGGAGACTTTGGCGTCGGGAAGCGGCTTCACGGAGGCATTTGGGGTACCACTTCACGGCGGGGAAACGGGGATCGGGAAACACCGGGGACGGGAGCACGCCAGGAACGGAGGCATCGGTAAACACGGCGGCAACAGGCACACACGGAGACGACAACGGGCAGGGGGACACGGTAGCACAGCACGTAAATGTCGGGGAAGCACGACACGGACACGGCAGGACGACCATCTGCAGGAAGCACGCACGGGCATGCATCGGAGACGGACAGGACCCGGACGCGAGCAGAGCCGCACAGACAGGGGTCGGAGATGGCCGTCACGGGCGAGCTCGTGAGAGGAGGCCGGCCTGGCGGACAAGGAAGAGAGGCCGGCGGGGAGCTGGGAATCGGGCCGGAGGGGCTGACGGAGAGGAGGCCGACGATGGGCGGAGCAGGCCGGCGCAGACGTGAGAGGAGCAGCGGCGGAGAGGAAGCTGGCCGTCGGTGGTGGAGAGACGGGGAGGAGGCACATGGCGTGCGGGAGAGGACGAGCGGAGAGGATGGGGAGTACGGCCGAGTCGAGGCGCACAGCGGCGGGCCGTGGGGCGGGGTCGAGGCGAGCTGGGTCGACGGGGAGGGGCGTCGCCGGCCGGAGGGGAGAGGAGAGGGAGGGCGGCGCCGGGGAGAGAGGCGACCAAGGAGGAGCATACGCGGGCGGCCGAGGTCGGGGCAGAGGAGGTGATGGGCGCCGGCCGGAGGTGGATGGGGGCGCGGCCGGAAAGAGGGAGAGGGCCGAAGGTGGGAGCGGGAGGCTGGTGAAGGGCGAGCCGGCGGGGAGGTGTTGCGGTGGTGGAGGTGGGTGCGTGCGGGGATGGTCGGGGAAGGAAGAATAAAATGATGCGGGGAGAGAAAAAGGGATAAGGATGAGGGACCCGAAAAGAAAAGAAAAGAAAAGGACCAGTTTGCGAGGTGGGAGGACCTGAACAGAAAAAGAGGGAGAAGGAGGAGGGTGGCTGCAAGAGGCAGGGGGTGGGAAAGTAAAAGAGCCGGGGGCAGGATTAGGGTTTTGGAGGCTAGGTGGGCTTGGGCCGGTTTTTGAGCTACTCTCTCACGTTCTCAAAACCATTTTTTTTATTTTGCAAAACGATTTTGGCAATTAAATTTTGAAAACGGAGACGACTGTCTCGGTAAAATATTTTCCGACAATTTTAGAAAAATAAAATAGGGTTTAATAAAAATAATTTTTGTTGCCAAAAACATGCGATGCGCATGATGCTGATGTCATGATGATGCAAAAAGAAAAACAAACAAAAATCTAATTTGGGGAAAACCCCGGGACATTACCAAAAGAAGGTTGAAGACCAAGCCGACCCTTCTCACGAGGTTGCTGCCACTTTCGGTAAGGGTGGCCCAAGCAATAGCAAGTGGCAGGACAAAAAGCCGGCAAACAAACGACCATCCTGACTGCCAACGGATGAAGTATGACGACATCAAGCACAACCCCTGTGTTCATCATCTGAGGCCGGATGGGACAAGCTTGAAAGAACAAGCTATGTCCCGGATGTCGCCTAGAGGGGGGGGGTGAATAGGCGATTAAAACTTTTTCTAATTAGGGGCTTGATAATTGCGGAATAAAACTATGTGTTTAAATTAACAAGCCAACAACCTAATATTCTAGGTTCACCTATGTGCACCAACAACTTATGCTAAGCAATTCAAGCAACAAGGAGATAGCTAGATATAAACTTCAAGCACGAAGGCTATCACAAAGTAAAGTGCATAAGTAAAAGCTCGGGTATAGAAATAACCGAGGCACGCGAAGACGAGGGTGTATTCCCGAGTTCCTCCTTGTTAAGGGAGTACGTCTCGTTGGAGGGGTGTGAGCTCGCCACAAAAGGCCTACTCAAGATGCCACAAAGGCCTCACCCTATTCTCCGATGAACCTCACCCAAGGGATTGGTTCACCTTCCACTATCGGAATCCTTCGAGGCGGATTCCGGAGCCCTTTTACAACTTCCTTGGGGCACACACCCACAACTCAATTGGGGGCTCCCAAATTCGTGCCGAAGCTTCACAACTCGAAGTCTTCGCGGCACCTCCAAACCGTCGAGGGTACACGATACACCCAAGATGCAACAAGCTCTTGGAAACACAATGCACCCAAGAGTAACAAGCTTCTCAACCTTCAACTTCACGTATCACCATGGAGAGAGCAACCTGATGCAACTAATGCAAAAGGCAAGAGCACACGAAGTGGTCAAATTCTTCACTCCCAAATTCCAACCAAAGCAACTAATGCTATGGAGGGAATAAGAGAGGAAGAATAAAGGGGATGAACACAAAGCAACCCCAAATCTAGATCCACTAGGTTCCCCTCACTTAGAGGAGATTTTGATTGGTGGAATGGTAGATCTAGATCTCCTCTTTTGAATCCCTAAATTTGGGCAAGAATCATCGGAGGGATTGAGAGGAATCAAGCTCACAAGTTTGCAACAATGGAGGAGAGAGAGTGAGTGAGCTGAGCAAAGTTGAGCAACCAGCACTTGGGGGAAGAAGGAGGCTATTTATAGCCTCCCCCGAAAACTAGCCATTGGAAAACGAGGGGCCGGAAATTCCGGGTTAAAGGGGCCGGAACTTCCGGCTGGGGGCCGGATATTCCGGGGCTTACACCGGAATTTCCGGTGCCCCGGAAATTTCCGGAGCAAACCTCCGGTGCAAAGTTCCGGACCCCCACCCGAGAGAAAACACGAAAATGACTTAGCCAAATTTTCCTTGGGCCGGATATTCTGGACCAAAGACCGGAAATTCCGGACCCTCGGAAATTTCCGAGGCAAAATTCCGGACCCCCTCCAGAGAGAAAAGCCAAAAAGACTTAGCCAAAAAAGCTCAGATGAAAATATGGGCCGGATATTCCGGTGCAATGGCCGGAACTTCCGGGGCCGGAATTTCCGCCCCACAGAAAACAGCAGAAAAAGCAATATGAAAACGGGCATATCTTTTGCATCCGGACTCCGTTTTCGATGATCTTGGGCTCGTTGGACTCGCAACGAAAAGCTCTACAAGATCATGCAGAGAAACATCATTGTCCATCATGTGAGGAGTAGGTCACAAGGAGAGAGTTTGACCTCTCTAAAAAGTACACGCCGGGAAAACCTCCTATTTGAAAACCGGAAATGCCGTATCTTTTGCAAATGAAGTCCGAACAACGTGAAACCAATTTTTTTGGAAAGAGGACGACAAGAGCTACCCTTGGAAATGGCAAACAAGCAATGGAGATTTTGCAAAGAAATGGAAGAGATAAATCTTCCGCACTGATGAACCGGCAAAATCTCCAATACCGAAAACGCAATAGAAGACGCATATGAAAACCGTTTTCGGTGAACTTAGCCTTGTCATGACGAGCACGGCAAGCTCCAAGATCACACCACGATAAGAGGCAAATAAGAACCATTATAGATGATTGCATGGATGCAAAGGTTTGTGCTCTCTACGATGATACGATCACGATATTCGGTCAAGAGCCCCTCTTGATAGTACGGCTATCTATCATATAATCCGGTCTCTCACTAAACATCATGAGACCGGTAAAATAGAAACCCTACCAAGATCATACCTTTGCCTTGCGCTTAAACCATTTGAGGTCGATGAAGACGATCTTCAACTCCTCAAGACGCACCACCTTTCTTCATTGCGCTTTGCTTGGTGAAGATTCACATGGCTCCCCCATACACCAAGATGGGAGAAGCACCTCTTCGGCATATCTTCACTTGGCCTTTATCTTGATGACGAACACCTTGGCCTTGATCAACAAATGATCTTCTTCCCTTAACCTTGACTCCAACACATGGAGAACAAGCAAGCTAATGGACACCTACAAATATAGCTCAATGCAAATACTAGTCCATAGAGATTGTCATTAATTACCAAAACCATGCATGGGAGCAACCATGCACTTTCAATCTCCCCCATTTTGGTAATTGATGACAATCCCTTTTTAAGAGGGTTTATATAATGAATAAAGCATCTTTGCAAGACAAACAAGCAAGGATGCAAAGCGCATTAAGGGCAAATGCAACAAAAAGCATAAAACCCAAATTCCCTTAAACCCTCTAAACTTCTCCCCCATTGGCATCGATTGCCGAAATGGGAAGAAAAATTTAGAGAGCCAATATAATGTGAGTTCCTCCATAAAGGTGATGGCAATCCCTTTTAACGAACAAATTAGAGGAAATCAAACTATATTGAGGATCAAAAGATTGCAAAAAGATGAAATCAATTTAAACATCTCCACAAAGGAGAAAAGCAATCAAAAGGATCCAAAGCGAGAGTTCTAAATAAATCGGAGAAGCTCCCCAATTTTCATGCACAATTGAGGAGTGCACAAAAATGGCATCCTCGCTCCCCAAAATTATCTAGAACACGCAACAAGTGCAAGAGTGCATAATGCAAAAGCAAATCATAGCACTTGCACCAAAGATGTGGTTGAGCCATAAGGAGATACCAATTTTCAAAAATTCATCATAAGATAGGCCCAACCGAGATAAAAAGACGATCTTTTAAAGAAATATTTTCACAAGCTTAGGGATACCAATTGGAAACTAAAACCAATTGAAAATGCCAAAAGCTAGTGAGAGCATTTAGTCAAATGAAAATCAACATGCTCACCATGGTAGGCATGAGGTCATAGATCTTGAAGAAATACATGAGTGTGTAAAGATACCAATAAACAATAAGACAAGCACTCATAAGACAAATTTGGAGCCACCAAAGAATTATAGAAGAAACACAAGGTGGCTCAAAAAGAAATAGGATACCAACTAAAAGGTGACCTCTCTCATATGTATAGGTTTCTAATTAGACAAACCATGAAGATATACATCCGCAAAGAAACATATACATACGAAATCGTTCGGGAAAAGAGAACAAGGTATCCAAAAGGAAGTCATAAATATACAAACGAGATTGTTGCTTGGAAGCATAGCACATAGCTCAAATTTATCTCATTGTATATAAATGTACTTCAAATATATCAAATGCATCACACATATCACTAAGGGAACAAGAGATAGTGAAGATGCTTTGAATTAGGCAACAAGTATCACAAGGAAATAATATCAATTGAAGAAAAAGTTTTTGCAAATTCATCACACATATCACAAAGATATATTAAGTGAAGGAAATAGGCCAAAACCACAACAATTGCATCTAAAAGCTTTTCATGCCAAGATGCAACCTACACAAGGTTGGATACTAAAAAGTATGCATGAGATAGATACTTGTTACCGAGATGGCATGGGTGATGAAGAAGATGAGAATTTTGATTATCATCAAAGCTTGACTCCGACAATCACATGGTGAGAACACCTTCCTTATGAATGAGACAAGCATCCAATGCATCTCCATTGTACCTAAAACACAATTAGAGTACAAAATGGTTCCCAAACTCATTGGGTCCCATAGTAGTTAGATCAACTACAATATATAGGAAACACTCCACATAAATATGTGCATATAGATATGAAATTGAATTTCATGTACATCTTAGCCGATTTAGGATTCGGTGGAGTATCCCCTATATATTGGAACTAAAAGGACTAGCATGCCATATAATATAAATGTTAAAGGATATACATACAAAGCCTTTCAAGATCCAAACGAGATACAATTTGGACAAAAACACCAAGTAAACCAAGAAGTGAGCACACAAGAGTGTGACACTAAATGTTGTCCAAATTATATCAAATTCCAAATCAACACATGATTGAGGAAAAATCAAATCAACAAATGATTGATTCCAAAACACATCAACACATGAAGTGTGATATCAAAAGGAATCAAATCAACACAACAAATGATCGATAAGACACCAATTGAAAATAAGATACCAATTAAAACAAAAAAAATATCAACTAGGAGAAAAGATACCAAGAAGAGGATGATAGTTGACCGAAATCAAGTAAAGTGAAATAAGGCAAAAAGGTATCAAGACTCCCACAATAAATATCAATTGGAACAAATATCTATGGTGGAGATATTAAATTCCAATTAATACCAATTGAAGGTACCAAACATAAGATAAAGAATCAAATGCCAATTGAAAGGATCAAACATTGATAGATAGGTTAGTGTTCTAAATAAAAAGGAATGCCCCCCCCCCCAATATTCATGCATTATCTTTAATATTTGCATTTGAATACAAAATGCATGCACAAGGGATCATTACTCTCCATATTTTATTTATAACACTAAACACTACCAATTGAAAAATAGGATCCATTCAAAAGGCAAGGAAGGCAATAGATAAAGCAAATCAACGCAAGAGCCAATACGAAGATGGTCCACAAAATCCAGCACACTTACTAGTATCACTTGTCATGGACAAGGAGTATATAGAGATATTTCTCGGTGGTATAAAGGAATGATGTTCAAGACCAACTTCACAACAAACAAATATATGGCAAGAGATAAGAGTTAAAGCACCATATTTTGAAAGATGTTTGTTGGTAGTTTCAATTATTCGAACCAACCGGCAACGCCATGGTTAAAACAAAATGAAACAAATGGTTTCTCACATAATATATGGAAATGCATATTAGAGAAAAACCACACCAAGCAAACCCATGCAAACAAGAGCCAAAAGATAACCAAAAGAAAATTGGAACTTGTTCGAGCAAACATGCCACATAGGAGAAAGATAATTTACAATATCAAATCTAGGTGGCAAACCTCAAATGTTCACATTTTTATGGTATTGTAATATGCACATAGCTTATTACTCCCCCATAATGTGATAATTCATTTTATTTTTAAACAAGAGGCAAATAAAACCAACTAGAGAAATTAATAGACATTGTAGAAATTGAATTTCTCATGAATATGACATACCACATAGTAGCTAGATAATATTGAAATATCAATACTAGGTGGTGTCCTTCATGTACACACATTTTTAGGTTTGTGAAGTGCACAAAGCATTTCACTCCCCCCAAAATAGGATGGTCCACTAATATCACAAAAAGCCAAATTAAATCCACACAAGATCTAAAAAGCTCAACACAAAGTTACACTTACATGATACACAACTATCATACACAACCTTGAGTTACAAGACTAGTAGGAAAGAAGCATATCACATACAAGCACATATTAGGAACAAAACTAACACATACAAGGGAGTAAGCAACTATCAATGAATATATGAGTTAAATACAAGTTACCGCAAGGAGGAAGCATTGGATATGGGATAGAGCAATATATTCAAATTGACTTGGCTTGAGAAATAAACCATGAAGATCCCTCAATTCTTCAAAAATAGCCAAGACACCAATGTCCTCCAACATCACCTATTGATCAAGTTGAAACTTGTTGGTCCCCAACCAAGTTGGGTCCTAAGAGGTTAGTCACAATAGGTTTGGGAACCCAAATGGTGCTTTTCTTGACACCACTTTGAGCTCCCACATACTTGGCAAACACATTGCCAACTCTATCCTTCTCGAGAGAATAAACATCATCAATTATGATAGGGTTGGATGAGGTACCGTTAGTGCATGAAGAAGCAAAATGACCTTTGCCACGGCAAAGGTAGCAACACCGACTCTTCTTCTTCTTAATAGGCTCGTCAACTTGAGGAGCAATAACTTGAGTCTTCTTGGGAGGTGGCCTTTGTTCAACTCGTGGTTGAGCACGAGATTGAACAAGAGGCCGCTTCCCTAGTTGCTTCTCACTAAGAGGCTTCTTCTTCTTCATTGGGCAATCCCGAACATGGTGCCCTTCTAACTTGCACTTGAAGCAAATGATGTTGGCCGGATTCTTGATTTGAACTTGGCCCTTCTTCTTCTTCTCAACCTTGGACTTGTTCTTGTTGTTGGAGTTGAATCCAAGTCCACTCTTGTCATTGGGGGATTGTTGCATACTCAACATGTTGTTAAATGCACTCTTCCCCTCATGACGCTTTTCCAAGCCTTTCTTCAAGGAAGTGGCTTGGGCCTTGAGCTCTCCTCTTTTATCTACATGGTTAGTGACAACACAAGTGCTAGAGGAGGTAGATGCATCATTGTTAGAGCAACAAGGCAAAGCAAGTAATTCATCACAAGATGTGCCAATATTACGAGTGGATGAACTACTAGGACTAGCACATGGCAATATGGCATTTTTAGTTAAGGTTGTGCTATTATCCACATGAGGCACAATAGATTTTACCTTTGTAGTGATGGCCTCATGAGCTAACTTTAGACTAGCATAGGATGCTAGAAGATCATCATTGGAGCTAGATAGCTTTTTATAATTTTCTTCCAACTCCCTATACTTGCTAGTTAGCAACTCAAATTGAGTCCTTAGCTCAACATTCTCCTTCAAAGTGGATGCTTCACAAGAAATTGAGTTAGTAGCACAAGCATCATTGACATTAGGGATGGAAGAAGAAATCTTAGCAAGCTCTTCATTTAATTTAGCATTTTCATTTTTCGTGACCTTATATTTAGCAATGGCATGGTCACGTTCTTTAATGATTTTAGCAATTATTTCATTATGAGACTCCTCGATAGAATCTAGTTTCTCCTCAAGAGAAGCACGAGTCTCTTGCTCTTCCACAAGAGCATCTTCTAACGATGCTTTCTCCATAGCATCATCTCTTTCGATCTTACCCTTTTTTTCAAGGCTTGCTTCCAAGGCCTCAATAGTTTCCCCACGCTCAATAAGAATGCTCATAATTTCAAAGAGGTTAGCTTGGGCACTTTTATTGCTAGGAAGGGCTTTAAGAATCATTAGACCTTTATTTTGAAGAAGGGCATTAACTTTTTCCATATCATCTTCTTCATCATTATTATCATTATTATTATCATCATTGTCATTACTAGAAGAAGATTTAGCCATAAGACAATGAGAGGTGGATGGAGAAGAATAATTAATTTTTGAACTACTCAAGTTCACATATTGTTGCATAGCAAATTGGGTTTCCTCTACATTATTATTCATGCAAGAGTTAGAGGGAACATAATCATTTTTATCATGGCAACAAGATAAAGCAAGCATATCATAAAGAGATTTCTCCAAGCAATTTTTGGATGATATGCAAGGACTATCAAAACTAGCATGTAAATCATTTATAGTGCTATGTGTGTTTAGGTCCATAGATGAAGCATTGCAACAAGATAGAGATAAATGATCATCAACAATGAGCTCACTATCCAAATTGCAAACCCCATCACTACTCACCATCACATTAGTTTGTGGCTTACCACATTTTGGTGAAGTAGAGGAAGACGAGAGCTCGTCATGGCCGGAGGTGGAGGGAGAGCAATCATCCTCAATAGAGTTGGACACTCCATATTTATCTTGAAGCTTTGTCCATAATTCATGAGCGTCCCGGAGAGGCATGATTGACTCAAAAACTACAACACTCACAAATTTGCAAAACTCATTAGATGCTAGAGCATCTAGCTATAAGTTTTTCTCATCCTCTAAAGTCGTACTTTCGTAATCCTTTGGAGGAGAAAAACCTATATCTAAGATACGCTCTATATTGGGGTCCAAGACCCGTAAGTGATTAAGCATATGAGTTTTCCAAACATTAAAATTTGTGCCATTAAATCTAAACAAGGAATTGTGCACTAAATCCCTAGACGACATCTTTACTCTCTAGGCGGTAAAGCCAAACAAGAGAGACGAGGCTCTGATACCAATTGAAAGAACAAGCTATGTCCCGGATGTCGCCTAGAGGGGGTTGAATAGGCGATTAAAACTTTTTCTAATTAGGGGCTTGATAATTGCGGAATAAAACTATGTGTTTAAATTAACAAGCCAACAACCTAATATTCTAGGTTCACCTATGTGCACCAACAAATTATGCTAAGCAATTCAAGAAACAAGGAGATAGCTAGATATAAACTTCAAGCACGAA
Source organism: Puccinellia tenuiflora (assembly GCA_012064385.1). NCBI lineage: Eukaryota > Viridiplantae > Streptophyta > Magnoliopsida > Poales > Poaceae > Puccinellia > Puccinellia tenuiflora. The sequence goes on from QRDG01000694.1 coordinate 347,685, forward strand.
GGCTATCACAAAGTAAAGTGCATAAGTAAAATCTCGGGTATAGAAATAACCGAGGCACGCGGAGACGAGGGTGTATTCCCGAGTTCCTCCTTGTTAAGGGAGTAAGTCTCGTTGGAGGGGTGTGAGCTCGCCACAAAAGGCCTACTCAAGATGCCACAAAGGCCTCACCCTATTCTCCGATAAACCTCACCCAAGGGATTGGTTCACCTTACACTATCGGAATCCTTCGAGGCGGATTCCGGAGCCCTTTTACAACTTCCTTGGGGCACTCACCCACAACTCAATTGGGGGCTCCCAAATTCGTGCCGAAGCTTCACAACTCGAAGTCTTTGCGGCACCTCCAAACCGTCTAGGGTACGCGATGCACCCAAGAGGCAACAAGCTCTTGGGAACACAATGCACCCAAGAGTAATAAGCTTCTCAACCTTCAACTTCACGTATCACCGTGGAGAGAGCAACCCGATGCAACTAATGCAAAAGGCAAGAGCACACGAAGTGGTCAAATTCTTCACTCCCAAATTCCAACCAAAGCAACTAATGCTATGGAGTGAATAAGAGAGGAAGAATAAAGGGGATGAACACAAAGCAACCCCAAATCTAGATCCACTAGGTTCCCCTCACTTAGAGGAGATTTTGATTGGTGGAATGGTAGATCTAGATCTCCTCTCTTGAATCCCTAAATTTGGGCAAGAATCATCGGAGGGATTGAGAGGAATCAAGCTCACAAATTTGCAACAATGGAGGAGAGAGAGTGAGTGAGCTGAGCAAAGTTGAGCAACCAGCACTTGGGGGAAGAAGGAGGCTATTTATAGCCTCCCCCAAAAACTAGCCATTGGAAAACGAGGGGTCGGAAATTCCGGGTTAAAGGGGCCGGAACTTCCGGCCGGGGGCCGGATATTCCGGTGCTTACACCGGAATTTCCGGTGCCTCGGAAATTTCTGGAGCAAACCTCCGGTGCAAAGTTCCGGACCCCCACCCGAGAGAAAACATGAAAATGACTTAGCCAAATTTTCCTTGGGCCGGATATTCCGGACCAAAGACCGGAAATTCCGGACCCCCGGAAATTTCCGAGGAAACTTCCGAGGCAAAATTCCGGACCCCCTCCAGAGAGAAAAGCCAAAAAGACTTAGCCAAAAAAAGCTCAGATGAAAATATGGGCTAGATATTCCGGTGCAACGGCCGGAACTTCCGGGGGCCGGAATTTCCGGCCTCAGGGCCGGAATTTCCGCCCCACAAAAAACAACAGAAAAAGCAATATGAAAACGCGCATATCTTTTGCATCCGGACTCCGTTTTCGATGATCTTAGGCTCGTTGGACTCGCAACGAAAAGCTCTACAAGATCATGCAGAGAAACATCATTGTCCATCATGTGAGGAGTAGGTCACAAGGAGAGAGTTTGACCTCTCTAAAAAGTACACGCCGGGAAAACCTCCTATTTGAAAACCGGAAATGCCGTATCTTTTGCAAATGAAGTCCGAACATCGTGAAACCAATTTTGTTGGAAAGAGGACGACAAGAGCTACCCTTGGAAATGGAAAACAAGCAATGGAGATTTTGCAAAGAAATGGAAGAGATAAATCTTCCGCACGGATGAACCGGCAAAATCTTCAATACAGAAAACGCAATATAAAACGCATATGAAAACCGTTTTCGGTGAACTTAGCCTTGTCATGACGAGCACGACAAGCACCAAGATCACACCACGATAAGAGGCAAATAAGAACCATTATAGATGATTGCATGGATGCAAAGGTTTGTGCTCTCTACGATGATACGATCACGATATTCGGTCGAGAGTCCCTCTTGATAGTACGGCTATCTATCCTATAATCCGGTCTCTCATTAAACATCATGAGACCGGTAAAATAGAAACCCTACCAAGATCATACCTTTGCCTTGCGCTTAAAGCATTTGAGGTCGATGAAGACGATCTTCAACTCCTCAAGACGCACCACCTTTCTTCATTGCGCTTTGCTTGGTGAAGACTCACATGGCTCCCCCATACACCAAGATGGGAGAAGCACCTCTTCGGAATATCTTCACTTGGCATTTATCTTGATGACGAACACCTTGGCCTTGATCAACAAATGATCTTCTTCCCTTAACTTTGACTCCAACACATGGAGAACAAGCAAGCTAATGGACACCTACAAATATAGCTCAATGCAAATATTAGTCCATAGAGATTGTCATTAATTACCAAAACCATGCATGGGAGCAACCATGCACTTTCAAAGCTCCCACACGATCCAGCAATGTCACATCAATCAGGACATCTCCAAGGACGCCAAAGCCGGAAAGTCAAGGAACAAGCGCAAGTCTAGGAACGGCGACAAAGAGAAAGAGGACGCTGCTTCAGAGTCGGATGACGCGGCCTCCAAAGAGGGAAAAGGCAGTAAATTTCCTAAGCATGCTGAAAGTCTCATCGTCAATCTAGCAACAGATTTCTCTCGCAAGGAAAAGGCGGCTTGGCGAGAACTCAATGCTACGGCACCTGCAGTTCCTCAGTATTTGGATTGGTCCGACATTCCCATCACATGGGATCGCAGCGATCACCCGGACAGAGTTCCTTCAACACGCACCTACGCTTTGGTCGTCAGCCGTATGGTCGACAAATACAAGTTGATAAAGGTGCTCATGGACGAAGGAAGTAGCATCAATATACTCTACGCCGCAACATTGAAGAGGATGCGTCTCTCCGAGTCACAACTCAGCCACAACAATGTGAAGTTTCCTGGGATTGTACCGGGACGACAAGCCTCGTCAATGGGAAGGATCACCCTGAAGGTCACCTTTGGCGGCACGGATAATTTCCGGACAGAAGACGTCTCTTTTGAGGTGGTTCCTTTTAAAAGTGCATACCATGCAATCTTTGGACGTCCGGCTTTCGCCAAATTTATGGCTCGGCCCTGCTACATATATAGCAAGCTGAAAATGCTGGGACCCAATGGGATCATCACAGTCAAGGGACACTTCAAGAAAGCAAAGGAATGTGAAGCCGCCAGTGCCGTCCATGCTGAAGAAGAAATCTACAAGATAGAATTGGAGGATCTCAAGAAGACAATGAGTCCTAATGAGATGCTGGCAACTGAAAAGCCGTCCTCTAAAGTCGACTCGAGCTTCAAACCGAAGGATGACACCAAGAAAATCAAGCTCTCAAAAGATGATCCGACAAAGGAGGCCATCATCAGTGCCGGCCTCGACGACAAATAGGAAGGCGAGCTCGTCAGGTTTCTCCGTGAGAACCGGGATATCTTTGCTTGGTCACCATCTGACATGCCAGGTCTCTCGAGGAAACTTGCCGAGCACTCCTTAAAAGTCAACAAGGACGCTAAGTCGGTCAAACAAGGCCTCCGATGGCTCGGAACTAAGAAGCGCAAGGCGGTTGGAAAGGAGATCCTAAGGCTCACTGCCGCCAAGTTCAGTCCGTGAAGTTGTCCACACTGATCGGTTGGCAAATCCCGTGCTTGTCCCAAAGAAAAACACATCCGAGCTACGTATGTGCATTGATTTCACTGGCTCGAATAAAGCTTGTCCTAAAGATCCGTTCGCCTTACCGCGTATCGATCAGGTCATTGATTCAACGGTCGGCTCCGAGATGCTATGTTTTCTGGATGCTTATTCGGGTTACCATCAGATTAAGATGAAGGAGTCAGATCAAATCAAGACGTCCTTCACCACGCCATATGGAAATTACTGCTATGTCACAATGCCTTTCGGCTTAAAGAACGCCGGTGCTACTTACCAAAGGTGTATGCAGTGCTGTTTGGACAAGCAAATTGGCTGCAATGTTCATATCTATGTTGACGACATAGCGGTCATGTCGAAGAAGCGCGGCGATCTTATCTCCGATCTGTCGGAAACCTTTGCAAATCTAAGGGAGTACCAGATGAAGCTTAATCTGGCAAAATGCGTCTTCGGAGTTCCCGCAGGCAAGCTTCTGGGCTTCATCATTTCTCAAAGAGGAATTGAAGTTAACCCGGAAAAGATAAAGGCGATTCAGAACATCGAGAGGCCGACTTGTCTGAAGGACATACAGCGGCTTACGGGTTCCGCCGCGGCTGTAAGCCGATTCATTAGCCGGCTTGGTGACAAAGCATTGCCATTATACAAGCTCCTCAAAAAGTCGGATAATTTTGTTTGGACAGAGGAAGCAGAGGCAGCTTTGGCACAGCTGAAGTATACATTGACACATGCTCCAATCTTGGCAGCTCCGAAGGAAAAATAGCCGCTTCTGCTCTATATGTCGGCCACGAATTTCGTGATAAGTGCCATCATTGTAGTTGAACGCTTGGAGGAAGGGAAGCAATGGCCAGATCAGCGCCCTATCTATTTCATTAGCGAGGTGTTCTCAGATTCAAAGCAGCGCTACCCTCACTACCAGAAGTTAGCCTATGGTGTATTCTTTGCCGCCAGAAAGCTACGGCATTACTTCCAGGATCACACAATCACGGTGGTCAGAAAAGCTCCATTGAAGGATATCATCAACAATGCCGACGCAACGGGCCAAGTCGCCAAATGGGGCATCGAGTTAGCAGCTTTCGACATCCAGTACAAGCCAAGAACCGCAATCAAATCTCAAGTTCTTGCCGACTTTGTTGCAGATTGGACAGAGGCAATGGCGAGCACTCCTTTGCCGGATTCTCAATACTGGATAATGCACTTTGATGGCTCAAAAATGAAGGAAGGCACGGGGGTTGGAGTAGTGGTAAAATCACCTAAGGGAGATAAGCTCAGTTATGTCCTCCAAATCCACTTCAACGCTACCAACAACGTAGCAGAGTATGAGGCTCTCCTCCATGGCCTTCATATGGCTAAGGAGTTGGGGGTGAAACGCATCCTCTGCTATGGCGACTCGGATCTTGTTGTACAGCAACTTGATGGATGCTGGGACACGAAAAGTCCCACAATGGCGGAATACAGGAGAACAGTCGATGAATTCGGCAGATGCTTTGCCGGCTTAGAGGTCCGACATATCTCTCGAGATGACAATGAAGCTGCTGACGCCTTGGCCAGAATAGGCTCCAAGCAGAAGGTCGTGCCTCCAGACGTATTTCTCGATCATCTACATAAGCCGTCCATCAAAGACGGCGATGAAGACTATCCCTTGTCGGCAGAATCAGTTCATGTATGCCTGGTAACTTCAGATTGGACCACACCATACATGGATTTTCTCATAAATAAGAAACTGCCGAAGGACGATGAATTGTTGACCCGCCAAATTAAGTGCCGAGCAAAGGCGTATACAATCATTGACAGACAACTTTACAAGAGGAGCACATCCGGCATCTTCCAAAGATGCGTTTCTCCAGAAGAAGGGCGGCAAATCCTTGAGGAAATCCACTCCGGCGAATGTGGGCATCACGTGGCGGCAAAGGCGTTGGTCGCTAAAGCATTCCGGCACGGATTCTTCTGGCTAACGGCTAAGGAGGATGTTATCAACATCGTCAAGACGTGTGAAGGATGTCAACGCTACGCAAAGCAGGTTCACTTGCCGGCTCAGGAGCTCCGGATGATCCCTATAACCTGGTCGTTCGTGGTCTGGGGGCTCGACATGGTGGGACCTTTCAAGACGGCAAGAGGAGCCTTAACTCACCTGCTGGTGGCGGTCGACAAATTCACAAAGTGGGTGGAGGCAAAACCCATCAAGAAACTCGACGGAGCTACAGCTACAAAGTTCATCGTCAAGATAACAACTCGATTCGGCATACCGCATAGCATTATCACTGACAATGGCACAAACTTTGCCGTCGGTGAGCTATCGAAGTTTTGCAGCCGATCAAAAATCCGACTCGACGTGGCATCGGTGGCACACCCGCAATCCAATGGACAGGTAGAGCGCACTAATGGCATTATTCTGCAGGGTATTAAGCCGAGGCTTGAAACCCCATTGCATCAAGCAGCTGGCGCTTGGGTTGATGAATTGCCGGCGGTCTTATGGAGTATTCATACTACCACAAATAGATCGACCGGCTTCACCCCTTTCTTCCTTGTTTATGGTGCAGAAGCGGTACTCCCAACCGACATAATCCACGATTCGCCTCGAGTCGCAGCCTACGTCGAAGAAGACGCAGAAGAAGCACATCAAGACGTCTTAGACATCCTCGAAGAAGAAAGAGAGCTGGCTCTCCAACGATCCGCCATCTATCAGCAAGATCTGCGTCGCTATCAGAGCCGTAGAGTGCAGAATCGATCTTTTCGAGAAGGCGACCTAGTGGTTCGGCTTGTGCAAAGCTGGCAGCACAAATTATCCCCTCCATGGGAAGGACCTTTCGTTATCAGCAAAGTTCTGAAAAATGGGTCATATTATCTCCTCGGCTTAAGGGATTCAAAGAAAGATCCCGGGAAGAAAGGTCGCAAGAGGAAAAGGCATGTGGAAGACGACTTAGATGAGACGAAACGTCCGTGGAATATCGCTCAGCTACGTCCCTTTTACACTTAGCAAATTCTATTGTAACCATATCAATGTGATCATGAAATAAAAATTGGCTTATCTCATGTGAAATTCGAGAATCTGTACCATCCTTTATTTCCCAATGATCTTATTGTTATCATCTGTTTACCCGAAATTGCCTGTGTTGCTTTTTGGTAAACTGTCTTTCATGTTGAATCCGCCTTAAGGTGATGAAAAAACAACGTTTTGCCAAATTAATGTTTGTCTGATCGCTTTTTGCGCCGGGTTGCTTCAAAGCATTTCGGCACCGAAAGGCGGCACTTGTTCTGGGTCTAAAAAGATTGGTCGCTATGTACCCTATTACTCAGCAAGTTTGCTTCGCAATAGGTTTGCCGACGCTTAAAGGCTAAGGTGTCAAGGCCAGAATAAACTGAGGCATAAAAATTGCAAGTTTGCAAATAAAATAAGCTGGCTTAATGCAGCAAAAGACATAGTTGTTTCAACAAATATGCATACTGTTTGGACGGCTTTACATCTTGTAATTACATTTTTCAGGGATGGCCGGCTTAAGGAGCAAGTTCGGCTCATGCAGATTTGTCCGCCTCCTCCCCTTCATCACCAGATTGGGTGGGAGTTGGCGGGCACGACACCTGCTTGAAGAATGTGGTAAGGGAAACCATGTTGGCGATCTTGCTGGCGTAACCGGAGATGGAGTGCAAGATTTTCTTCCGATCTTGGTCGTCCAACGGAGAGCCATCCTCTTTCTCAAGAGGAAAGCTGGATGCAACACGCCAAGCTTCCGCCTCCGGTTAATGTGCCATCATTAGGCCCAAAGCTGTCTTGGAACCTCCACGAGCGCTGGATCGCAGCGGTTCTTCAAAGGATGACGTTGCTTCGTCCAGTTCAGCTGCCAAGCCTCCAAGGTCCATCAATGGTTCGGGGTTGCCAGGAAAGAATTTCTCGGCAAGCTTCTTTCCCGAAGAAAGGATCTTCGGGAGGAGTTCCCCCACTTCCAATATCCGGTCAAGCCGGTTTCCCCCTGTCAGCTCATGGTCATAACCCGTCGGAGCTGCAAAAGGCGAAGTTCAGTTATAAAATGGCTAAGACAACAAGCAATGAATTTGGGTTTTTTAAGTAAAACTTACTCAAAAGCGGATTGTCGATTGCTAACGACTCGTCGAGGCGTTTGTCAAGACGGTCCTAGACTTCACGAAGGGCACTTTGTGATTCTGCCTCTCCGTCTCCAGGATTTGTTCAGCTTTTGCAATGCTCTTCTTGGCCGTCTCTAGCTCCGCCGTCATTGATTGATTAAGCTTTTTCAGCTCAATGTTTTCATCGCGGAGCCGGTCGAGGATGTACTGCGCTCTCAGAAAACTCCTTGGATTTTATGATGGCATCTGCAAGACAAAATGTGAGCAGTATAAAAATAAGCCTGCAATACAAAGTTAAGGTTTCGGCATTCATACCTTGGTAGTGGACGCGATCCGCCTCAAAGCCGGTGATGATGGCATCCTTATTTGCCAGCTCCGTTTTTAGCCGGCGCATCTCCTGATTTCGCACACCCAAAAAGTTGACGGTTTCAGCACCAATTTTGCGATGGATCTGCGTAAGGAGGTGCTAAAAGCCTAAAGCTATATTGAAGAGCAAGACTGGCTACAGTATGATATTTCATCGCTAGGGGGCTAAACATATGCATACGCATTATCTCGGACCACTATGTCGGCTAGTTTGTAAAACTTAACCCGGCATAGTGCTCGGGGGCTACTGGGGAAGTCATTTACCTTGTAGTGCTCGCGGAGAAGAGTCGTGCCGTCCTCGAAGCTTTCAGCAAAGTAATTCTGCTGATCTTCAAGGATTTCTATGATATCAAAGGTGTCATAGGCCTTGGTCTGGTCCGACTCGTCATCCCGGATGGATGTTCCTTTCTTCCGAGGAAGCCGAGGGGCACGCATGAACCGGCTCATGAACTCCGGCTTGATGCATCCCTCGTCATCAAAGGCCTCTGCCTTAATCGGAGGAAAGGTTGGGGCATCATTAGTTGGAGCTTCAGCCCTTGGTGGAGAGGAAATTTCTGCCGTCTTCCCCGTCATCTCCGTCCATTGGGTGGGAGGTATAATCCCGGCTCTCTCGAGAAATGGACCTGCCGCCATGGTTCGGGAGCTCTCTTCCATCGGAGTCGGGTTCAAAGCCGAAGGAGTTGGGGGAGGAATGGCGGGAGAGGCCTTCTTCCGTGTGGCACATACCTTTTGCTTTAAAGGTGCGCCTTTCTTTATCCTGCAATGACAAAGGAATAAGAATGCAAAGATCCGGCAATATTGCAGAGCAAAGAAGAGATGTTTCAGCCAACTTACTTCTTGCTGGGGATATCGAGCCCAGCGAGAGCGTCGTCATCCTCGGATGACTTAACGCCAATCGTAGTAGACTGGCTTTTCCTCTTCCGGCTATCTGCAGTAGCCGAAGAAAAGGAGATGGGCCGCGTGGGCGCCTTGCTGGACGATGGTTTGCCAGCAGGACGAGCGGCGGAAACTCCGGGAATCTAACATATTGCATGTTAATCTGTTAAAGGAAAACTCGAATCCTTCAAAGAATTGAACTTTGGTTCGACAAAGTACCTTTGGGGGAGGGTTGGTTGCCGTGTACATCGGCAATGATTCTTCATATTGCCGGCATTCGCCAGGCTGGGCTTTGATAAGCTGGTTGAAGCGCGCTTGGAAGAGCTCCTCGTTCAGGTCTTCCTTGCTGGTCTGCATGGGATCAGCATTACCCGTGTACTCGCACAAAAGGCGAGCACGATGTTGGAGGGGTTGGATCCGTTTCTTCATCCAGTATATTATTGTATCCTCCCAAGTTAAGGGAGGAGAGCCGAAGGTTAACTCCGTAATCCTTGCCTGTATGGCGGCAAGGTCCGCCGGCATTTTCGCCGACGGCTTCTTCTTCCACAAGGGAAGGGGCGTGCCGGCTCTGTCTTCGAAGGCGGCGAGCCCTTGAAGTCTGTTCGTTGCAGTAGAAAAAGGTGGACGCCCACCCCTTTGCCGAATCAACGATTGGCACCTGAGGGTACCAATCGATATCCCGGCGCATGTTAGCTGATGGAGCCGGCCACCAACAGCTCCTTGTTCACAGTTTGCCTCTTGACTAAGAAGCACCTTTGGAAGAAGTCTAACCTAGGTGCTAAACCTAAGTAACCTTCGAAAAGTGCTACAAAGCCGGAGATGTACAACAAACTGTTGGGGGTAATGTTGTGGAGCTGGAGGCCGTAGTGGTCTAGGATCTCGATCAGAAAAGCCGAAGGCCGCAAAGAGAAACCCCTAGCTATGTGGGAAGAAAGAAGTACCCGCTCATCCTTGACTGGTGTCGGAGACGGGTCGCCGAAGGCGGATCGCCATGTCGGCACAGATGCGGAAGCTGGAGGGAGGACACCATCAGAGGCCATGCCCTCCAGTTCGCCTTCTTCTACTCCGGAGCAGACCCAGTTGTGGGTCGGGTTGTTGGTGGTGCCAGCATTGTCGCCAGCTTCCTCCTCCTCTTCCTCTTCGGTGGCTCGGGTCTCTGCGGCCACATCGGCGGCGGCTGCGGAAGCCGAAGCCACCGTAGCCTGCAGCTTCAACTGCAGCTTTGGCTAAAGCAACCTCATCACGCCCTGAGACCGCGGAGGAGGAATCGTCCGCCGGAGCAAAGGAAGAAGCAAAGGGAGCAGCGGATGGCACGGAGCCAGCGGCAGCGGCGGCGGAAACCGAGCCACCCATCGGCGGCGCCAAGTCCAGGGGCGTAGCATCAAGGATGGGAGAGCCTGGCGCACTGGATGCCTTGGAATTTGGAAGCGGAGAGGAAGAACTCGAGCTCGGGTGGAGATGAGATTTGGAGAAGAGAGAAGCTAGGGTTGCAAATTATGCGGTGGCCGCGGCAAAGGCGAGGCGATCCGCATTTATAGCGAGGTGCCGAGATACGTGCAACGGTTCGGAGCCGATATTTTCTCCACGCGTCACGGGATCGAGCCGTTGGAGAAGTTCCTTCCCTCCGACGCCTCGGTTCCAGCGCGGGAAAAACGGAAACTAGCCCCTACATTCAAAGATGCCACTCAACTCACTCTGCCGGGTCTGACAAATCCATCAAATTGGTGGACGCGTGTCAAAGTATACTCAAGTGCTTTTCGACATGAAGAGCCGGAACACCAAAGTCGACAAACCTGTTCGGCATTATTGCAGGTTTTTGGGAATGCTCCAAGACTGACGACGGATGAAGAATTTCCCGGACAACACATTGCCGGAAGATTGAAGCCAGCCGCTGAAGTACTTGAAGCTTTCCGGGGGCTACTATTGGGGTTATGCCGAACAGGTACCCTCACGAAGGAGACTAAAGCCAGCGTACCAGGGTGACCCATAGTGGTGGTAAGCCGAATTCCGGCTTACCGGGCAGCCTAGTACGGTGAAGCGTAGGAGGCTCATCCGGCTAAGGGAAGGTTCCAGAAGCCGGCCCGCATTGAGGATGACTTAGTAAACAAGGCAAGGCCCAAGCCGGGTTAGAGTAGAACTCTGTCACTTAGTCGGTTAGGTTTCATCCTGTAAGCCCTAGGTCTGGACGCCGTTATAAGCCGGCCTATGGGGCGCCTCAGGGCAAGCTCTAACACACCTTTCATTGTAATTGGCACATATTGCCTTATAGTGAATTGTAGCAGCACGTAGGGTTTCGCCACCATTGCGAGATCCGAAGCTGGGTAAACTCTTTCTCGTCTCGACACCGGAACCACCCTCGTCTCTAAAACCCACCTTTCTACCTAGCTCGATGGCACCCCTGCCGCGGCTAGATTCGACATTACCACGACAGAAAGTACTAAAATTTCTCCACCTAATTTATTATTTATTGTAATACCATGAGAGAAGCCTCTACGGATCTACATAGAATTTTTGATGTGTGGGTTTCTGTGTTAATGGTCTTAATGGCACCGGCCTAAGTGAGAAAAATGAAGTTTCGACGATTAGAAAACTTTAATTTGATCCATCAAAACGACCTTTAAAGTATTACTCCTTCCGTATCAAAATGTAACCTTGCACTAAAACATGTCTAGATACGGATGGAAAGCAAAAGTCCAGAACATCTCATATTTTGATACGGAGGGAGTATATTTTATATATTAGACACAAAGAATTTTTTTTGAATTATTTTGTTGTCACATAATCATTAGACGCGGCTGCAAAATAGAACCCCGCTATATTTGAGAAATAGTATACATGCATCTAGCTTTCCTGCTATATAAAGCTAAGCTGAAGCCTTCTCAATTTAACTTCTTGTTTTAATAGGAATCTCTTTACAGAAACTTTTCATTCAAATTTGTAATTTAAAATTACCGAGTGAAAAATTGAAAGTTGAAAGCTGATATGATAGTTTAGGTAACTCGACACAATGGAATTTGTTTTATGAAAAAAAGAATTGCAACACGGGTTAGAAGTTGCCATGCCTAGTGTCTACAAATATCCACCACGTCTATATCTAATATTGAATAGTAGGTACCGGAACGTTAAGAACGAAGAAGATCTATTGTGATACTCATATCTACATTCAATTTCTATCCTGGTTAATGAACAACTAAGATCAAGCTAGAGAAATGATGGTAATCACAAATCAAATCTTTAAGCTCCCACTTCTGTGAATAATAAAAGCAAATTGTCGAAAAGTTTGCTTCACCGATTAATGCCTTTTGTACAGCAAACGAAAAGAAACAATAAGAAGGCTTTGTAAAATATGAGAAAATATAATATATTATTTTGTTAAATTCAGTCTAAAGCTTGTTCTCTCAAATAGGAGAGTATTATACGTTTTGGCTTTTATCAGATACCAACTATACATATAAAGAAGTATATACAAAAAGGATAAACTGGAAATGACAATGTTGGGAGTCGCCATGCTTAGTGTCTACAAAAATCCAAGACGTATCTAGTGCTGAATAGTATGTATGGGAAAGTTAAGTAGCAAGGACATCATTGTCCTACTAATATCTATCTTCAGTTTCCAGCCTAGTTAAGAAACGATGGCGATCTAGGTAGAGAAATTGTCGTAATAATAATTCATATTGTAAAGCTCTGTTTGTTTGACCTGCAATGCTATCTTTTTTAATAGTAACACTAAATCGATGAATAGTCTGCTTCACCAATCTATTTCTTTTAATCGGAAAAATAAAAGGAACAATTTGAATGCTTAGTGAAATCTGAGAATACATACACTAGTACAAAACCCCACATCACAGCCGGCCCAGTCCACGATGGTCCTGTTTGTACTAGTGATAATATACTATTTTTTAATGACAATCTAAAGAGTGAGATCTCAAATAAAAGAGTAGTATAAAATTTGGCATACAAAGGATACCAACTATACATATCAAGGAGATAATTAGCAAATCATGAGTATACTAGGGGTCTTAGGTAACTGGAATGAATATGCAGCTTACATGCTTCTTGTAAACACTGCTTCACTGCCTTCATAGCATCATTAGCATTCTAGACGTTGTCATGACGACTCCGTCATCCCTGCACGTCATCTTCACAACGGTGGAATATGCCAAAGAAAACACATGAAATAAATAAATAAATATGAGTGATTTGTTGCAAAACTTTAGCTTGTGAGAAACACATACTGATTAAAAGTAGTATCATTGCAAAAAAAAAAGTTTAGTTTTAAGCTTTGAAAATCCGAAATATATTTGGCTTCCTAAAGAATCTCCTATCTTTTCTTAATTATTTTGGCACTACTAAAAAAGGAAAAGAACTGCGAGATCACATAAGTAAAAAAAAGTATACTTTTACACACATTTCACACAATATAATTGGATTATTCTAGCAAACTAATAAGCTGAAAATGGCAATGTTTATTTACATCATAGAAAATATGATCGATTTGATTCAACTCCGGTGTCCTAAAATCAATTAACGATATCAACATATTGTCCAATAAATGTCAAATGAATTTTATGCCTTTTTTGGGGTTTTTAGCATATAGGACTATTTTGGGATTAACTTGTATAGCAAAACACAATGTATGTTGCGCATGTTCTTATTGAATGGACTAAGAATGCACAAATTACGGTGAATTAATCAGCCATGCATCCATTTAATCCAAATAAACTTCCGATGATTTTATCCTAGCTTCCGTCTGCCAGTTAAACAATCGTCGTACCATGTTTCAGAATTATTTTACCATCAAAATATTCCATGCACATTCTGACAAAGAAAAATCATGTACTTCCTCCGTCTCAAAAACGATGTCATAGATTTCTCCATCTATGGATGTATCTAGACACGAAACGCGTGTAGATACATCCGTATTTAGAGAAATTTGTGACATCCTTTTCTGGACGGAGAGTACATGAGTTTATAAGATTCTGCATGCATCAACTCTTGTAACCTGGTGCTAACTGATATAAATATGATATGTATACATCACAGGAAAATTAGATATGATATCCTTGCAGAGGTGAGTGGGAAGAACGCACCTGAACTCTGAATCAATCCTTTCTGACCGACTCCTGAAACGGCGGACATTGCAACTTGTTCCGCGCGACGACTGCTATGGTGCTAGCTTGCTGGGACGAGTAGACATCGATCTCGACTCCTCGCTCTCTTTTACTCGGCATTGGCAGTCCAGGCTAGGCTAGCACGAAGAACATATCTGCGGAAAAATGAAGACATCAACAACGACAAATTCATATGTTTACTTGAGGACAGAAGAGCTGAGTTAGTTCTCCCTATCCTTCTTAAATTGTCCCAAATGCCTGAGCGCGTCAGATTCGTCGTCGTGGGAGGAATCATGGCTACAAAGAATATTCTGCTTAAAACGTATGCATGAATCAATAGGTTGCTTATGCTTGTCTACTTTCATAGGCATCAGCAAGATACACTCGGAATTAAAAGATGGGGATCATTATAAGAGTTTGGTTGTGTAGAAGCTAGAAGACGGAGCAACATGATTACCTATAACATCCACGCTATGGTGACTGGGAAGATAGAAATATAGAGGACTGTGTAGTGACCCTGCCTTTTAAAATAGACAAGATACCTGTGTATAGTGCTAGTCCCTGGATCAACTCGCTAGCACACACAGTACAGGATGAAATATCATAACAGTGCATCATTTTATTACACGCATGATCCATAATTCAAAGTAGTTTTGATTACAAAGTGCATAGCTCGAAGCTAGCTTTATTTAGAGTAAACAGCGGAAATAAACATCAAGCATGGAGTCTCCATCATCTTCATGTTGCCACAGGCGAACATGTCGGTTGTAGACTCGAAGCCCTATCACGCACCTTACTCATCGTCTGAGCAATCTGCAACAGTAAAAGCGTTGCAGCCAAAAATTGGTCAGAACCATTGGAATGGATCTGGCAAGTGACACTTGTGGACTCATAATGGCAAACTCTAAGACCTATATGCTTATTTGGCTGGTGGATCTCAAAGCTCTTTGCATAAAGCCAATTTTATCCTAGCTTTCGCAATAATTTCTTTTCCATCTAGTCGAGACAATTCCTGGTATACATTCCAGTGCCAAAAGAGGCAATTCCTGGAATATATCCAGTGTCCCATTTCTACCCTTGTTCATCCATCAAAATTTTATTTAAGAAATTGGAATGGTGAGATTCTCCATCGACATCCTTGTCCAGCTGCTCAAAATTGTCCGTAACCGGGGACACGGCTATGATCATAGTTTTATTACTCTCGAGAGTTTGTGACACTTTCCCCACTAGACTCAACTAACCCAAACTTCCTAATCACTCAATTAGTGAGAAGGAAAGGAGAGAGTTGAGACGAGATCTTTCAGAAGAGCTTTCCCATACACCTGTCCGAACAATACCCACCTATAACCCCTACATCTGCTTGTTCATCCGGTCGGGTCCACTCAGCTTAGTCAATCAAGACAGAGCCCATATGACTAGTGGCTGCACTGTAAGCAAACAAAAGCATGGAGTGACATCGAATCTCTTTGTTCCTGGGTGGCCGTTCCCAAGTGAACATCTCGAGTATAACCATGGAAATGGCCTCGAGAAGACACTCAACTCTGTCCGCCAAGCAATACCAATTGCCACCCAGGTGGTTCATTAACTTAGTAGAGTTTTTATCCTTTCATACTACAATAAAACCTTTTGCATTGCAGTTCTAACATCTACCAAGTTAATGGGTACCTAGACCAACAGGAATATAGGGTGGTATACTAAACAGGTCTGCATAGCATAATACCAATACTCCTATCATGCATACTACTGAAATAGCTAAAATGCACATAATAAAATAGTAGGACTTTTATGCTGGAGTATCACTTGCCTTGGCAACCAGCTGAGCAGGAGCAACAAGCACAAGAGTAACTGGGACCCTCCGAATAATCTAACAATTATCACAAATCACAAATAAGCAACCATACCATTATAGCAATACAAAAATATATGCCATGCATGAGTGTATGCAAAAGACACACAACACAAGTAAATCATATTATTGATCTCTGGTTATTGCTATATGCATGAGGCCACAAGACAAGTTTTAAACAATTCTAACCATTAAAGCATTTTTAAAACACCCAAAAAGGACAAATACAAGGATTTTATAGTTTTCTGTAATAAAATATTTTATAAATTTTGGAAAACAAGTCTACTGGACAGAGGACATCTAGACAAAACTTCTGCAATTTGGATCACTCAATTTGGAAATGTAGAACTCAAGATATGGCCAAAACAAGATTTTTGGGTTTCTACAAATACCAAGTGTGTGCACGTATCAAAAGTTGAATTTGATTGCACCACTGCATTCTACACATTTTGGTGATTCCAGGGACTACAAGATCATTGAATTTGGATACATGGTTCAAAAGATATGGATTTTTCAAGTTTGGGTGATTTTCTGTTTGAAAAACAGAAAAACAGAAAAGAATAAAAGAAATCGGGCCACGTGGCGGCTCCTGATTGGGTGATACCGGTTCGGGTTTTTAAATTAAAACCGAGCCGTCAGATCGGAATCCAACGGCCCACGATAGATCGGCCAAAAAGGGGGCGGCGGCCTCGCCGGAACCCTAGCCCGAGCGGCGGAGGCGGCCGGCACGACGCGTTCCGACGCAACCAGAGGGAGAGGGGAGGGGTGGAGCTCACCACGACGAGCAGGAGATCGAGGCGGGCGTGTTGGCGCGAGAGGTGGCGGCTTGGAGCTCCGGGTCGGCGGGGATTCCTCGCCGAAGTCGGGGGAGGCGGCGGCCGGGCACTGTCGAGGATGCCCGCGTCGATTCCCTGCGCGAAACAAACCGAGACCACGTCAAGGAGGTGCGCGAGGGAGAGATAAAGAGAGAGGGAGAGGAGAGAGGGCGCGGGGACGCCGGGCTTCACCAAAATCGACGGAATCGGCCGTCGGCCGTGGCGGTGCTCCGGTGACGAATACGAGCGGCCCGGCGGCGCTCTGGAGGTGAGAGGAGGGGGCTTTGGAAGAGGAGGAGGTGGGCTATAAGGAGGACAAGGTGGGAGGGAGAGGGATGCGGCATAACGCCGGGAATCGGAGGGGTGGAGTGCGGCCGTTTCGGCCATTGATGAGCACGAACGGGAGAGGAAGAGACGATGACGTCAGCATGACGTCATCTTTTTATTTTTTTGATTTAATGCTTTTCTGAAATTGTGAATAACTTTTAAAATACAAGCCCAAAAATTATGAAATAAATTTGTAAATTTTCAGAATAAAAATCTCTATCACATTTAGCTATGTGACAAAGGTTTTGCAAAACTTTTATTTACAAGCATGCTACTGGCATTAAAGTGGCTTTATAGCCCTTTTTCTTAAAAGGAAAAATACATAAGTAAAATAGTTTTTGTTTTTAGATAAAAACAACACTCACAAATGCTCAAATGCATAAATGCAATGTGTGATGCCATGATATGCATGAGTTTTTGATTTTTGCAAAAATTGGGATGTTACAGACTGACAGTGGGTTGGAAACTCCAGAGGTAGACTGGTTCGTCGACAATCGATCCACATCAACCCTGGTCAACTGCCATCATTACCAGCCAGCGGAATTTCGGTGATGCACAATGCCGGTGCAACGGGACTGATTATATGAGAATAAAGTCAGAAGCTAGCGTGGAGCTATCAAAGGAAACATGCATATGACGTCCACGACTAACAATACATACTTACTACCTATGGCTCTGGGTTTTCTCCATGGAGCAATTCTTTGACCGTCTAGCTCTCTGTTGCCTCTACAGGGAAAGTCCTCGATCCATCTTGCCGGCTGTTAGCAACTCTAGTCTAGTGATCTGTTCCGTGACTGCCGTCCATGAAGAAAGCTATATTGAAACATGAGCCGGCTGATGTACACTTGCTGTTAGCTTGATCGATGTCTGTGCTAAGAATCATGCGTCATGAGAAGAAATCACCTACCGTGGCTGCTGATGTACTCTACGGTGTCCTCAAGTACGTACCTAACTATGAGTTGCCGCTTTGACGCAAGTCCTTGATGCGAGCTAGCTTCACCCTCAAATATTCGATCGATCTTGCAGGCTGGATCTGCATCGGAGGTCTGGTATTTGCTTGAGGCAACCGAAATTTAAATATGAACCCCTCATATGTGCATGCACTTGGGGTAGATTGGCTGGTCAAGGGCAGTGAGAGGAACACATCACCACTTGTGGCGGCTTTCCGAGGCTGCATCGGAGGTCTGGTATTTGCATGAGGCAACCAAAATTGAAATACGAACCCTTCGTGTGCATGCACCTGGAGTAGATCGGCTGGTCAAGGGCAGCGAGATCGGAATACAGATGTGGCGGCGGCGGCTTCATGATGGCGTAGCTCACTACAGGAGCAACGCAGTACGCCGACGGCTAGCCGTCGGCATAGGCTCCATAGCTATCGGCGTAGGCTGTGCTGACGGCTGCCGTCGGCGTACGGCCGTCGGCGTAACATCCTGTAGGCGTAGACCAAATCGCCGTCGGCGTATAGCCCGGCCGTCGGCGTAGGTTAGGCCGACGGCCAGATATGTCTGTCGGCGTACGTGCCGTCGGCGTAGTACATGTGGAGCCCACAACAGGCCAGGCCAGCATGCGGAGATACGCCGACGGCTTTTAGCCGTCGGCATAGGGTCAGGGGCTACGCCGACGGCTACAGACTGTGCCGACGGTGATGCCGTCGGCGTAGGCTTATCCAGGTTTATTTTTTGCTCTGTGCCGACGGCATTGCCGTCGGCGTAGGCTCTGTTTTTTTTTTTGGATTACAGTACCAAAATTACACCGTAATTGACAGAAAAATCACAGAAAAATAATAGTAATAATATGGGTCATAACAACAGTACGAACAACAGAAATCACAGCATCAAGTGCATACAAACATCAATATGCATCACACACCATCACAACAACATAAATAACAACATTTCTACTCTGGTGGAGACGGGGTGAACCCAAGATCTCCCCTGGTGAAGACAGGCGACCGATGGTGCGGCGTGGCCGAAGTAGAGCCACCACGAGAACCACCACCAGGCGAAGGATCAGGCGAAGGAGAAGCACGATAATCCGGTGAGCCCGGCGAGGCACTATGAGAAACATGAGCGGCCCGAGAAGATCCCGTTTCGTACATGTTCGAGCAAGAGTAAGCAACTTGCGAGGCAAAACGAAAGCGGTAACCACTGGTTTGGCAAGAACTTACCGGGTTCGATTCGTAATATGTGCGAGCAAACATCTCCCTCGAAGGAAAGACTGGCGGCGGCCCGGGCCTAGGAGGCGCCGCCCCTATCGGGTCCCCCCGCTCTCCAGTTTGCATAAACCTAATTGTAGCCTGCCAAGGGTTGTAGAAATAAAGATTCAAACTAGGGGAATTGGGACTTGTGATCTTTTGCAAAAGTAAAGATTGAAACTTACCGCTTGGAACGCCTCCGTGTACGCGGCGTAGGCCTGATCCCTCGCGTTCCACTGAGCCATGTCCCAGACGTAGCTCGCATGAGCGGCATCGTAGGCGTCCTCGAAATCAGGCTAAAATTTAAAAAATGATGAATCTCTCAACTTAGCCATGCAGGAAGGAATGTCGGAAAGAGAATGAAAGTGAGAAAGACTTACATCGCGGGATTGACGAGGCTGTCGAGGAGGCAGGATAGTGGTGCCGGCGGGGATGGTAGCTTTGACCTGCGTGAAGGTCCTGCCAGGCCTGACCACCGCACTAAGAACGCGCGGATGGCCATGTTCCATCCCGTGCCCCGACAGGATCAACGCAGTCTCGTCGGTCTCCTGCTCAAGGGGGTCATCCACCTCCGGGTTTAACTCGGTGAACGTTTTGCAGTAGGCGTCCAAGTCCTTCTCGGCTGTGCCGTAGTGCTTGGGAAGCGAGGGCTGAGGCTCGCTTAGATGAAGCTTCTTCTGCTTCATCTTCTTCCAAGTTGATATGTTAGTAAGCTGCTCCCCGGAAGCGGCCTCCTGCATCGGAAAAGAAATGTTATGCGTATCAAGTAGCAACATGACGGGAAATAAATGCAGGTAGCTCCATGTATATACATACCAGCCTTTTCTTGAAACGCCCATGGTTGAGGTTTCCCCCATTGTGTGTTCCATCGGTGCCTCGGTTCTTCTTGTTCTGCTCGCTCACGGCGGCGAACTCAGCGTCTTCCCCGGTCCACCTCTTAGCCAGCGCCTCCCATGCATCATCTTTTCCATCGGCCCACAGGGGCATTACCTAAAAATGCAATACTCAAGTAAAGAACAGATAATGTAATATCATTGAAAATGCAATACGCAATATAGAATTTCATTGACAGTTTACTTACTGACATGTAATCCTCGACGGTCAACTGCGGCGGGTTCTAGGCCCTCATGCCCCTCTCAGAACAGAAAGCGCTGATGGTTATGTGCTTTTGGTTGTACCACTGCTGCCGTGTCAACCTCACACAAGCCCTGTGCAAATTCCTGTCTGCCTCGGCCCTGTGCTCCTCCAGCACCCGGTAAAAGCACTTCAAATATGCTTAAAGAAATTGTGGGAGTCATGAGTTAGCACGGTGGGGTAATCAAGTATGAACGAAACTCGAGAAATATGTCTTACCCAAAACTTGGTGATCACAGCGTCAGCAGCACTGTGGAAGCCCGGGGGCGGAGCACCCTCGTAGTCAAGCCAAGTAATGGCTAGCTTCCTCTCGAGGCCGCCGGCAGGAGTGTAGAAGCCCGGCCAAAAGTGCCGAAAAAGAGCTCCAAGCAAACTCGAAGGCTGGCGAGTCCCCTTGGGATAGATCCAATTGCTGCACAATAATCAAACATTAGTACATATACCAAATTGTTATGACCAAAATGAAATTACATGTTAAAAAATACAAAATTAGTACACTTACTCTTTACAGTTAGGCTGGATGAGGGCTTTCCCCTCCTCGGTAGTAGGCTCCTGTGCCTGACCGGGGACTCCCGCTTCCCCACAAATCCTCAGCTTCCCTGTCGCCTCCACCTCCACCTCCGCCTCCGCCTCCGGTCTAGACTCCGTCTCGTCTCTAGACTCCATCTCCGGCTCGTCTCTAGACGAGGCCTCCAACTGCAACTGGGAAGCCACGTCGCCAGAAGCGGAGGGTAGTGGCTCCAAGTCTACTCCACCTCCCCCGCCACCTACACCTCGTCCTCCTCGTCCTCGTCCTCACCGTCCTCGTCCTCCTCTCTCATCGCTGGTCTCGGGGTAACGCGAATTGGGAATTGATGATCTTCCACTTCGCATAACCTTCTTTTGCCTCAGCGACCTAAGCAAGGACGCCGAAGATTCCTTGCCTTGGCTCATATTCTTGAATCACCTGCATTGAGAAAGAGAAAACAATTAAGCATAAAGGCATAATAAAAGGTAGACAGTAAGCATAAAGACGTAATGCAATTAAGAAGCATGTTGAAAGATAAATACTAAGCAAAAAAGACATAATAAAATGTAGACACTAAGCATAAAGACGTGTAAGCATAGAGACGCATAAATGTAGACACTAAGATAAATACTCGAATCATCACTAAGCAAAAAGAAATAATAAAATATAGACCCTCACCTCGAATCATCGCTCTCATAATTAGGTTGGTTCTCATTCTTACTATCACTATCGCTATCACGTGAGTAGTAAGTTGGAGGCTCCTCGCATGGTGGAGGCTCATCATCGTTGACTTTGCCCGCATGAAACTTCTCGAGCATATCTATGTCCTTTAGATTGTCCACTGACTCACCACGAGTTTGTGCATCGTTCTCGAGATTCTCAAGACCACCCAGTTGTAAATCAAAGTCCCCAAAGTCCACTTCCTCTTGATAGAAAATTCCCTCGTATGTTACAGGGTCAATGTTGTTGTAATCGTCAGCATAGGGCATGGGTAGCTTACCATGTGGCGATTCCTGGAACACGACTTCCCATCCCTTGAGTCCCTCTTTCTGGCATGGGTAGGGCAAATAATAAACTTGCTTGGCTTGGTGAGCCACAATAAAGACATCGGCTCCTCTTTAGGTGGTTGAAGGCCTAACTTCGACTAACCCAATGGAAGGGGTACTTCTCTGTCCACCGTGTGGTCCTGTGTGTGGGTCGAACCAGTGGCAGTTGAACACAATGAGCTTGAGTTCTAGGTTCATACGATTGAACGTCAGCTCGTACACCTTCTCTAACCTTCCATAGTAATCAACGTCATCGGCTCCTTTGGTGAAGACACCGTTATTTACGGTTTTTGCATTCGGCCGACTCTTCTGGTGATACTTTGTATGGAAGCGATACCCATTCACATCATACTTCTCATACTTCATGACGGTACGGCTAAAACCTTGGGAAACACATCTCAACTCATCCGTCATCTCAACGTTAGAATCAGCTCCCTACAAGTAGAGTTCAAATTGTTTTGTGCATTAGTTACGTGTCATTACAGGGACAAGTCACTGATTGCAAGGTAAGAGGGACAGGTTAGAAATTATTTTTTTCATGAACCAGGACACAAATGAATTCTTCCCGGGAGCACCCTCTTTCAGAAGAGTATCCATCTCCGCCACAGATGGATCCTCCGCTCCTGACCACATTTCATCCTTGAATTCTCTAAAAGGAGAAAATAGGTATTAGACCGAAACCGAGTTATTAGTTGCAAAGTAATTTGTTCATAAGCATAAATCGACCATTTTACCTGATGAAATCAACCATTTCTGTCATGTTCATAAGCACATAGAGCATTATGCAACTCTTCTCTTCCTTGGTCAACGTATATTTTTCCCGGCCACCGGCCTTGCCACCGGGAGATTGGAAGAGTTTGAGCTTGGGATCACGCTTGGGCTCATCGACATTGTACCGAGAGACCTGGTTATGCAGAGTGGGAACATCATCGGGATAGTACGTTGTCGCGGCGTCTACCATCTCCCGAAGTACTGTTGCCTCAGCTATGCATGTTTCAATCTTAGCTTTGTTTCCAGTTATGTTTCGAATATACTTAAACTCTCTCTCAATACAAAACTGCCAACGAAACTGCACCGGTCCACCCAAGAGTGCCTCGTTCGCGAGATGCACAACGAGATGTGCCATCGGAGTAAAGAAGCCTGGCAGAAAGATCATCTCTAACTTGCATAGCAACTCCGGCACAAGATCATGCAGCTTCTTAATAATCATGGGACATATCTGCTTAGCACATAGCGTGCGGAAGAAATGGCTCAACTCCGCAAGCACTCGCCAGACACGCTCGGGGAGATACCCTCGAACCATCACTGGCATCAACCGCTCAATCCATATATGATAGTCGTGAATCTTGAGCCCGGTGACTTTTCCCGTTACAAGATTGACTCCCTTACTTATATTCGAACAATAACCATCAGGGAACATCATGACGTGTTTGAGCCACTTGAATGCCTCCTTCTTCTGGATACTATCAAGGCAGTAGTCGGCAATTGGCTTGAACCAATTTTTTCGGCGGCGGTCAGGAGGCTGCATGTGTAAGCTCTTCCTATCACACAACTTCTCAACATCGACTCTAGCCTTGACATTATCCTTTGACTTGCCAGGAATGTTCAGGACTGTGTGAAAGAGGGACTCTCCAACATTCTTTTCCGTGTGCATCACATCGATGTTATGGGGAAGTTCGAGGTCCTTGTAATACACGAGCTGGGTTAAGCCTGCCACGTGAGTCCAGTTGTGTGTTTCACCATATCCCACATATCGTGGGCCATTTCCCATAGCAGGCACGAGAGCACATAGCTCGGCATCAACAGCTGCACCATCGAACGTCGGTATCTCTTTTTCTTCATGCACAACTTTGCCCTTCGTGAAGTTCTTTTTGTCATCTCTGAACCGGTGCCTTCTTTTGAGAAACTTTCGGTGCTTGTCAAACGCGACATACTTGCGACCTGTGTTTAGCCAAAGGAACTCAAGTCGGTTCCTGCACACTGGGCATGGCCACTTGCCAGCTGTACACCATTCACAGAATAGGGCGTACCCGGGTAGGTCGTGCATGGAATAGTGGAACCACACTCTCATCAAGAAGTTTCTCTTCGATGCTCGGTCGTATGTCAACGTCCCATGGTGCCAAGAGTGCTTCAAATCATCAACAAGCGGCTGCATGTAGACACTCAAATTCTTCCCCGGGTAATCGGGCCCTGGAATGATCAGCGACAAAAATATGAACTTCCTTTGCATTACGACTCCGGGAGGGAGATTGAGCGGAATAACAAACACGGGCCAGCAGCTGTATGAGGCAGTCGACATACCATATGGATTGAATCCATCTGTCGCTATCGCAATTCTGACATTTCGAGCCTCTGCTGCCTCAACGGGGTGTTTTTCACCGAAGTTTTTCCATGCCTTACCATCAGATGGATGTCCCATCTTTTTCCGTCCGAGCTCGTTCGAGTATCTCTTCCCCTTCTTGTGCCACGTCATCTGTGTGGCAGTCTCCTCGGACAAGTAAAGCCGCTGGATTCTTTTTATGAATGGGAGATACCGAAGAATCTTCGCAGCGACTTTTGTCTGCTTCACCTGACCATCGGCTCCCGTTACCTCATGATACCTAGAGGCCCGACAAATACTACAGTACTTGTCATCCGCAAACTATTTCCAGAACAAAAGGCAACCTTTTGGACAACAATCTATCTTTTCATAATCCATGCTGAGCCCTTTCATGATTTTCTTCGCTTCGTGCTGGGTTTTAGGCAGACAATGCCCTTTAGGCAACATGTTACCATGTGTTATCAGATTTTTTTCAAAGCATGCACGGGTGGTTGAGTACTGGGCCTTGTCGGCTAGTAGTTGAGAGATGGCATTGAGCTGAGAAATCTTTGCACCCTCGTATAGAGGCCTCTTAGCCGAGGCCATCATATCAAGGAAGGCCTTCGCGGTTGGCTCCGGTTCCTCCGGTTCTGGCGGTTCCTCCCCTTGAGGTGGCGAATCCGGCATGTCGGCATCGCGGAGATCATCTAGGAAACTTCTAATCCCATCGTACTCATTGCCATCGATCCGCTGCCGCATCACCTCACCTCTGTCAAGTTCGTACTGAGCAAAGTCGACAGCCGTGACAAAGTTAGGCATATACCCATTCAACCAAAGGTGTTTACTCATGTCATCCTTTCCCTGATGGTGACGATTCTTGCGATTAGTGCAAGGGCATCTTGGATGAACTCCTGACTTTTTTTAACCACGCCCTAACTCCTTCACCAATAAATCAGTCTTCCATTCCCACTCATCTGTTCTTTCAGTCTTACTGATACGGCCACTGTACATCCACCCATTATCTGCCATCCTCTGCTTTATTGGGAGCCAAACAACAACGCATTTCATACTATGCAGCAAGTACTAATAAATTTATTCAATGACACCAAGATTAATTACGGCCAAATTTTATCTTTTACACCATGCAAGGGTTCACCTACACTTCTAATAGGTAGGCCTATCCCGCCCGAGTACATGTAGATCGAGTCATGTCCCATGTTCTACCCCGACCCGAGACGGAATTTCGACAACACCTCCCCGATGTTCTTCAGAATACACGTCTCAAGCTTGTCAAGCCGAGAGGGTGTGCATCCGAAGAACAACGGGGAGGTGCTGCCGAAATTCCGTCTCAGGAAGGAGTAGAACATGGGACACGACCCGATCTACACGTACTCGGACTGTCCAACATGTACAATCCGAAAGTGTTACGGTTATAAATGTGTAGAGATGGACAATCCTGCATATTTATAAATTTGTAACCCTTCCGGATGGGATCTGACTCCGGTTACGTGACTGACTTGGTGATCTAGACCAAAATAAACCTATGCAGCAAGAGAGGCGACATATTTATACCCTCGAAGCGTGATCGGTGGCAGAGATGGTCGAGGAGGTCGCGACGGAACAGGGGCACCGAGACGGCACTCCTCACCTCCGGAAGAAGCCTCGCAACGACGAAACTGGCGGTTGTGGGCGGCGGGAATCTACGACATCTGAAGAATAAGAGAAATTAGTTTTGTTAAATTTCAGGCTCTCAAGTATCAATGCAATTTTTGTATTTAAAAAAAAGCATGCACTTCTAATTAACACAAAATTCGATAACCCTAACATAATAGCTAATATAATAATAACATTCCTAAAATATTAACTAACACTCCTAAAATATTAAAACTAATTAAAACTAAAACTAACACTACTAGCATACTAACATACTAACTAACATTACTAGCATACTAACATACTAACACTAACTAACACTACTAATTAACACTAAATAAAACTACTACTAACTAATACTAACTAACACTACTAATATTAACTAACACTAACTAACACTACTAACATACTAACAGAACATAAAAAAACCTAAAAAATGGCCAAGAGATGTCACCTGCAGGGGAGGGCGGCGGGCTCGGGGCGCGGGTGGCCGGGGCACGAGCTAGGGGCCGGGGTCGGAGGAGTGGTGGCGAGGTGTGGGCAGCGGACGGCGGGCCGGAGGGAAGTGGGATAGGGAGCCACCGGAGTGGAGGGGGAGGGGGCGCGGCCGGACGGGAGTGGGAGGGGGAGCCGCCAGAGGGGAGTGGGAGGGGGTGCGGTCGGAGGGGAGGGGGAGCTAGCGGGGAGGGGGCGGGGGCATGGCCTGAGAGCGGGGAGGGGGCGGGGGCGCGGGCGCGACCGGAGGGGGCGGGGGCGTGGCCGGAGAGCGGGAAGGGGGCGGGGCCGGAGGGGAGTGGGAGGGGGAGCCGCCGGAGTGGAGGGGGAGGGGGCGTGGCCGGAGAGCGGAGAGGGGGCGGGGCGCGGCCGGAGGGGGCGGGGGCGCGGGTGGAGGAGAGCAGGGAGGGGGCGGGGACGCGGCCGGAGGACATCCGAGGAGGGGGCGCGGCCGGAAGGGAGGTGAGGACGGCGGCGGTGGCGGCGGCGGGGAGATGCGGGTCGGGGTCGCGGCGGATGAGGGGAGGGAGATGCGGATGTACTGAGAGGGAGCTGCGTGCGCGGGTGGGCCGGGTTTTAGATTTTCAGGACCTATGCCGACGGCTTTGCCGTCGGCACAACAAGAAATAATCTATGCCAACGGCTTTGCCGTCGGCATAGTTTTTATTATTATTAGCAATTTTATTAATGTTTTATAAACATTATAAGCCGTTGGGTTAGGTTAGTCACTAGGTACAAGAAAAACACACATATGCCCCAACTCTTGCAACGATTCCCCCCCGTTCGCCCCATGTGGGAGTTTCCAGCTATATGCTGATGCATCTAAAATGCATACATGAACTTTGCACTATAATACTTATATTCCATTCATATTTGCATAATATAAGGGGTATATTACTGTTATTTAATGATTTTTGGTAATTAATAATGATTTCCCCTTTTTATGGAATTAATCCTGCACAGGCAGAAAACCCCTATTTCTTTCTTTATTTGTTTCAGGACCTTAACGATGTCATAATGAGCTATAAATTTATGGGGGTCATTATTTTGGAAGGAGGAAGACATTGGAGCGAAACAAGCAAGCGAAAGGAGGCCGGAGGGCCAAAATAGGGGGCCCCACGTGGCTACAGTACCAGGCCGCATGGGCCCACCTATTTCAGCCCTCGTGGCCGCGTTTGCGTAGATCCTTCGCCCAGAAGCATCCTCGTGACCTAAAAACGCCTATATAAAGGGTCCCCGATGTTCTTCGAAAGGAGAGCCGCCACAGAAGAGAAACAAGAAACAGAGACCAGGAGGCTACAGATTGGAGGGGGAAAACTCCGGCGGAGCCCTGCCGGAGAGGTCTCCTTCTTCTCCATTGACATCTCCACCATCTCCATGATGAAGAGGGAGTAGTCCACCTTTGGACTATGGGTTTGTGGCAGTATCATATATATCTCTCTCTCTCTCTCTTGAGCTTCACTAATTAGCACTGTATGAGCTGCTGAACATGATTACGGTCACCGTTGTATTACCATTGTGGTGGATCTTTATATGAGTTAATATATGTTGAGATTGCAATGTTATATTTCAGTTATGAAAGTAGATGCATATTATGTACCCCGTTCTTGTATCCTTGTTATGATCAAGCATGTTTATGAGAGTGTGTGTGGGGGAACGTGTGCATTAGTTGGAGTAACGGGGGTGGTGAAGTGATAAGCTGACAACTTAATATCATGATCCATTGGGTGTTTACCTTACTTTGTTACCTCACTAGGGATAAACCAAAATACCATGTTGTAGGGTAGGAGGAGTGACATGCCTCTACTTAAGACTAGATCCATCATGTATTTATTTTCACTTCATGTCATTAATCTTAAAGCTATACTCTGATGTTATCTTAATTACTAAGGTGCATGATTTAGTTCAATCTTGGTGGAGTATAAGTGAGACTAATAATCAAAAGGTCTCTATGTTAGGACGTGATGCTCATATAATTAGTAACATGTCATTAACCATGTTTGCAATCTCATATGTTAAATCTATGTCTACTCATTTGCCACACTATATTAAAGAGAGAGTGCATGTGTGAAACCATGAACCCCGGTCCATTTTTAATCATAAGAAACAACTTTCCAACCACTTTTGAGCATCTTTTACATTCAGCCATTTTAAAATCAGAAAATACAAAAACACTTTTACTTCTTGCATTCACATATAAAAACCCCAAAAATACCATCCATCATCATTACTATCATCCTTGCATACTTATTCACCACCATTGCATTTTTATTTACTGTTTTGCATTCATTATCATATTAATATCATTCTCACACCTTGTGCTTGACAACCACTTGGTGAGGTTGAGGGCACAAAGCAATCTATTTTGTTTGCTGGAAATCTAGAGAAGGACAAGAAGATAAAACCCACACTACTGATTCCCCGAGAGTTCGATATTAAACCCTCGAGTCACCTTCTTGGGGAAAAACTACCACTTCTACATACTCTGCACTTGGAGGCTCAACCTATCCCTAATATATTATCTTCCTTTCAGGGTATCAAGAGTAATTGTTGGCGTTGTTGAGGGAGAAGAACACTCTCATCAATCCTGTCATCAAAGGTTTTTCTGGTGCCGTTGCCGGGGAATCATAGCTGGAAGGTTTTGTCCAAGGATATCACAACAAAGTCAACTTCATCACCAACTTGTGCTAACACCTAAGCTTGGGGAGGTTGCACCTACGTGAGCATCATCTTGTCCATCTTTACCTTCAAGCATTTTATTTTGTTTTGTTTTTGTCTTGCATATCATATTTATATTTCGGTTTGCATATTTTATTTTCAGTTTTGCATTTTGTTTTGCATTAGTTAATTCGGTTTGCATTGTTTTAGTGTCATTTTATTTTCAGTTTTGCATAAAAAATCAAAAACACATAAAAATCTGCTAAAATGGGTGATAGGACTAAGTTGTGTGACTACACAAACACTCCAAATGATCAATTTATTGCTAAACCTATTACCACACCTGAGATACAAGCTGATAGTTTTAGAGTAAGTATTGATTTACTACACTTGATAACTAAGAAACAATTTGGTGATAAGAGAAAAGAAGACTGTCTGGATCATCTGAATAATTTTGTCAGTATTTGTTCTACACTAAACCTCAAGGAACCTGATATTGTAATGCCAAAATTATTTCCTTTTTCATTAAAAGGAGAGGCAAGAGAATGGATACGTTCACTACCACCTGCTACAACTAAGACTTGGAGAGAATTGGAAAAGGCTTTAATTAGAAAAAATTGTCCCTCTTTTAAAGATTGGCTACATAAAAACAAACTGACCAATTCTATGGACAATGAGCAAGAAACTAGAAGTGAGGAAGTACCCCCTGTTAAAAAACAAGTTTGGGTCAAAAAGGAAAAGAAAGTTAATGATCCTTTGCTTGATTTGGAGAATAGTAGCTTGCATGAATTAATATCTATCTTACAAAAATTTGCAAGTGATCCTTCTATTGATGTTAACAAATCTGGTTTTGGTTCCTATATTGCTAATCATGTCTTGAAAGAAAAAATTGCTAGATACAATCAAGAAGCTATGGTACCACCTAAGCTTGGGGATGTATGGATCCCTGATGCCCACAAGTATAGGGGATCGCTGAAGGCTTCGTTGGGAAGTATTACCCAAATTTATAGTTCGACACGATGGGAACACAAGAATATCAATAAGACCTTAGCAATTGAGGCGTCACTCTCAACCACACCTGCATATCAATAACTTGCAGCAGTAGTAGTGATGACAGTAAAGGATTCAACCGAGCAGAAATTGATGACGGGAAAATGGGGCGGATCGAAAATACAATACGCGTCCATGTCATAGAGACAGATAGTATAATATGAATGCATAAATGCATAAAATAAATAAAAGGATCAAACATTGCAGGTACTTTATTTCCAGAACTATTACATATATATAAAAGAACTGTTAATTACATCTCCGGAGAGAAAACTCCTGATTAAGAATTCCAACATAACTATTACATAGCATTACAACACATGAGCACTACAAAATGTAGGATCTAAAACTACAAAGTGTAGAAAATAAAGTCCTCCTCATTGTCGTTGATGTAGGCGCATTTGGAGAGCCATGAAGTATGTCTATGCTAAACTATGGGTAGCATAGTGTTCACCATATGATATTTGATATTTGGTAACACGTACATGTCTTGGCTATTGTCAACTAGTTCATTAACCATTGGATATTTTGGCAGTAAGTAGTGTTTATCTTTTAATGGTTAACTAGCTAGTTTGGCAAGCATGTGTGTGGTATATGCACAGCTCGGTTTACAAGCCAACTTTATCATGCATGTGATTTTTATATGCATGCATGGAGTAGAAGGAATGTGTAGTTCATTTGACGAAAATACACATAACTTAAGCTGCCATATGGGGAAGCTATATATGGTATATGATGATGAAATGCACTACGTTATGTTTAGTGCGAGTGACATAGGCTATGATCCTAGTCATTTATATGTATGAGTATATGCACTTATATGAGAGGAGTGTGCATGGTTTAACTTTAATCTACATGAGATTATTATCTTATAACATGTAAGTTATTTGCCTACATGTGCTTTATCCATTTATATGATTTTGGATTTCAGATTCATGAGAGTATTATATGGAGTTCGGCTTCACTCGTATTGGTACTAGCATCATGTAGCAATATTGTGCCCATGTGTAGCCCAACCGAATGGAGTTTGGTATTTTCTTCTTGCTTGTATTACCACCAGCACGACATAGAACATATGCATGCGATGTAACCAAACTCGAAGTATGTATTAATTTATGAGCATGCTAAATTTATATTGAACACATGCATGGAGTTTAACGGTGCAATATGATTCCAACACCTATGTTAATACACTAGCCCTATATGACAGGCTAGTGACATTTCTATATGAGCATATTTTATGGATTTTCACTTCACTCGTATTAATACTAGCACCGTGTAGCAATATGCCCACGGGTAGCATAACCGAATGGAGCATGGTGATTTCTCTTTGCTTGTATCACTAACATAGCACAGATCATATGCTTGCAGTGTAGCCAAACAAGAGTATGTATCAATTTATATGTTTCATGGGTATGATGTGAAATACCAGCTCAGTTTAGCAATGTAAGACTAAAACAATGCATGGAGTAAATATTATGTATGGGTATTTTGATCATCCTATTTATTTTAGGATTAACAACGCGGTGCACTATGCTATCTCTAGTGCAAAATTAATACAGGGAATTATTTGTCCCATAATGCATTTGACGGATACATGCATCCATATAAGGGAATGCATAGTGTGCTTTGGTCAAGTAGAAGACTATACAATGATGTCCACTGGTTGCCAGGTTTCGGCTGATTAGGCCCCATATCAGACTAATGCAACGATTTGTTTTAATCGACATTTCTAGGCATGCACTTCTTTCAGAATTAATTAGCATCTAGTCTATAGCTAGCCGAGAGTACATGTACTATACTTGGAGGCTAATGAATATTCTAATTAAGCATACATGTCCGCATGGTTTGAGATTAATTTTACCAAGTTTAGCTAGGCATATGGCATGCAGAATTATTTTATTTGATCACTTCGTGTCTACACGGCTAGCACCAAATGATGCAATAGTAGTTCATGACTAGAATATATATGATCTTAGATGTAGCAAGTATCACTTAATTTCTATCGGCATATGAGACCAAAACAATATGGGGTTTATTTCTATTTCTATTCTCGATTTGTGTCTTCATGGGACCGAAATCACCATGTTGACCGAACCAAGAAGGATTTTATTATGTGCACCTAATCCGTATCAACATAGGATCAAAGATCACTATGAGACCAGACTAGGAATTTGGTTTATCTCCTTGATTTGTATCATCATGGGACCAAGATCACCATGAGACCTAATCAAGGTCAAGTTTTAATTTGGACAAACTAGAGCAGTGTATGCATATACAATATATTTGCTACGAATCTAGCTTTTGCCTCCTTTTTCTCACCTTGACGGTGGAGGCGAACGGAGCAGCAACGGAGTCGATCGGACAGCGGCTGACTCGCGGATGTCGAACGGCCGGCCGGCAGCAACTAAACAGTCAACACGATATTGCAGTGTGGCTGTTGAGCAGCTGACGGTGAGCGACGCTGACTACGAGTGACCGGCGGCGTGACGACGATCAGGCGACGAGTATGCGGCGCGAGCGTGTGTGTGGGAACGAGCGATGGACTCTGATGGATTTTGTGAGCAGCAGCAGCAGCGATTGGTGATTCGTGATTCTTGAGCAATAGCTTGGGCAGCAGCGATGGACTGAAGCCTTGGGATTTTCCTCCACCTTGAGCCAGGCAACACCGTTTCTTTATATAGGCGGCCAGCGAGGGACGTTCCAGCGACGAAGCGCACGCACGTTCTGTACATCGTGGGCAGAAATGTGTGCGTAGTGGCTGATCGCAGACTCGCGCGTCAAGTTTGTGGCGTAGACTTGGTAGGCATACAGCGATCGAAGAAGGCCGGATCATGTCATCTGTTACTTGGCCGTTTGCATGGGCTTCTCTGCTAATTAAGTGCCTAAGATGGGCTTTAGGAGTTTTAATTATCCTAACCAATTGATTCGCTATACTAACGCATGCATTCAGGTCATGGCATGGGCTAGCCTCCTGGGGACTTCAATATATATAGATCCGCATGCACATGGATGTGGGCTTGATAATTACTTCATCATTAGATGTTAATCTGGCCGCATAATCCATGCATCCACGTAGCTTGTGCTTTTATGGCCTAAAAGACATACAGGTAAGCTAGCTAGCAAAACCTTGCGTATTTTTATTGTACAATTCCTTTGATGAAATATTTTGTATCTGATTTGTCGTTTATTTAATATAACACGACCATATTTTATATTTTTGTCGCGGGACTACAACAACATTTATCCTGTGGTTTAATACATTGATAATTTGTGTCATCGAATGCTTAGTCACTATTAGAACTCGCCGTCTACAATGACACATCCGCATATAAGCCATATAGCACGTAATTTTTTTTATTATCTTAGCTATTATGAAAATATCATATTATAATTGTTGGCTCATTATATTCTAAAAGCCAAAATCGGTGTCAACAGATGCCCCTCGAGGTCTGGATGCGAATTATATTTGATTCGAATTCAGAACTCGAAACATATATGCACGAAATGTGTAATATATATATATATATTTTTTGCAATGCATTAGACTCGTATGTTCTTGGGTTGTTTATCTAAGTACTCTAGATTTTCCAAAAATCATCTAGCCATGGTACATTTTATTAAGTCCGTTTGAGATTTCAGATTGGAATAGGGGTCTGGGAGTTTTGAAGAAACTATCACGTCTTTGATTATTATACCACTAGCGGGTAATTTCTTTATAAAGGGATTCTTATCATGGTTGTTGTTTCAATAGTGATCACATCATCATGGTAACCGCTATTATGGAACCATTCAATTATTTGCTTGTCCCTAGCTAAGAAGGCAAGTTAGTGGTCGAATCTCTAAAGGAAAGCCTTTATAGTATGAAAGCCAGTATGATGGTATATAGATGGAAGAGTCACTTTTCAGGGGTATAGACCGACCTGTTTATGATTTGTATTTTAGATTGGCGATGGAATATCATTTCACCATAGATAGTACTATTTAGTAGTACTTTTTATGTATAGTATATGATCATAGTTGAACGGAGCATTTCCGTTGTTCATTTTTTGGATGACCGGTCATTAGTAGACCATTTGATCATAAATATGAATATTTTTTTGTTCTATTTATGAAGTATGTTCTTCTCAATATTTTGAGCACTCGGGCTTTGGAATGTTGCCCTTTGGCGTTGTTGAATAATATGCCCATGCACATTGCTCAACTTGATGCTTCACATTTCGACTTATGAAGAGTCAACTTAATGTGATGTTTCATCTTTCGGTTTTGAAGAAGAAAATTAATAGTCTATCGGTTTTGAAAAAGAAAATTAATAGTCTTTCGTTTCTGGCTTACAGTTTCAGCTCATGATGACTTGGGAGCAATTTGATATTTCATTTTCTTCGGAGGAAAATTTGGCTTACATTTTTAGCTCATGAAGCAATTGGAGCATTCTCAAAATGATGCTTACAAATTAGGCTCAGAAAGCATTGGGCATATTTTGTTGTCTTTTGCTAATAGTTTAGGCTCTTATAGCATTGGAGCAATGTTTTGATTTCTTTTGCCAATTGTCGTGGTATTGTCGATTCTAGCCTCGGCAGGGGTGCCATCGAGCTAGGTAGAGCGAGGGGTTTTGGAGAAGTTGGGGATTCCGGCTTAGGGATAGACACAAGTTTACCCAGCTTCAGATCACACGACGGTGGCGTGATCCTACGTGCTGCTATAAATCACTATATAGGCAATATCGCCGAGTTACAGTGAGATCTCGCCGAGATTGAGGTTCTCGTCGAGATGGCTTGTATCAAGAGTGCGTGCCCTAAGGCCTCCCGTAGGCCGGCTTATAAAGGCGTCCGACCTAGGGCTTACAGGAGAAAACCTACCGACTAAGTCAGAGTCCTAAACTAATCCGGCTTGGGCTTTGTCTTGTGTAAGCCCCACTTAGCGAAAACCACGTTTCACAAGCGGAACCACAATTTGGAAACCATTACAAGAACAAGTACGACACAAAAGGATAAATAAGCATAGTTTGAAATACTTTATTACAACACAGGGGATCATACGTCCCGAATATAGCGGAAGCATAAACACTCGTCTGAGTACAGACTACATCAAAGGCCAGAGGCCGGAAAATAAAAGAGGTGAACCCGCCCACGGCGTCTCAGGCTGCCGCCTAGGATCTCGATCTACTCGTCGTAGTCGGCGTCGAACTCTACGTAGTAACCACCATCTGGATCGTCGAACTCTACTGTCGCTCCTGCATCGGTGAAAACACGGGCACCGGACACCCGATGGTATGAGTACGGGGGTACTCAGCAAGACTAACGCACAAGAGGAAAGAAAGGTACTATGCACATGCATTGGGGTTGAAAAGGCTGTATGTGGACTTGCAGCAGTAGCACCTAACAACTACAGAAGACACGCTACAACTTGCGTCTATTTAGAATAAGGGAAGAGAGCGCTTGCGCTACTGGGCTAACTACTCACCAAACAATACCCGTCCTGAGACAACTCCATCGTATCATATTCCCACGAGGAAGAAGTCCGGACACTCACACGTTGATCAAGTTT
The DNA here is from genome assembly GCA_012064385.1 of Puccinellia tenuiflora. Classification (NCBI taxonomy): domain Eukaryota; kingdom Viridiplantae; phylum Streptophyta; class Magnoliopsida; order Poales; family Poaceae; genus Puccinellia; species Puccinellia tenuiflora. The sequence goes on from QRDG01000694.1 coordinate 383,156, forward strand.
TAACAGGTTATTATTCGAATATGGCTATTTACTAGTCAAATTAGCTAATTAAGATATAAGGTGATGTCTATGATCTTTTTAGCCAGCACATTACCCAAGTCGTCCATAACCGCGGACTCGGCTTTTCGAAAAGATTTAACCCTGCAGGGGTGCCCAAATGTAACCATACACGTTCGATCAACCACACGCCACAGAGGCAAAAGGTATCTCAACACGACCTTCCCCTTCACTACTACATTGGATAGAGAGCCACCTATCTGAGACTGATCCACATGGGGAGCCCGGCCGAAACTCCTTTGCGGGCCCAAAAGTTCCGTGGACGGTTTCGGGAGGTAACACTCATACGATTTCTCCTCCGTCAACATGCGAGAGAAGAAACATCAAACGGCGCTGGACGAGAAAGCCAGGGATGCCAGGGAGGCGCGGCAAAAAGAGGAAGAGGTCCGGAGGGCGGCCGAGGACGCCGAGAAGGACCTCCTCACGGAGAGAGATGCCACCCGCAAGCTGCGGGACCAGGCCAAGCTGGAGGGCCAGAGGACTTCCGAACTGGAGAAGTCCTTGAAGCTGAAGGAGGAGGAACTGTCGTTGCTGATGAACAAGCTCCTCGATCTGGAGGATAAAAACTCCCAGGTGTCCTCGGAGCTGGCGGGAATCCACCAACAGGCCGAAGACGGGTTCAAGAGCATCATCGCCGCTAGCACAGATGTGGCGACGCGAGTGATCCAACTGGACAGGCGTGCCGAACTCTCCGGGTTGGCCCCGGACTGCCGGAGCCTCCCCGAAGTGGCCGAGTTCCTTCAGAAGACGACGGCCTCTGTGAGGTCTGCCAAGAACCGGGTCGCCACCCAGTTGCGCGCCGATCGGAACGGGGTCAGTCTTGACACAGTAGCACGCGTGATGGCGTTGTTCCGGGAGGCGCACCCGAACGCCGCCATGCCCAACTTCGTGGTCGCCGAGCCCCCCGCGGCCTCGCTTCAAGCCATGGAAGACCTTGCGGTCGCATTGGCCGCATAGATGTACCCTTCGCCGTCCCACTAGGCTCCCTGCATATCATTCGAGCGCCTCGTGCCCAAAAAACCGTTATGTCAGTCCTCGTGTGTGATCATAACTCATGCTGTATCGTTCAGGAAACTTTTATACTGTTCTACTTGCGGGTGTTTTGGCTTTATCATGTTTCTTTTTCTCCACGTCTTTGAGAGATCCTCCCGGGATGTAAGCTTACCCGTGAGATCCTGACTGATCAGGCACATCTCCCCAGGCCCTACCAATTCCCGAAAGGTCGCTCACCCACTCGGCTCGTACTTCTCCCAGGCAGTACCAGGTCCCTGACCGCTCCATACTCCCGGGAGAGCCAGCCCCTCGGCGTGCTCAATCGACGGACGAGACACGTTCCCAGTTTCGAACATAGTTTTATTTCCGCAAGATAGACAGCCAAAGTATGACAAGGGTTCAGATCAAGGATAACTTATCTTGCTGATTACACGGAGTCCCTCGCGGCAACACTTCCGGGTGCCCTTCCAGATGTCGCGGGTACCTCGCGCGGACCGGGCTCTCTGCTTCAGCGTGCTCCACGGGGTGGAAAGGAAGCAACCTCTTCGATTTGTGCGCATTGATCAGCTATGGTCCACAGGTCTTCCAAGGTGGCCACTGCGTGTGTCCTCAGCCTCTCCCGCATCATCGGGTTGCGGACGTTGGCGTGGAAGACGGCGATGACGGAGATCTCTTGTAGGTCAGCCGGGGGAATACGGACGATGACACCCCGGAACCTCCAAATGTAGCGGCGCAATGGCTCCTCAGGTCCTTGCTCTAGGCGATAGAGGTCAAGGATGGTCACGCCAGAATGCGGATCCGCCTGGGCCTCCATCTCCTCGCGAGAACGGCGCCTGAGATTGGAGCTCTGGTTGACAGCCTCGCGGGTGGGATCCATGGGCCTCTTGCCACGGGGATCCCCTTGTCGTTCCTCTTCTGGGGGTGCTGGTGCCGGAGCGGCAGCTGCTTGGGTGTTGGTCGGGGCAGAACTCGTAGGGGCGCGGCAGTGGTGAGCATAGTCCAGCAGGTTTTCCAAACTTGCGATCCAGGCCCTCGCTCGGGGATCGCTCTTGCACTGCTCTGGCGGGTAGGAGAGAAGCACTCGGGCCGTGCCCAGCGCTTCTTCCAGCCCCCAGCTTCTCCGCGACGACTGCTGCGACGGCTCACCACGGACCTCCTGAGTGCCAGACATGGCCCTTGCTGGCCGAAGACGTGCCCGTTCACCCGATCTCGACGGAGTAGAAAAGGAGCTCGTGGCAGAACTTGCCTCAATCAGAGAGCTTGATGTCGAATCGTGACGAAGCGACGATCCAAAATCTTGCCAGAAGATCTTGAGAACTCGAAGCAGACCTCCTCGAAGATCTCAGAGCCGATGAAGAACTTGACGAAGATCTCGACGAGGAATGTGAAGCCGATGAAGAACTTGAGGAAGATGCCGACGAAGAGCTCGAAGTCAGCGAAGAAGAAATCAGCACTTGCGCCCCCTACCTGGCGTGCCAGATGTCGTGTCTTGGATCATGGACACCAGGAGTAAAGGATACCCCCTTTTTAGGTTCGGTATGGGGCGCAGAGTAGGCCAAAGAACTTCTTCCACCCGGGGGCTTCGCTCGGCACTCGAGATCTACGTACTAGTAAGCATCACAGAGACACAAGGAGTTTACCCAGGTTCGGGCCGCCCGGAGGCTAACAACCCTACTCCTGCATGTCTGGATTGAGAGGTGTATCATGGTGTAGCTTTACAAGGGTGGTTGCGGGTGAGAACCCGGGAGGTGTTGGCTAGAGGTTGAAGACGAGCATATCCTGACCCTGAGGAGATCACCTCTTGCCTAAGCTACTCTGGGACTTGTGCGCTACCTAGCCTAACCTCCTTCTCTTCTGGACTTGTCCTCCTCTTCCCTTGGGTGCCTCGGTCCTCCTTTTATAGGCTAAGGGGATACCACAGGTGCACCCTTGGGGCCGGAGGCGTTTTGGCAGGAAAACCCCTCCGGGTTCTCTTTAGGAGGCGACGTGGCCTCCTCTTGTCCAAGTATTCTTCTCAGAGGGGGCAGGTGAGGCCGCCCACCTTTTCCTAAGAGGGCGGACAGAGGCTGACAGCTTTTCTGCCTCTGCCCCCCTTTGGCGCCTCCATCTTCTTGGCGCCCAAGTCTTCTAGGAGCTTCCAGCCAGAGCTGGCAAGCTTATCCTCTTCGCGCACTGGAGGTTGGTTCCCGGGAATGAGCCTGGCCTCCTGCCGGGCGTCGGGTCCCCGGGACCTCCGTGCCTGCTTCCGGGCCGAGGGGGGCCCCGGAGGGTCCCCGAGTTCTTGGCCTTGGTTGTCGATGTCGCGTGTGTCGGGACGCTGTGGGGCAGATGGGGGGCCCATCTGCCAGTCTTGAGCCTTGGCCTTGAGTGCCTCCTTGGTGGGCCCATGTGCGATGGACCCACTTTGACCGCATCAGGGGAACCCCATGTTCCACTGTTGCGACAGTATCCTCGCTTCTAGTTGGTACCTTGTTCAATTGGTGTCTTATCTCTCATGTGTTGTTTGATTTGATTCCTATTGATATCTCACTTCATGTGTTGATGTGTTATGGAATCAACCATGTGTTGATTTTGATTTTGATATAATTTGGACAACCATTGTGTGTCACACTTTGGTGTGTTCTCTCTTTGGTTTACTTGGTGTTTTTGTCCAAACTGTATCTCGTTTGGTTCTTGAAAGACTTTGTATGTATATCCTTTAGCATTTATATTATATGGCATGTTTGTCTTTCTTGTTCCAATATATAGGGAATACTCCACCGAATCCTATATCGGCTAAGATGTGCATGAAGTTCAATTTCATATCTATATGCACATGTTTATGTGGAGTGTGTCCTATATATTGTGGTGTACCTAACTACTATGAAACCCAATGAGTTTGGGAACCATTTTGTACTTGAATTTTGTTTTAGGTACAATTGAGAAGCATTGGATGGTTGCCTCATTCATAAGGAAGGTGTTCTCACCATGTGATTATAGGAGACAAGCTAGATGACTAACTAAGGATTATCTTCTTCATCACCAATGCATCTAGGTAACAAGTATCTACCTCATGCATCCCTTTCTAGTTTTCAACCTTGTGTAGGTTGCCTCTTGGCATGAAAGATTTTATGTGCATTTGATTTCACTCATATCTTGAGAAATACACACCTTTTGAGGAACTCATATTATATTGGCCTTCTAAATTTTTTCCTCCCATTTCGGCAATCGATGCCAATGGGGGAGAAGTTTAGAGGGTTTAAGGGAATTTGGTTCTATGCTTTTGTTTGGTTCTTAAGCATTTGCCTTTAATACGCTGGCATCCTTGCTTGTTTGTCTTGCAAGGTTGCTTAATTCACTATATAAACCCTCTTAAAAAGGGATTGTCATCAATTACCAAAATGGGGGAGATTGAAATTGCACGGTTGCCCCTATGTGTAGTTTTGGTAATTAATGAAAATCTCTATGGACTAATGTTTGTATTAAGCTATACTTGTAGGTGTCCATATGCGTTTCTTGATCTCCATATGTTGGAGTCAAGACTAAGGGAAGAAGATTTCTTGTTGATCAAGGCTAAGTGCAAAGTTGATCAACACACAAGTTAATGGCCTTGTGAAGACGTGACAAAGAGTGTCTCTCCCATGTTGGCGTATGGGGGAGCAATATGTGAGTCTTCACCGAACGGGGCGCAATCAAGAAAGATGGTCCAACTTGAGGGAGTCAAGATCGTCATCATCTAGCTCAAGTGGATTATGCGCAAGGCAAAGGTATGATCTTGATAGGTTTTCTATTTTACCGGTCTCATGATGTTTGTTGAGAGACCAGGTTATAGGATAGATAACCGTACTATCAAGAGGGGCTCTCGACCGAATATCTTGATCATATCGTTCGTGGAGAGCTCAAACCTTTTCATACTTGGCATCATCTTTATCGTGGTGTGGTCGTGGTGCTTGTCGTGCTTGTCATGACAAGGCCAAGTTCACCGAAAACGGTTTTCGTATGCCTCTTCTATTGCATTTTCAGTGTTGGAGATTTTGCCAGTTCATACGTATGGAAGGTTCACCAATTCCAACCCTTTGAAAAATCTCCCTTGCTTGGTTTCATTATTTTCACTTGTTATTGAATAGCATTTGTCGTCCTCTTTCCAACAAAATTGGTTTCACATCATTCGGACTTCATTTGCAAAAGATATGGTGTTTCCGGTTTTCAATAGAAAGGTTTTACCTTTCATCATTTGGTTTTATCCTCCCTTGTTGAACAATGATTTTTCTCTGCATAATCTTGTAGTGCTCGTTGTGGTGATTCCAACGAGTCCAAGATTATTGAAAACGGAGTTTATTTGCAAAAGTTATTGCGTTTTCGGGGTAAGACGATTTTTAAACAGAAAAGGGAAAAAGGAAAAGGGGTGCCCTGGCTGGCCGGGCTTAGGCCGGCCCAAGGTCGAGACTTCCAGCTGCCCCGCCGGCCTCCCAGGCTGGGCCTCCCCCGTGCGCCTCGTTGGCCCACTCGGCCTCTGCCCCAGCCTCCCCTTTTGGCTGCGCGTTTTTGGCCCCGACGGCCATTTTCTTGGCCTCCCTTTTAAGGGGTCTTCTTGCCCAAGAAGCCCCAACTTTTGTCAAACCCTAGAGCTCTTTTCTCCTCCAATGTTGACATTTTCTTGAGCTTGAGATCTCTCAATCCCTCCAATAATTCTTGCTACTTTTTGAGGGAAAAGAGAGAGGAGATCTAGATCTACATTTCCACCATTCCATTCCTCCTCTAAGTGAGGAGAACCTAGTAGATCTTGATCTTGGAGTTCTTGGTGATTCTCCTCTTTGTTCTTCCTCTCTTATTCCCCCATAAGCATTTGTTGCTTTGTTGGAATTTGAGAGTGAAGGATTTGAGCTCTTGTGCTTTTACCATTGCATTAGTTGCATCGGTTTGTGCTCTCCCCGAAGATTCGTGGAAGTGAAGTTTGAGAGCTTGATACTCTTGGGTCTTTGGACCCTAGACGGTAAGTGTTGTCATTTGGGAGCCCCCGATTGAGTTGTGGGTGTGTGCCCCAAGATTGTTGTTATGGCTCCGGATTCCGTCTTGAAGGATTCCATAGTGAAAGGTGAATCGAGCCTTTGTGACGAGATTAATCGGATAATAGGGTGAGGCCTTTGTGGTGTTGAGTAGGCCTGTTGTGGCGAGCTCACACCCCTCCAACGAGACGTACTCCCTTAACAAGGAGTAACTTGAGAATACATCCTCGTCTCCGCGTGCCTCGGTTATTTCTATACCCGAGCTTTTTACTTATGCACTTTACATTGTGATAGCCTTCGTGCTTGAAGTATTATATCTTGTTGTTATATTTCTTAGCATAAGTTGTTGGTGCACATAGGTGAACCTAGTATTTTAGGTTTTGTGTGCTATTAAACGCTAGTTTTATTCCGCACTTATCAAGCCTAATCGTAAAAGTTTTAAATCGCCTATTCACCCCCCCCCCCTTAGGCGACATCCTTGTCCTTTCAAACCCCACGAAAACATCCTTCATCACGCCCTACGGCGTGTTTTGCTACGTCTCCATGCCTTTCAGGTTGAAAAACGCCGGGGCAATATACCAGCGGTGTATACAAAACTGTCTGCACGATCAGATAGGCCACAACGTCCACACCTATGTGGACGACATCGTGATCAAGTCGAAGACGAAATCCGACCTGATCGTCGGCCTGACGGAGACGTTCGCCAACCTCTGAGGTATAATATGAGGTTGAACCCTGAAAAATGTGTCTTCGGGGTGCTAGCTGGCAAACTGCTCGGCATCATTGTCTCCCAGCGAGGAATCAAAGTCAACCCGAACAAAATCAAGGCCATCGAGGCATTGAAGAAGCCGGAGAACCTGAAGGACGTCCAGCGGCTTACAGGGTGCGTCGCTGCGCTAAGTCGTTTCATCTCGCGACTCGACGGAAAGACGCTCCCTCTGTACCGGCTCCTCAAAAAGTCGGACAAGTTTATATGGGACGATGAAGCCGATACCACGCTCCAAGACGTGAAGAAGACACTCGCCGAGGCGCCTATCCTTGCGGCTCCCCAGGATCTTGAGCCGCTCCTCCTGTACATCACCGCGACCAACAAAGTCGTCAGCACCGTGATCATCGTCGAGCGCAAGGAGGAAGGAAAGGAGCACCCGATGCAGCGACCGGTCTACTACATCAGCGAGTGCCTCACCGACTCCAAGCAACACTACCTGCACTACCAAAAGCTGGTGAATGGGGTCTTCTTCGCGTCAAGAAAACTGCGGCACTACTTCATGGGCCACCCAATCAAGCTGGTAAGTGCTAACCCATTGGCTGATATCATACGCAACAGGGAGGCAACTGGACGAATGGCTAAGTGGGCGGTCAACTTGAACAACTTAACCATTGCCTACGAGCCGCACACAGCGATCAAGTCGAAGGCTCTGGCCGACTTCCTTGTCGACTGGATGGAGACGCGGCAGCCCGCCTCGACCTATGACTCCCCACGTTGGACCCTCTAATTCGACGGCTCCAAGATGTACGAGGGCTGGCGTTGTCCTCATCTCTCCTAAGGGCAACAACATGCGCTACATGTTACAGATCATGTTCCCCAACAATGTGGCCGAGTACGAGGCTCTCCTCCACAGGCTGCGTATCACCAAGGAGCTAGGCGTCTCATAGCTCCATTGCTATGGCGACTCCGACGTCGTCATCACGTCAATGAGCCCAACCTGGCGGCTTACAGACGACTCGTCGACCAGGTTAGCGGCCACTTCGGCAGCTTGGAGATGGAGCACATCCCGCAGAAGAAGAATATTTTCGGTAATTACTCTTATAATTATCTTGACTTTCAGAAAATACAAGTTCCATATTTACGCAGAATACATGTATCCTGTATTGGACCTCCAGATAAATCACACCACATAGCAAGAGGGAAAATTGTTACAGCGAAGGAGCATAGAGAAAAAAGACGAACATGCATCAATCTAATTTGTAAACGCGGAAAGATTCCTGTAAAGATTTCTTATTCATTTTCGCCACAGAAAAAATTTGTATTCATTTGGATGCAGGTTATTTGTAAATCAAGGAAAATAAATCGATAGACAAGGTTGTTACACACACGCATCATGCACGTCACCTGATACTCAAACTGAGAAGATTGTTCTCATCCACGAGGATGCAAAAACCAACCATTAAGCCAGATAAAAAAAAAATCTCACATAGTTACAGCTGCTGGCCACTGTTATGTACACATTTCAATTATGAGTAGCCAGTTTTGGGAAGCCATTCCCTACAAAATGAATATGATATATATCTTAATAACGTATTGATAGCCTGTGGTTTGATGCAATTAGTGTGTAACTAGGCTTAACGATCACAAGTTAATAGCACAATGAGTACAATGGGGAAATTCTGGATGGTGCCACAGCTCACGGCATAATGCTTTTATATCTGAAGATCATCCAGTGTCAGCTCTTCGGCTGACAACATCTTCAGTTTCTGTAGACCATATACTTGATCAATCTTGCAAGGTCTTTGCATATTCAACACAAGATAAATAACAATTCAAACTACTTACTGTGATGAACTGGGGTGGGTCATCAAGGCTGGACGAACCAAGGATGACCTCCCTCTTCAGCTTGGATGTAAGTTTGTGTGCAGCGCGTAACTGGAAATTGCATATTATTGGTTACCGCGTGGAGATTAGTATGCCCATACGGACGTGCGGGTGTTCAAAATGACGAGAGTAAGACATACATGACTCTAAAGCCACAGCAGCAATACAGAAGTAACGAGCAAGTAAGAGAATATTACTGCACCTCTGATCGAGTAGCACCACCAATGACAAAAACAAATATTCGCTGGCCAAGCTTTTTGAAATCACTGGACGCATGCTTCAATACGGAATCACTGCAAAATAGGCAGAGATTGTTTAGTGACATCAGTAGTCAAAGGCTCTTTAAACTCTACAGCCGGTGAACATACAGGAAGAGAACTCTTGGCTATTCACACAAACATAGACAATAATCCATCCACAGGATGATCACGGCATCAGATCGAGTTCTAGATAGTTCTGACAAGATTCTACTTGGAGAGTATCCACTACTGACCTTGAATACCCATCATCAGAACCACGAGGCCTAGCCCATGAGCCACCCGTCCTTCTGGATCTCATCGAGTGAGCTGGGCTTGTGCGGGCTGAGGTGCTGGTAGTGGTAGGTAGTCCATGGAAACTGGGACTGGGGTCGTTCATGCAGTGATATTCATCTTTTGGTAATTCACCCTTGCTGAGCTTCTCAATCAACTCCTGTAAAATAGGGACCTCATTTTACATGCAAAAAATGAAAACAGAACTGCACAAAATAGACATTCCATGTCTATTCTAAGGAGCTGTCAAGATGAATCCTACAAAAATCTTGAAAATAGCAAGAGATTCGTGAAATAATTCCTGTAAATACAAACTTTGATGTGCCTTTGTATTAAATGCTCTGCACCTTTTTGTAATTTCATCGAACACAAAGCTTAATACGTTATGTACAAAATCGGGGTTTGAGTTGTTAAACTGATCCTTCAATGGTACAAAAATGGATATCCCATGTCAATGATGTTCCAAAGCCCAAGAGAAAAATGGTTAAACAAGCGGCTTGCAGCACGACGCGGAGCCGTATAGAACAGCTGAGAAATATAAGTTTAGCGGTATAAGGAATTTCTTTGCCAGATAGGGTCAAACGAGGACAAGCAAGCACAACACCGGGATTTGTTGATGAGGTTCGGCGAACTCACCTACTCCTCGGGGCATGACTATGGGCGCTCCTCCTCTTGCTGAATTGGTATATTACAACCGATGAAGAAGCCCGCCAAGGCCATCAGACGTATCTTGATCAGTACACCTCCTGCCTTCTATGGTGCTGCTGGTACCACTATTATTGAGCCGTCTACGTATCGTGAGGGGGCAACTCATCCTGAATAGCGGCATGCCATGGCAGAGGAGATTTCTGCTCTTGAGGGGACACGCACTTGGGACCTTGTACCCCTCACTGCGCGTGTTAGACCCATCACTTGCAAGTGGGTCTACAAGGTCAAGACACATTCAGATGGTTCTCTCGAGCGCTTCAAAGCTTGCCTTGTTGTGCGTGGCTTCCAGCAGGAGTATGGCCATGACTATGATGAGACTTGCTCCTGTTGCTCATATGACCACTGTTTGGGCTCTTTTGGCTGTGGCTGCTGTTCAGAAGTGGTCCATTTCTCAATTGGATGTCAAAAATGCCCTCCTGAATGGTAAGCTGCTGGAAGTTGTCTATATGCAGAGGCCTCCTAGATATATCGTCTCTCTGATGGCACTGTCTGCTAGTGCTCATGATCCTGCTCCCCATGCCTGGTTTGAGAGTTTCTCCTCTGTCATCACAGGGTCCGGATCCTGCTCTGTTAATTCACACTTCTCCTCGTGGTGCAACCTTCTGCTCCTCTATTTTGATGACAGGAGATTTTATAATTTGCCACACATTAGTTGGGACTTGGGACCTTTATAATTTGCCACACATTACTTGGCCCACACATTAGACTATAATTCCTTGCTAATGTGCCCTGTTTCTTCTTTTACAAGTATATTGATTTTTCAATTTCGAAATACACTGGGAACTACAGTATGTTAGTACCACTATACCTGGCTGGACCGAACCGATCCATTGGACCGTCTTGTTCGCCTTGTGCAGCTGGGGAGGAGAAACGAGGAGCTGAGGTGGGACCGTGGGAGCACCACCGGCAACAACGGGTGGCGCCGCCATGGTCGGTGACCACGAACGGCAGCTACGATCCAGGTAGCCCATTCCTCTCCCTGACATGCCCTCATTCCCATCAATTTGTGCCCTATTTCCTTTGGAGAAGGTACGCTGAAGGTATTGCATTGGAATTGCTGGTACTTGACATGTGAGTTCGGATCGATTTGTCCGGTTGGTGTCGCTAGCAGGCGGCAGCTCTGCACCTCCTCCGCGGTTCGTGGTGGGCACGCTGTCCGTGGTCGCCGGCGGGAGGAAGGTCGTCACGCCTGGTCGTGCATGGTGGCCGGCGTGCGGCGGTGGCGGCAGCGCTCGCGCCTAACGTCGCTTGCGTCTCTCTGATTCCTGAGAACGGGATGAACTGACTCCTTTCTTTATTAAAGGGAACGAGACCTTTGATTGATTGATCGATCCCCCGCAACTGGTTCAATCCAGCTAGGTATATTTGCCCAGGGTACTAACGTATTTTATTTCTCAATGCATTACGGAATTTAAAAAATCAATATACATGTAAAAGGAGAAACAGGGCAAATTAGAAAGAAATTGATCTAATGTGTGGCAAATAATCAAAGGCCAAGTAATATATGGCAAATTATAAAGGTCCCAACTAATGTGTGGCACATTATAAAATCTCCCGTTGATGACATGATCATCACGTGGGATGACCGCCAATTCATAAATTTTGTGTAGAAACGTCTCCATGAGCAATTATTGAGTAGTGATTTGGGTTCTCTTCACTACTTTCTTGGACTTGAGATGAATTCTTCCCTAGGGCATTTTTCTCTCTCAAGAAAAATACATCCAGGATCTTCTCACTCGAGCTTGCCTCACTGATCAGTGCACAGTTGACACTCCTATGGAACTTGGTCTTCATCTTCGTCCTGGTGAGGGTGAACCCCATGCAGATCCCACTCGCTACCTGTCATCTTGTTGGGAGCCTTGTCCATCTAGGCATCACTCACCCTGAAATTTCGTATGTTGTGCACATTCTAAGTCAGTTTATCTCTGCTCCCACTCAACTTCACTACAATCACCTTCGTATTCTTCGTTACCTTCGTGGGACTGTGACTCAGCGCCTATTCTTCCCTCGCTCCAGCTCTCTTCAGCTTCAAGCCTACTGTGATGCGACCTGGGCCAGCGATCACACTGATCACCGCCCTCTCTATGCCTATTTTGTTTTTCTTGGCTCCTCTCTGATTGCCTGGAAGACCATGAAGCAGACTGATGTTTCTCGTTTCACTGCTGAGGCTGACCTGCATGCTATGGTGCGCCGGTGACAGCTGGGATCACTTGGCTATGGTTGCTTCTTCAGGATTTTTGTGTTTCCACTGCTGCACCAACCCCTTTGCTCTCTGACACCACTGGACCACTGGGTGCTCAGCATTGCCCATGATCCTGTGGGAGCTCACCAAGCACATCGCTGTTGATGCCTCCTACATGCGTTCTCTGGTGCAAGAGAGGATTGTGGTCCTTCAGTATGTGCCCTCGGAGGTTCAGCTTGCTGATTTTCTGACGAAAGCTCAGACACGGTCACAACACAGTTTTTTACTGTCCAAACTCAAGTGTTCAAGATCCTCTTTGAGTTTGAGGGGGTAGGGGCGGGGGGTACCATATTGTATAGGGACTTCTTTGCTTATTTACATTATGTACATGTTTTGGCCTGTTGGCCCCGATTCAATACAGAAACTCATTTCATAAAATTTATATATTAGGCCCGGGTTATATGTGTTGACTCAAACACCTAACCCTCCGCTAATTACAAGTCCAACTGTAGCACAACTTGTACACACATATTCAACACAATTTTTACAAATAGCTTAGCAGATCTGGGTAAAACCAGCACCAGCACTAAGAAAGTGCATAAATAAGAACTTGTACACGAAGAAATAATTAAATACAAAGCCCGTGCAAAGAATTGGAATGGAAATTTTTGGGAAGATACAAAGATATAGTTTTAAGTTGATACCTCCAAAACCGGATAAAATCGGGACAATGCCCATGCTGATTCTTCCCCTGTTCGCTCTTTTCTATATCCATGTTTTTTCTGTTCTCAAAATGAACATATGAACAAACTCTCACATTCAAATTATGTATACAAACAAGTTAAGATGGAAACTAGAGCCTTTACCTTGTGAACATCAAATTTTAGTGTAAAACCTCCTCCCGAGGGCCTTTTTGTATCGGCACATAAGCAACGCATATTATTCACGGCAATCATGTCATCAGCGGATAATCCTGCCAACTGTCAACAAACATAATATCTTACGGTTCCAGCCCAAATGATCAAGACAGAATCAGCATGAGATTAATAGGGTAAATTCCAAAAACTACAGGTTTCATACAGAAACATAACGGAGTTATAGACCTCTCATGCAAGAAGTTGATACCACTGCATTGTCATTTGATAGGTGCTACCAGTTATGTGATTCTGAAATAGTTTTGTTTGGCAGTCAGATTCAAAGGGGTACCCAGGCGCGACAAAGATACAAAGCCTTTCCGAATCATGTGTCAATCAAATAGCACTCCGCACATGCTCAGTTTCAGGGTTCCTTACTATGCACATGTAATCAACCAAATACATGGTACTCCCTCCTTACTATGCTCTGATACTTATCCAGTATGAAAACCGCATGTGCATGCATGATAGTGCCTTATATTCAAGTGCTATTATTTACTAGTGTTACAGGAGGCGCATTTAGCAATATTTTCATAAATTTTCTAAAAAAAACTTCCCTAGCCAAGAGTTCGCTCAAATGTCACCATTGTGTTGTAGGTATTAGAGTACCGTATGCATTGCTAAAATGCTAAGTGCTAAATTTTAACAGCAAGTGTATGCCAAGTTATAATCATTTTCTATAAGAGCATGTAAAATGCAGATGCTTAGATGAGTGGCTAGGAAAAGAATGAGGGTTTCTTTTTGCATCATCAGACTCACAGAGTGCTTATACAGGGTGAGGATAAATGTTAACTTTTCTTCGTAAGGTGCTTTAGACCGGTGCCCGAGACAATCATGTCGGCTGAGCTGCTGCTTTGAAGAACCATATCAGATTGTTCATGCTAAGAAAAATACAAAGTCAACCATTCCTAAGCTAAAGCAAATGCAAGAAATTATGGTTATTGCAGCACTATGGTACACAGGCAACATAAGGATTCATGAGCCACTGCCCTATGCAATTCCATGACTGCCGTAATCCACACGATGATGTGTGGACGTTGACATCACAAGTATAACAAAGCTCTTAGGTGATCCAATGAATACAAAGATCCTGCGCCTTTTGATATTTGTATGTAGGGACACGATAAATTGGAAGGACAACTTACCCTCTCGGTCTCCCACTTCTGACCTTTTTCATTTTGCACCTCAAAGATTCTATTTGTTGAAAAAACGGCTTAACTTCATCTGTTCAGAATTCTGAAGATTTTCCCTTTTCTAAATCCCCACACTCGTGCATCTCCCATTTTAGTTCTAGGGTAAGTGTCACAACCGTGGAGTAGGGAGCTTCCACGGCTCCTGCCAAAGCGGGACCACAGCCGGTGGCCCCACCAAGAAGATGCACAAGACTCAACCATGAAGACCCGGCATGCGAGCCAGCATGCCCGGCAACAACAACCCGACAAGGATCAACCCGCCAAGGACTTCATTGACTGACGAGACATGCTTCCGGGAACCCACTCGATGAGCTTCCCGGGAGCCCATGGCTTAGCCACCACGAGGTTCCATCCGGGGACAGCTTGACTGGTCCAAACTGTGGCCCACCATCCTTCATCGGATCCGCCTCGCCATCACGGGGAGGGACGCGCTCCTCCCCACGCCGAAGAGATGAGATCCAAAGAAGACTTCGGCGCCAAGACTGAGGCCGGCATGATCATGCCGAGATGACGTCACCAGGGGGCAGCTAGGGTGGTGCTGTCGTGTCATGTTTCATGCACTAGCCAACTATCCCAAAAGTTCGAACTAATGGAAAGGCTAGTGTAATCCACATATAAGAGAGCGACGGCACGCAAGTCTCAGATGTATGGCTCGAGAGGCCTATGCTTGGACACAAGGGGGGCTATCAGCAATCTATACCTACTAATAAAGGGAGGAAGGTGTCTTCCTCCCATTTTTTCGTCCACGTTTTTGTCCTCTTGTGTTTACGTTTTCGTCGCTAATTTCTGTTCTGTCGCTGCGTTAAAATTCTCCCATGTTTCGTTCGTCGCGTGTGTCCTCAACCCCCACGATCTACAAGCCACAATCCAATACGAATCCAAGTCCTTATGCCATACGGCCAATTCTATTTCCGTTTTTATAAGCTGTCAATGTAAGCTTCAGACCCAGGGATCGGAGGAGAAGAACCCAGTGCATAGGTTTAGAGACCTGCGCATCGTCGGCGGCAGCACACGCAGCAGCACCGGGGCCATTAGCAAACCATGTAGGAATTTTATGTTGTGGCTTGCAACATTTATACGTACGTACTACATATTTAATCTCCTGGAATATTATTACCTCAATATGGAATTTACCATTGCATTGAATATTGCTTGATATGACTTGAATGGAATTGTGTTCAAGGAAGCCGGTACATATATGTTGGAATACAGTGTTTATTAACGCTGGAATAATATTATACATTTTGTATATTTACCCGGGCACAACATATTATGGAACGCCAGGTTGTTCGAGGGATTGGCGCCTTGAATTGTTTAAAGCCTGCGAATTTGATTTTGTATTCAAATTCGGCGTGCGACTCACACGTACGTGCATGGGACTAAAATTGCAGTTTGAGAGTCCGTATAGGCTACTAGTGATCGTGGTTGATTAGATTAGCCTGGACTCTTGTTTAAACAGAGTTAATCTAAGAATTATCTGCAATTTGCACAGTTTGACTCAAACTGGAATTAGCACACTATAAATTGGTCCCTAACCCCTAGCCTCAAAGATCATTGTGAGCGGAACCACGGGAGAGGATAGAGGAATAGGGGTTAGACCGAATCGCACCGAATTCTTAGATTGGTATCAGAGCCTAATCGGGAGATCGATGACGTTCAATTGATGTTAATCATCAATCTGATCGTCGTCTTCTCCTAATCGATCTCGCAGCCCGATTCCGCCTCAAACGCGAAGCAAGCCCAAACCCAACTCACTAGAGGAACAAGAAAAAAACGAGATCGATCTAGGCATCAGCTTCGTGTCCAGTCTAGGCGCAGCGCCCCCGCTCGATCCTCGCCGCTCGCCGCCTCGCTTCCGCACTGAATCTCGCCGCCCGCCATCGACTTCATTGGCACCCGCCGCTCTCGTTCTGATCTGCTGCGTTGCTACTGCTGTCCAAGTCTGGTTCATCGCCGCTGCCGCCCGGGTCAGCAGCAACTCGCCGAGATCGATCTCGCCGAGGAACACATCATCCTGCTGCCTCGTTTGTCCGGGGGGATCGCCAGCTGCTGCATCTAGTTCGTCATCAACAACTTACGAAGCTCCTCCAACAAAAACGCACGCCCCTGCTCCTAGTCATCAGTAGCGTGCGGAACCTGTTCGACGGAACTCCAACAAGAAAACAGGACATCAGCTCCACTGTAAGCACTTCGTTCTCAATGGCCTCCAATGGTGTGTTTGCTGAGTTGATGCGTGCCTACAAGCTGGATGGAAATAATTACACAGTTTGGAAAAGAAAGATTTTGTTTTTGCTCACTGCCGAGAGTATCGACTATGTTGCTGAAACCGGCCCACCAAATCATCCAGCCGAGGATGCTACAGAGGAAGAAAAGCTTGCGTACAGAGATGAGTTTAAGCAATGGACCAAGGATAATAAGAATGCTAGAGTTTATATACTTGGCTCCATGTCTGATTCCCTGGCTGCGGAATATGAATCTGAAACTACGGCTTGTGAGATCATGGTAAGGCTGGACCAGGATTTTGGAGAGGTCTCTCTCATGAAGGTTTTAAATCTTGTGAATAAATTTCTGACTACCAAGATGGGTGATAAATCTGTGAATGAGCATCTGAATAAACTCAGTGTTTTCGCTGAGGAACTAAAAAATGCTGGGTACCCGTTCCAGGAAGAAGTCCAAGTTATGGTTGTCCTGAACTCCTTGCCACCATCATGGGAACAGTTTAAAATATCTTTTTGCCATTCAGAGCGTACACTCAACATGAGGAACCTGAGGCAACACTTGTTGATGGAGGAAGATAGGAAGCTCAATGCAGGGAAGGAAAAAGGCTCGCACCATACTGAGCTCCATCTTGGTGAACATAGAAGCAATGGCAACAAAAGGAACTTGCAGAAAAGGAAGTTTGGACATGATCTGAGGGACAAAATTAACTGTAAAAGGGATAGAGACCAAAGAGACCAAAGGCTTTACAGAGATGATAGAAGGGATACTGGGCAGCGCAATAGTTACAACAACAAGTCTTTTGATGCCAGAAGGGATAAGGGACAACGCGACAATCATAACAACAACTCTTCTCAAAATTTTGACAAGAGGAACTTGAGATGTCATGGATGCGGTGATTATGGACACTTCAGATCAGATTGCCCCAAAAGAAGGAAAACCAACGACAGCAATAAAATTACTGCAAGGGAAGACAGCCGCAAGGGGAATGATTCCCCTGAAGGTATTACCGATGTTTATGTCTGCACTGAGTCTTTATTTACTACTACTTTTCATAGCAGTTGGGTTGTAGACTCGGGATCTACTGCACACATTGCTAGAGATAATAGTTCATTTATATCTTTGAAAACAATTCCAAGGGGAAACAAATTTGTCTATTTAGGAACCAGTGCTAAAGCAGACATCCTTGGAATTGGAAATTATGAACTTAAACTCCCTAATGGAGGAAAACTAGTCTTGGAAAATACCCTGTTTTCACCCAACATGAGAAGGAACATAATTTCAGTTTCGAAATTGGAAGTCGTTGGCTATAAAGTACTGTTTGGAGATGCTCAAGCTAAGATTCTTCTAGATGGCAGACTAGTGCATGCGGGCGATAGACATGAAGGTCTTTACTTTCTTAATGATATATCTGAAAACAATTGCCTTTTGGGTGAAGACAACTCATTAGTGAGGAATATTGCTGGCAACAATAACTGTTCCGAGTCCTATCTTTGGCACTTACGTCTTGGTCATATATCTAAAAACAGAATTAAAAGGCTCATTAGTTCTGGAATTCTGAATTTTAAGTGGGTAGATTATGGTATATGTGAGGCGTGTATCATGGGAAAAATGACCAGGTCACCCTTTCCAAAGGCTAGCAGATCCACTGAACAACTTGCTATTGTCCATTCTGACATTTGTGGTGAATTTTCCACACCCACTTTGGGAGGGCAGAAAATATAATTTATTACATTCATAGATGATTATTCAAGGTACGGTTATGTGTATCTTTTGAAACACAAATCGGAAGGTTTTGATGCTTTTAAAGTTTTCAAAGCGGAGGTGGAAAATCAGTTAAACAAGAAGATTAAAATTCTTAGAACTGACCGTGGAGGCGAATACACGTCAGGAATAATGGATGATTTTTGCAAGGAAAACGGTATTGTTCATCATTATACTTTGCCATATACTCCACAACAGAACGGAGTGGCGGAAAGAAGGAATAGAACTCTAATGGACATGGTTAGGTCTATGATGGCTTATTCTGATTTGCCTTTGTCGTTTTGGGGAGAAGCCTTACATACTGCTGTCTATTTGCTTAATCACTCTCCTTCTAAGTCAGTTAAAGTAACACCTTATGAGTTGTGGAAAGGGAGGAAACCTTCATTGCGTCATTTGGCGGTTTGGGGCTGTAATGCTCAGATTAGAGTGCCCAGTCAGTTGCGCACTAAGTTGCAGCCTAAAAGCACCCCGGGAATTTTTATTGGCTATGCATCAGGTTCTAATGGTTATAGGTTTTCTGACCCTGAGAAAAAGAAATTAATTGAAAGTGGTGATGCTGTTTTCCTAGATCAGGACACACCTCGCCGTGCAAAACGTGCAAGGGTGGAATTGTTGGTACAACCTGAGGATAATGTTTTGCCAAGCACTGAACCTATGGTTCAGGAAGGTACTGATGCTAGTCTAAATAATAATCCCACTACTTCAGCTAGCATGCCTAGGAGAAGTGGGAGGAACACTCAAGCGCCATCCTATCTGGATGAGTATTTTGTATTTTTGGGGGAAGTGCACTCCAAAGTTCAAACTTTGGAGGAAGAACCGAAAACTTTTAAGGCTGCGTTAGCAAGTCCAGAGTCTAAACTTTGGATGGAAGCTATGCAGGAGGAACTAAACTCCATGAAGAAAAACAATGTTTGGGAACTTGTTGAATTACCAAACAACCGAAGAGCTATAGGTTCTAAGTGGATTTTTAAAAGGAAATTGAATGCATCCGGCCACATAGATAAATATAAAGCAAGGCTTGTTGCTAAGGGATTTACACAAAAGGAAGGAGTTGATTTTGTGGAAACCTTCTCACCTGTAGCAAAATTTACCTCTATACGGATCATTAGTGCATTAACTGCTTATTATGATCTGGAACTACATCAAATGGATGTAAAGACCGCATTTTTAAATGGACTATTAGAAGAAGAAATATATATGAACCAACCCGATGGGTTTGTGGAAACAGGGAATGAAGGGAAGGTCTGTAAATTGAACAGATCAATATATGGTCTTAAACAAGCCTCACGTCAGTGGTATATTCTTTTTGATAATGCTATCACGTCATATGGTTTTTCAATGACGGAAGGTGATCATTGCATTTATTTCAAAATAGTGGGAGATAAGTTCGTATTGTTATCTCTTTATGTTGATGATATTCTCATTGCTTCTAATGATAAATCTACACTGATGGAAGTGAAAATCTGGTTGTCATCTAAATTTGACATGAAAGATATGGGTGAAGCTTCCTATGTTTTGGGAGTGGAAATACGTAGAGATCGAAGGAAGAGAGTCTTGGGTTTGTCTCAAAAGGCATATCTCAATACTATACTTAAGAGATTCTCTATGGAAATTTGCAAGCCGGTTAAAGTACCTATTCTTAGGGAAGCTAAACTCAGTGAGGAAATGTGTGCTAAAACTCCTGAGGAAAAGGAAAAAATGAGCAATATTCCTTATTCATCCGCATTGGGTTCTTTGATGTATGCTATGTTATTCACTAGACCTGATTTGTGCCATGCTGTGGGGTTATTGAGTAGATATCAAATGAATCCTGGAGCTGAACATTGGAAACAGATTAAAAACACTTTGTGTTATGTCAAAGGAACCATGGACTATTTTCTGTGTTTTAATGGTCACAATCTTCAGTTGCAGGGCTTTACTGATGCTGATTGGCAAGGTGATCTTGATGACCGAAAATCGACGTCCGGATATATTTTTAAGCTGGCAGGAGGTGCAATTTCTTGGAGAAGCAAGAAACAAGATCCGGTGGCACTTTCTTCAATGGAGGCAGAATATATTGCTGCATCCGAAGCTGTGAAGGAAGGTGTGTGGTTGAAAGAATTTCTGGCATCTCTCAAGGTGATAGACAGCGCTTCAAATCCTGTGACTATATATTGTGACAACCAGGCGGCAATCAAGGTCTCAAAGGATCCTAAATTTCATAGCAAAAGTAAACATATTGAGGGAAGGTATCATTACATTCGTGATGTTATTAATAGGTTAAAGACAATTCGTTTAGAGTATTTGCCTAGTGTGGACATGACTGCTGATCCACTGACTAAGCCCCTTAGTCAGAGTATTTTGTAAGCATGTTTGCAACATGGGTCTTCGTCCATGGAACTAAATGTTTTAGCCAAGTGGGAGATGTAGGAATTTTATGTTGTGGCTTGCAACATTTATACGTACGTACTACATATTTAATCTCCTGGAATATTATTACCTCAATATGGAATTTACCATTGCATTGAATATTGCTTGATATGACTTGAATGGAATTGTGTTCAAGGAAGCCGGTACATATATGTTGGAATACAGTGTTTATTAACGCTGGAATAATATTATACATTTTGTATATTTACCCGGGCACAACATATTATGGAACGCCAGGTTGTTCGAGGGATTGGCGCCTTGAATTGTTTAAAGCCTGCGAATTTGATTTTGTATTCAAATTCGGCATGCGACTCACACGTACGTGCATGGGACTAAAATTGCAGTTTGAGAGTCCGTATAGGCTACTAGTGATCGTGGTTGATTAGATTAGCCTGGACTCTTGTTTAAACAGAGTTTATCTGGAATTATCTGCAATTTGCACAGTTTGACTCAAACTGGAATTAGCACACTATAAATTGGTCCCTAACCCCTAGCCTCAAAGATCATTGTGAGCGGAACCACGGGAGAGGATAGAGGAATAGGGGTTAGACCGAATCGCACCGAATTCTTAGAAACCAACATCTTGCCGGCTTGCCGCGACACCGCCCTCCTAGAGAGCGTGCCAATTGGAGCCTAGAGGGCCAGGTTGAGGGTAAGCTCGGGACTCGACGTCTATGGCACCGTGCTAGCAGGCAGGAGCGGCACTGTTGAGGGCCTTATTTTCGACGGATCGGTGAGGGCAATGGCTGCATTAGAGGGAAGGGGCCGGACGACCTCGCCATGTCTAGGGGAAACATAGAGCTGGCCGGCCAGCCGCCGTACTTGGGGGAAAGCGGAGAGCCGCGGCTCGGTGAGCAGAGGAGGGCACGCCGTGTCGCTTCGTGGTTGTTTGCGTCCAGACGGGCCGAGGGACGGCCGTGTAGGTTGAGGTATACCATCTATGCCCGATCATGTGTCCGTCCATGACATTCAGATTCAGTAGGTCAAAATGAATTTGTATTGCAACACGATCAGTGTGCCGAGAGCGCCGGTAGGTCCGCAGCACAGCCGCATGCTTGGCGGCGACCTTGCCTGTGGCCGTGCGCGGCGTCGGTTGGCTGCTGGCTTCCTTGCACAGTGAGATAGCGGCTACCGACTGTGATGAGGCCTGGCATCGACAAAACAAGTCTGGCGTGCGACACAATGCTTAGGCGGAAGCGCTTGGGCATTGGCAGGCAGCCACTACGTGGTGCGGCCATCTGCAAAAAGCTCCAACATCGCCAACACAAGGTCAGCGTGCTGCATAGGGCGGTGCGGCGAGGAGGCAGTGGTTACCCTCTGCAAAAATGCGCCATATCAGCAGCATAAGGCCGATCCGACGACACAGCATTGGGCCTAGGCTGCTAAAAAAACTGAAAGGGGAGAGAAAATCTTATCTTATTTCTCCTACTTAAAAAAGAGCAACCCCTCCAGTTTAGATGTGACCACTCAGCCTTTATTGATTTTCAGTCGAGCCTTCGGGCTTCCTGATAGTACGGCTGATCTCAGTGTCGTCGTGTAAGGCCGATCCACCCCCTCCTCCCCGATTGATGGGTGAATGAGAAGTCTGCGTGTCGGTGTTGCCGAGGAGGATTGTCCACGCCCTCCTCCCCGATGGACTGGTGCACCAGATGGCGGTGTCGCTGCGTCTCCAGACACGAGGCAAACCTCTCTAGCTTCCTCGCATGCCACCTAGGTTGTGGCATCCTTGCCTAGCCCCACGCTAACTAGTACTCCCTCCGTTCCATATTACTTGACTTCTAAATGAATGTCCCTAGATTCATTTTGTGTCTAGATACATCCATTTGGAAGTCAAGTAATATGGAACGGAGGGAGTAGTTGTCATCCTCAACACTATCACCGACTACGAATAGGACTTGTCTTCCTATTTTCCGGTAAGATGAAAGATGGATGCCACCAGCATATACAGTGCATGCACAGTTTTTCTTATGCTGTAATTTTGATTTTTTTTTTCTCCCGTTGCAATGCACGGGCATTTTTGCTAGTTTTTTATAAATTGCGAAAGTCAGGACTCGAACTCGAGACCTCATTGATACCATGTCATGTTTCATGCACTAGCCGATTGATGGGTGAATGAGAAGTCTGCGTGTCGGTGTTGCCGAGGAGGATTGTCCACGCCCTCCTCCCCGATGGACTGGTGCACCAGATGGCGGTGTCGCTGCGTCTCCAGACACGAGGCAAACCTCTCTAGCTTCCTCGCATGCCACCTAGGTTGTGGCATCCTTGCCTAGCCCCAGGCTAACTAGCAGTTGTCATCCTCAACACTATCACCGATTACGAATAGGACTTGTCTTCCTATTTTCCGGTAAGATGAAAGATGGATGCCACCAGCATATACAGTGCATGCACAATTTTTCTTATGTCCGTAATTTTGATTTTTTTTCTCCACGGGCATTTTTGCTAGTTTTTTATAAATTGCGAAAGCCAAGACTCGAACTCGAGACCTCACTGATACCATGTCATGTTTCATGCACTAGCCAACTATCCCAAAAGTCCGAACTGATGGAAAGAGTTACGCAATATATTTATATTCAACACTCCCCCTCACATCTAGGCTATTTTAGTCCTTAGCGTGGGATCGGTGCAGGTCACAGGATTTTTTTTTCCTTTTTATAAAAAATTGCGGGTAGCCCCCTTTGTGTCCAAATATAGGCCTCTCGAGCCATACCTCTGATACTTGGGCGCCGTCGCTAAATTCCGGTTGCACGTATTGGCCTCTCCCTCCCCGAGTCACACGTGAGAGAGGGTGTTACAGCATATGTGGATTACACTAGCCTATCCATCATTTCAGACTTTTGGGATAGTTGGCTAGTGCATGAAACATGACAGTCAGAACCACCAACCCTCTGTCACATCTGCTGTTGGCTGCCACCACCACGACGCGCGCGGAGGGGAGATGCGCGCTGCAGCGCATCTCCCGTCCTTTTCCTTTAGTTTTTCAGGCTTCCTCCCGCCAAGGGGAAGAGCATGTGCCTCTCGTGTGACCACCTGACCCCGTGCACTATAAAGGGAGGGCCAAGGCCACCGAGAGGGAGGACGGATCATTCAGTACACAAGTCTTAGACTAGGCAAGAGAGAAGGAGAAGAAGCATCTGCTCTTCTTCTTCCTCCTCGCGACCACTGGTCCTTTAGCGGGAACCACCCTTGTAGCCACAGATCCATCCATGGTGACCTCATATATCCAGACATGCATGAGTAGGGTATTACGCTTCCGAGCGGCCTGAACCTGTGTAGATCGCCGTGTTCCTCTCTCTGTGCTGTGATCCGTGAGCACCGAGGAAGTCACCCACCCGGAAACCTTACGAAACCTCCTAGCGCCCCCTGCTCGAATCTCTAAAAGGGATACCTCGTACTCCCGGTGTCCGTGGTCCAAGACAAACCGTTCGACTGCTCCATTGCATGCTAAGCAGGTGCTTAATCCACTTAAGTCGAGATATATATAGGTGAGCGGCGGGCCGACTCGTCCCCTGCAGTATTACATGTTGCTGCTTGTATTTAGGGGAGTTACAAGGAGAAGTTATGTAGGAGTACTGATGTCTAGTTCTATACAAGTATGTCAATTTTGTTTTCCAATTAGGTGAATTCCTTGGATCTAGCGACACAAATATAGGAGGTTGCGCATTACACAGAGAGGTTATACAAATTTACCTGCATCAATTTTGTACCCTTATCACTTTCAAACTTCTCCGGATTGATTGCTGCATAAATCATCAGCAAACGCAACTTATTTTCACGACTTGCACCCTGCATTGAGTCAGTAAATATCTAAATATAATGTCCAAAGAAGTCCAATATTTCATTCCATGTAATTCAAATGAAAAAAATACCAATTGCGTCCTAAAAAAATTGACTAATTCTTTTGTCCCAGCATCACCAAAAACGAGATCTTGCTCTAGCTGTCCAACATCTCGAAGGCATTGCTCCCTTATTATGCTATTGAGTTTTCCTGCAATCTATACAGAATGAAGTAACAGAAATAAACACATTATTTCTTTTATGCTTCATACAATAGACAAAAACATAACAAGTCAAATTGTAATTGTGTAGTAATAAATTATTAAACATACAATATGGCGCTAAAGCATTTCAGTTTTGCAAGATAAAACACAACATGAGTGCATATAGGAAGGCCACAAAGATGCTAATGCGGCAACTGCCAATTAGAAGTGTGTGCGCCGGTCAGTAGAATATGGCAGGCTAGGTGCTCAAGATCCGGAGCGCGCCGGAGTCGCTATGCGCCTCTGTTAGCTGTGGTTTAGCCACACAGACGGTGAGCGATCCTGGAGCGGTGCCGAGTGCAGTTCTCAGCGATGGAGAAGACTATGTTCTTCGCCTCCACCTTCATGTGCATCGGGAACATCACCAGGTCCCTCTTCTGGGGTATATGGTCATGTGACCAAGCGACTCAGAAAGCAAAGACGGTGGCCATCAGGGGCCTACCTATATAGTCCTACCATGGTGCATGGGACATAGGGTCCAAAGACGGTTTCCTTGATATTATTCTTATTTATGTAGTGTACATGTGATCTACACGAGGACATCAGTTCCTCTTGGTTCTAGGTCTGCCATTGGTGGCCATGGCTGCGCAAAAACATTCTTGCATCCTCGACACCCGCGGATCACTTAGCTTGGACGAGCTCATCCAGCTCTTGCAGCATTCATGCCATGTCCCAAGTGCAGTTCAAAAACCAACGCGATCACCCTGTTTGGCGTTGGACGGAGAACGGAACTTAAGTGTAGTTCAAAAACCAATGCGATCACCCTGTTGGCGTTGGACGGAGAACGGAACTTACATGGCTCGATCTTGCTACAGAGCTTCCATACAGGGTTCCACCAGACGCAAATTTTGGAAGCTTACCTCATGCTCCTGGGCACCACCCAAGATTAAAGTTCTCTTCGTGTTTGCTGCCCTTGAGAGGTCTTGGACTGCCGAACGCATAGCATGCCATGACCTTCCTCACCACCCGGACTGGGATTGGCTTGTGACTGAGGATTCGAGCTTCCCTCCCTGTACGACGAGGAGCTCGCCCCTCTGCCGCAAAATGGAATACAAAGGCGGCTCTTCGAGCTCCACGCCGGCGGCTAGCCGGGGTCAATGCAGCCGCTGGTCCGCGACACTCCCCGCCATCCTCGAGTCATCTTGCACCGTCCCCGCCAGAACGTCTCCACGTTGATGGATGCGCGTGCCGCGCCCTCTAAGCCCACGGCAAGTATCAGAGTCGCGGCTCCGCACACCGAGAAGAAAACCCGCTATGCAGATCTAGCCGGTCTGAGGATGACCGGGTCTTGCGCGACATCCTGCATCGGTCGTTGACCTCCGCAGAGACAAGACGCCCGTCACCGCCACCTCAAGAAGGCATTGAAGAGGGCAGCCAGATGCCTCGCCGGGCTCCCTTGCTCCTCGTCCTCCTCCAACGGCAGCTCCTACGGCCCCTACGTCGTCTTCGACATGTACTACCACCGCCCTGGAGATGCGGGGATTTTCTCCTTTCCTATGTAACTAGTAGAACTTGTTGTCCGATGATGAACTAAGAACTAGCTGGTGCTTTTGGTTGTGTATGACAAACTCCTCCATTTAATTATATGTGATAGACGTTACATGATTGTGTATGGATTTGGGGGGTGGATTATGAGGGGGATAGCTGCAGACAGGGACATATGATGGGCTAGTTGGCGCTGCCCACACACACGGACATATAGGGGGCCAAATTCGGCAACCGTGGTTGGAGATGCTCTAAATCCTATAAAATAGCGGGATCCTAAGAAAAATGTTTTTAAACTCCTGGATGTTAGCCTAGTCGTGGTGACGCAGAATGGCGAGCAGCAGCAACATGAAAAACCACAACAGCAATGAGTCCAGGAGATCACACCAACCACATCCAAAACAAAGAACTTGTCAAGTTTCATGCACTAGCCAACGCAACCAACAGTCTGGACTGATGGAAAATGACAGGCAATCCACATATACACTTCAATACCAACACTCCCTCTCACGTGTGACGGGGAAGAAAAGCCAACACGTGCACCTCCCACGTGTGACGGGGAAGACAAGCCAACACATGCACAAAGGGGGGCAACGACAATTTTCTGAGAAATTGCAAAATCCAGGAGTTGAACCTACCATATCAAGCTTCATGCACTAGCCTATGCAACCAAAAGTGCGAATGGTGTAAAAAGATAGTGCAATCCACATATACAATTCAACAGAACTCACATGCGGTGATGGACAACCATGACGAGGTCTGCTCAGGATGAAGAGAAGCTGTGGCAGCAGCAACGTACCGGAGTGGATGGCAGGCGGGCTCTGGCGGGGTTGCATGTGTTGTGGCACAGGGCGGCGAGCAAAGCAGGTCCGTCACATGGTGACAGCGACGCGAGATTACAAAACATGAGCAACAAAGAAAGCCCTAATTTTGCTGTAATCATGTTAGGGAAACGCAACTTGGATTCCAATGAGGCGATAGGTAGTAAACCCATTGTACAACAAGGATGGTACAAAAACGTCCTTTTCTATCATTTCAAATCAAGTAAAAAGTGATATATTTCCTCTTTCCCCCTTACATGCCCTTGACGTGCAGCTGGCCTGCCTCTTGTGTCCAGGGTTACCTCTGAATAGGCTATATCGTGACATGCTCATGACATAAATCTTTTGGTTTCACCCTTTCATAGGTTTGTTAAGTGGCAACTCCATTCGAACTACTTATATGAAAGAAATTGGTGCTCTGATGACCCCACAGGTCCACAAAGTAGATGTGTGTAACAGCCCCAGTTTGGTACCTTAAAATATGAGCCAAAATTTTCACTTTTGCATTTCACTTGCATCATGGCATACATATTTAAATTGCTAAAGTTAAATAAAGCAACACTTGGGAATTATTAAAAAAAAGTAAGCAAAACCCTTCCCAAATTTCCAAACTAAATGCATTGCTCAAATTGGCAAAACAAATTATTCTTGAGTTTCCAATTTGTCCAGGAAGTTCCAAGAATACATTTTATAAATATTTGTAAAAGGCAAATTCTTGCCAAGCAAAGAAATAAAAATTGAGAATTCAAAATTGGTTCAAATCATTTTCTAATTTTGAAACCAAGTTAACCATTTCAAAATTCAAAATAAAATTATGGGGAGCTTCATGATGTTACTAGGAGCCTCCCTGAATATTTTCATAACTTTAGAAAATGTGTAAGTGCCTCAAATAAATCACCAAAACCCTACTGGTTTAAAAATGTAATAAAAAATGACAGGCAGGGGGCTCCCTGCAAAGTCTCCTTCTTCTTCTTCCTGTAGCGTTCCTCGTTGTAGCGACCTCAGCAGCTCGCGCCCGACGCCGTCGCCACCACACCAACACTGTGCCTCCATGCCGCCGTGCTTCCCCCCTTGGAGGATAAGAACGCCACCGAGGCCGCCCTTTCTCTCTCCCCTCACCTGCTCCCTCGCTCACCTGCCCCCCTCTCTCCCGTTTCTTCCTCCCGAGCTCGACCATAGCCACCATGCCCGAGCTCGCCACCGTATATTGAGGCCGCCCGGAGCAGATCGAAGCGCGCCACCGTCTCCGCCGCGTCGCCCTCTACCTCCTCGCCCAAGGAATCGAGCCGGGAAGCTCGGGCTCGCCGTCATCGACCTCGTCTTCGTCCGCGCCGACCGCCGCTCCGCCGAGCCATTGCCGCCGTCCTCAACCTTCCGCTCTCGTCGAGCACACCCACGCGTCGAGGGTGAGCACGCCGTCCTCCGGGACCTCCTCTCCTCCCTCCTCTCGCCCTAGTTCGCCGTGTCGCCGTAGCTCGCCTTAGAACCCCCGCCGGTCGCCGTCGTTCTCGTCATTCCGGCGACCAATAGGTAGCGGCGCCGCCCCGTTTAGCTCCCCGTGCACCCACGCGTCGAACGCGTCTAGTCGCTCGTCCCCGCACGCCCTCCACCGCCGTGTCTGTGCGCGACGCAGCCGGTGGTCACCGCACGCGCGCGCCGATCGTGGCCTCGGCTCGGTCAAACCGTTTCGTCGGTAGTACCGACGTAGAGCCGGAAGTGCCGACCATAGATTGTTTCGGTACTGGATACCTTCTGTTAATTTCCGGAAGTAGCTCGGAAGTTGCTCCGGAAGTACCGATTTGTCCGGTACTACCGGGCAGTTTGCCGGAAGTACCGACCGTAAGTAGTTTCGGTACTGGATACCTCCTGTCAAATTTCGGAAGTGGCTCGGAAGTAGCTCCGGAAGTACCGACTTGTCCGGTACTACCGGGCCGTTTTCCGGTAGTACCGACTCAACTAATTAAAATTTGGGAAAATCATAACTTAAGAAATATTGATTCCAATCTTGCAAATGTTATACCAAAATGCTCAGCAAATCTAAGGCTATCTAATTATGTTAACTTCACAGCATAACAACAACTTTTTCCTTTGATGTCATTTACTAAATGGTTAAAAGAATTAAATTTGAATAACCGTTTAATTCACCATTTATTCATCGTTAATCGGAAAATTGCAAACGAGGTACCAAAATGATCAGAAGAACAATACCTATCTAATAATGTCATTTTCATGCATATTTAAACCACATTTTAGTACTGTAATAGTTCATAAGCAATGTGGTCATTAAATTAAATATGGGGTTGTTTCCAAATAATTGCACCAATTATTTTGGCACTCCATTTAAATTGTTAGCTAAATTAAATGATGATATCAGTGCATAAACTTGACATGTCATCATGATTGTGCATTGCACTTTTTTGTATTCGGGTTATTTATTTGTTCTCCTGCTATTGCTTATGTATCGATAGATTCAGGAGTCGAGGTTCCACCACACTACTTCGACGATCCGTGCTATCAGCCCCATCAGCAAGGCAAGAGATAACCTAACCTTCTGTGCATATCTCATCCTATTGTTTTACACAAGTATTTTCTCCACCATAATATTGCATTCGATTCCAATGTCAATTTTGTTCGATGGTTAGGGTATCCTATTAATTGCATAGTTCCCTACACTATTACATGTTTTTCCCTCCTATTATCCATAGGTTTGATATGTTGGCCTGAGTATTCACATCTGTTGTATTTTATGCTTAGCTATGCTTAGCCATGCTTAGTCGAATGCTTAGTCATCCGGTGATTATTTCCATAATTGTGAAGTTGATGGAATGTTCGGACAAGGTGGAAACTTGTGGTACTTAATTAAAATGCTTAAAGGCTTGGATGAGTTGCCATCGGGGTTGATGGTGTTTTGTCTCATTCTTGTCGCCTAGGCTGAGAGTGCTTTTAGCTAGAACCAAGAACCGAGCGTGCTTCCATCGGTGGGGGTATGGGCCCTTACTGACCGAATAACTTGTGAGGGGCTAGCCAAGGGTCCTCTAGTTTGAGCTTTCCATTTGCGTGTGAGTTGGATGGTGGAAAAGGCTTGATGAGGACGGTGGTGTTTAGGATCTGGCCGCGGGGCAGGGTGTTGAAATAGGCACTAAACCTGTCCTTCCGCACACTGATGATCCTTGGGTTAGCCTCATGCAAGGTAAAGGTTTAACCGCGCCAGGGGCGGAGCCAGACCCCAGGCCACCCTGGCCATGGCCCGGGGCGTGATGACGACGCGCAGGCTATACTGTAGAGTACTGTAGGTATTTTAGTATACTGTAGCTATTGTAGCTTTAAAGGTGGCCCGGGGCGTTCTCATATCCTGCCTCCGCCACTGAACCGCGCCCACTCGCCGGTTTTCCCCAGAAGAGAGCTAATCAGGCGAGCCGGACGGTACCAATGGCAAAAACAGTACACCCCTACAGGGTTTAATCTTTTCGAAAAGCCGTGTCCATGGTTATGGACAAGCCCGATGAGCTCTCTCTGGTATGCAGCAAGCTTCCGGTGGCACTCTGCGATGGGTCGACTAAAGAAGGCAATCGGTCATGTGCCTTGGTGACGAACAGCACCGAGCCCTGAGCCCGAGGCATCACATTCGATGATGAATGGTGTTGTAAAATCTGGAAGCTGGAGTACAGGTGTTGTCATCAATGCTGTCTTGAGATCCGCAAAAGCTTTGTCAGCCTCCGCCGACCAAGAGAACCCGTCCTTACGGAGAAGACGAGTCAACGGTGCTGCAATGGTGCCGTAGTCCTGGATAAAGCAGCGTTAATAGCCTGCAAGACCCAAGAACCCTCGAAGAGCGCGGACTGTGCATGGCGTCAGCCAGTCCGTGACGCCGTCCACCTTGGAGGAGTCCATTGCCACACCATCTGCCGTGATCACGTGGTCGAGGTATGAGACTGACGTTTGCTCGAAAAAGCACTTGGGACGCTTGAGGAAGAGCTGGTGTTGGCGAAGAAGGAACACTGAACACCGCGCGTACGTGGCGAAGGTGGTCTAACCATGATGTGTTGTAGATCAAAATATCATCAAAAAATACCAACACAAATCGACGGAGGAACGAGTGCAACACATCGTTCATGAGGGCTTGGAAGGTGGCCGGTGTGTTGGTCAGGCCGAAAGGCATCAACAAAAACTCAAACAAGCCTTGATGGGTGCGGAACGCCGTGTTCTCAATATCAGCTGGGTGCATGCGGACTTGGTGGTAGCCCGAGCGAAGATCAAGCTTGGTGAAGAAGCAAGCACCCTTGAGTTCGTCAAGGAGCTCCTCAACCATAGGGATGGGAAATTTATCCTTCATTGTCTTTTCATTGAGGCCACGGTAGTCAATGCAAAATCGTGAGGTACCATCCTGCATTTTGACCAGCAGCACGGGAGCCGAAAATGCCGAATTACTACGGCGAATGAGCTTCTGGTCTAGCAGTGCTGCACTGGCGCTCCAATTCATCCTTCTGAAGTGGAGGGTACCGGTAGGGACGTACCACGACCGCTTCAGTTCCAGCGACGAGGTGGATACAATGGTCATGTGCGCGGGCGGGCGGAAGTCCCGTCTGCTCGGCGGAGAGAGCAGCAAACTCCTATAAGGGTGTGTTCGGTTGTAGAACCAAGTGGAATGGAATGGAATGGTGACATTCCGAGTGGAATGTCACGGTTCCATTCCATTCCGGTGTTCGGTTAGGCTAGAATGAGGTGGAATGGAACGGAACACATAATCAGTTGTCACAATAATTATTTTGTAAAAAAATGGGTTTCCAATATTAATTAATCAAACATCTAGCACTAACATAGGATTAGCAATTCTTCTTTCTCATCCTCATGCGCACCTCGCCTGGTCCGGCCGCCGCCTCGCCTGGTTCGGCCGCCGCCGCCTCTGCTCGCCTCCGCCCAGCCGCCGCCTCTGCTTGCTCCGTCGGTTGCGCGCCTTGCTCCACCCGGCGGCCTTCGCGCCTTGCACCGCCCGGCCGCGGGCCTCGGGCCGCCGCCGCTGCACCTCGCGCCGCCTTCGCCTCGCCCTCTGGCCACCGCCATCCTACTCCGACGCGCCCCACGCCGCTGCCGCCGTCCTACGGGCCTCCGCCTCGGCCGCCACGCGTGTTGGTCACCGCCTCGGCTGCTCCTCGCCGCCGTCGCATCGGTTGACCGTCGTCGGTGCGTTGCAGTTGACAGAGGCGAGGGAGAGACAAGCGAGATGAGACATTTTTAATCGCGATGCTCCGCCCGGCCGCGCGCCGTCGCGCCTTGCTCCACCCGGCGGCCTCCGCGCCTTGCTCCGCCCGGCCGCGCGCCTCGGGCCGCCGCCGCTGCACCTCGCGCCGCCTTTGCCTCGCCCTCTAGCCACCGCCAACCTACGCCGACGCGCCCCACGCCACTGCCGCCGTCCTGCTGGCCTCCACCTCAGCCGCTCCTCGCCGTCGTCGCATCGGTTGGCCGTCGCCGATACATTGCAGTTGACAGAGGCAAGGGAGAGACGAGCGAGATGAGATGATTTCCTTTTTAATCGCGATGATTAGCCAGTCGTTCCATCTCGTCGGCCGAATCGGCCGGACCGGTGCGTTCCGCATATTAGAGGAATATTCCCTTCGGAGGAACCACCTCATTCCATTCCTTTTCCCGACCGAACACAAGAATGGGGTCCAGGTGCGGAACGGTTCCATTTCGTTCCACCTAATTCTAAAACCGAACACACCCTAAAAGTGCATCCATGAGATCCTTGCATGTTGCTGTCAGCAGGGTTGGCGTGCGAGTAGGTGCTGCCTCCCCATGCCACACGATCCAACGGGTATCGCGCCGGAAGGCCATGGATAGTTGGGTAAAGTCCCAAAGGATGGGGCCTAGTGTACTGGGCCATTGAAATCCCAGCACGACGTCGAAACCGCCAAGTGGGATGGCATAGAAGTCGAGGGAGAAGGCTTCCTGATCGATGATGATGGGGGTGTTGCAGCAAATACCGTCGCTGGTGATGCGGCCGCCGTTGGCAACGGCTACGGAGAGCCCAGCATGTTTGCGCAATGTGAGCCCCACACGCTCAGTCAACTCGGACGCCACAAAGTTGTGCATTGAACCGGTGTCGGCGAGAGCCGTGAGCGAGGCTCCACCAATGGTGACACGCAGCTGCATGGTCCTAGAGCTGCGAATCCCGGACAAGGTGAGCAGCGAGATTTGGGGCTGCTCATCACACCCAGCGTCGGTGGTAGGCTCATCGTCACCAGAATCACCGGTAATCTGCAACATAAAAAGTTTTTTGCAGCGATGTCCATGGACAAAGTGGTCGTCACAGTTGTAGCAGAGGCCTTGGCGACGGTGGTCCTCCATCTCTGTCGCAGAAAGCTTTTTCAATGGCCGAATTGCGACAGTAGCCACCGTGCCCGTGCCCTCAACCAAGGTGCCAGTGGCCACGGGGCGGGAGGAGCGACCCGACCGAGTTTGCTGGGCAGTAACGGTGACCTTGGCCAGATGCTCCGACGACGACGACAACCCATAAGATTGGAAGCTAGGTCATGGTTCTGGCACGTGGATAGCTAACTTCCACGCACCTCTGTCCATGGCTAGTTATTTGGTGATGTTCCAATCCTTCAGGTCTCTCTTAACGGACTCCTCCCATGTCAAGTTTGGTCTACCACGACCCCTCTTAACATTCTCAGCCCGCTTTATCCTGCCGATATGCACTGGCGCTTCTGGAGGCCTACGTTGTATATGTCCAAACCATCTACCTTGCAGCGGGAAACGAGGCCCAAAAATTGCTTTTGGTACTCGGCCACAGTACCCGAGCGACGAAGTGAAATCAACTCACCAAAGGGGTTGCTGCGGGAGGGAGGCCCAAAGTGCCTGCTAATGTGTGCGACGAAGTCCTCCCAGGCGGGCTGGCCATGCTTGCGCTCCATGTGGCAGTACCATAGGTTAGCCAGCCCCGTCAGGTGATAGGATGCCAGCCATGTTTTCTCGCTGGCCGGGGTGCGCTGACCTGCAAAAAATTGCACGCAACGGTTCAGCCAGGGCAGCGGATCACCCTAGCCGTCGTAGGTCGGGAACTCCAGCTTGTGAAAACGAGGAGGTCGAGTATCAGCGTGATCCTCGGGATAAGTACGCCACCCCACGGGCGACGTCGGCCGTGGTGGCACCAGATCGTCTCGTGTCCCCAGCCTTGCCGAGAGGAACACGATGGATGCTGCCGGCGGAGGGATCCGCGGGATGGTGTTGGTGGCGTCGACAGCGGCATCAGTGCCAGGAAGCACCTCCACGCCCAGGGTTTTTTTTTTCTAGCCGTGTGATGGCGATGCGGTCATCCTTCTGCACCATGTCCTGTATCACAGCGGTGAGCTTCTGGAGCTCTTTGGTGATGAAGCCCTAGAAGGAGCTGCAGAACGTCTCCATCTCCTGGTGGACGAGCTCCTTCAGCT
Source organism: Puccinellia tenuiflora (assembly GCA_012064385.1). NCBI lineage: Eukaryota > Viridiplantae > Streptophyta > Magnoliopsida > Poales > Poaceae > Puccinellia > Puccinellia tenuiflora. Next base: position 417,474 of record QRDG01000694.1, read on the forward strand.
CGCCGAACTTGACACCCCGATCTTGGTCCACGGGATCGCTCATGGTGATGGTGGCAGCGGAGATCGTTGGCTCTGATACCAAGCTGTTACAGCCCGTGGATCAGATTGATTTAGGTGATGCGGCTAGGTTAGAGAGGGGAGAGGAGACGTGAGAAATTAAGATAACTTCTCGTCTGCTTTATTGAGACACGCACAAAATAGGAATACAAATTCTATCTTTGGAATAATAAGACTCCTAACTTGAGAGACAAGAAGGTGTAGCTGTGCCCCTTGCTGCATATGACCTAGACCTGGGAGCACCTACTGGTGGCCCCTCCTCTTATAGTGCTGTCCCCACATAATAGATCTTAAAACTTTGCACAATATAACAACCAACCTCAACATGCAGAGAAAGCTTGTCAATTTGATCACTGTATTGTGGAAGAGCTTGAACCATTTTTTGCAGGTCCCTAGTTGATAGCTCTGCTCCAGTTCTGAAATTTAAACAGAAAGCAATAAGCACAGGCAAGAGAAGTCCAGAACATAAACAAACAAATAAGTTGGTAAATATGCAGAAAGCCAAAATGATACGTGTACATTTATGGTAGATATGCAGAAAGCCCCTTATAGAACAGGGGAAATACAGACTACTTTAACAGAATTAAGTTGATAGAGAGAGATTTAAGTTTGTTTCAGGAATTAAGTTTTCACTTGGAACAAGTTATTTCAATTAACTACTAGTAACTTCGTATCCATTCTTATGTAGCTAGGCACATCATATTGCAGCTACAGTACCTACTTAGTTTTTAGTTATGAAAACAATAGACAGGGCAGGTAGTTTGGTCAGAAACAATTTTTTTGCAGTTAATAATGACTTCTCAATAATAAACTTTATGTAGTCCAAAACATGACTGCTCACAATGCCATAAGGGAAATTTCATTTAAACTTGTGTGTTCACGAGACAGAAATGAATTAGTCTAAGAAAAGCATGTGAAGAACGGCACCAATATGAACCTGTTTTGACTAACAAAGAGCCATCGCACCTAGTTTCATACTTGGTTTGAAACTATGGACAAACCTTGCTTGGTGTAGTTGGGCAGCTTTATTCTTTGAGACAAAATGTGTCATCTTATCATGGAGTCTTTCACTTGCCTGAAATTATTGTGGTTAAGTGTACAGCTGTCAAATTACGTACACATAGAAAGATGAACTGAGAAATTATCTCACATCTGCTATATGGGCATGTCGAAGTTCAAGCCAAACTGGATCATGGTCCTCTAACAGGACCTCTCTTTTTTCCGAGGCTGAACCATTCTTACTTGGGACCTTTTTTCAGTCACATATAAAGATCCAGTAAGCAACCAAGGAAACAACAGGAAAGAATTCCCACCTTAAAAAAAATCTGATTGCATGCTCACCTCATGTACATACTTGTTACCATCCATGAATAGCAGATCATGGCACATGGCGTCATAAGTCCATTCATGAATTATCGGTGCAATCTGCAGTATATCAAAAAAGCAGTGAAGCGGCAGAATAAATAGCACTGTATTACATGTAGAACAGGTGTAGAAGTTGAACTCCGATACACAAGTATGTTCAAATGTACCTGATCTACCGAGCGGTCTACTATGAGCAGTTCACAGGTTTCCGCTTGCGGAAATTCAGGAATTGACGCTTTATATTTGGAGAGATAATTCCACACACCAGCAGCTATCTTTGTGGGCACCATGTCCCTTAGTGTTGTCATTGTAGAAGCATCAATTGTCTTGGCAACGCGGTAGTGCACACGCGGAAATTCCTATAGATTATAGAACACTTTAAATAAATAGCTAGCACTTCCTCTGTACCAAGTTGCAACATGTCAAGCATTAGAGTTCTTGTTTAAGTTGAAGGGGACCAAATATGTAAAGAAATGAGGATTATAACAAAGTTATCACAGTAACACAGTTCAAACCATCAGTCGAGTATCCACATATTCTGTCCCTTTCCCTTTTCAGTGCATTAATTATCACCAAGATTGTCTGTTTTTATTTTCACTACATTAGTTTCCCATGCATCAAGAGTTGCTATTTCAAGTACTGATCAACGTGGGCAAGAACAGGACGACCCAGGATTTAGACCATAGAGGCATAGAGACAAGGAAAGAAACTGTGGAGCACGTGTTGGGCCAACAGATGCTGCATTACCAGTTTCCCACATTGAACAGCTCATCATGGCTGAAGCAGCACAAGGTCGTGAAGGAACAACTCTACTTTGCTGCTACAATATGGAGAGCACAAAGGTTGATGGAACTACTTCTACGTTCTGCTCTAGATATCGCTCTAGAGGCGAAGGACTGCCCAGAGCAGCAAGAGTTTGGTCCAAAATTCTGAATGCACGAGATCAAAGAAAAAATACAAAGTTCTACTTATTGATAGGCTATCACCTCTATTGATAGGCTATCACCTCTATTGATAGGCTTACTGAGCCTTCAAATTTAGCTCCTCATAGTTATAAGACTGTTGAAAACAATACTTTGAAAGCTAAGAAAACAAATAACACATGACTAAAAGACCAGATTATCTAGAATGGAGTACAAGTTTGTAGAAGTCGAGATGGATTTGACGACTTGTGATCTTTACTTTTCTTTACTGCCCCTCATCAATGGCCCAACCCATCCAAACCCCGATCAAGTTCATTGTCTAGCCTTGATGCTACGATCAAGTCCAAACCCTGATCGGTGCACGAATTTGAAAGGCCGGCATTCTTCACTTTTGAGTTTGAATCAAATTTGTTGGTAAGGCAAGAAAGCAGGTGACGAAAAACACATAAGCTTTTGCATGTAACGGATATATACATACCCTCATTGATGCAAATACTGTAGATATACGAGTAGCCATTGTGTTCAAACAAGCATTGTACTTGTTAAAGCCTTCTGCGCTCTCACAGAAAAGCTCCTCCAATGCCCTTTCATGGTCAGTTATGAAACCCTGCACACAATCACTGTGAGTGCTGATACCAGACAAAAGGATTTACCATAAAATAGTTGAGGCATCCATCCTCTCCCACTAAGAATACTTTTAATACATAATCACATAGTATGTACCAAAATATAACTTGTACTAACTCATAACTGTTACCACAAAATAGTCAATAATTAACAGGCAGCGATTGAAAAGTTGGTTAGTCACTGGTTTCTACTATGGTAACAAACCAACTTGGCCAATGTTGAACACTGGGGAACCTCAGAATCCTAGTCATGTAACCAAGTATTCAAATTTACAGTAAACCGGTGAGTGAATTCAATCTAGTATAAAAATAACCATTCTAGGCCAAAACCAATGTTGTCAGAATCTACAATGGAATCTGGAAGTCTCATGATTCTACTGTTACAGTGGACCATGAAATTTTAATGGGCGGAACCGGCTGGTATATGCATGTGCGATGGGCGGTAAAGGCAATAAGAAAATAACACCATATATAAGAGAGGTATACAGCACAGCTATGACAAATTGACACCAAACACATAACTAATATCTACAATCTGAGGTTCACTGGACTAATTAGAACCTAGCAGCTTAATTATGTAGAATCTTAATATTCTTCCGATTCTAGCAAAAACTGCAAGATCACACATGTAATTCAGCCCTACCGACCCTAGCATATGTAACTATTAATAATTACTGGCATATGTCTTTTTTTAGTGCAAATGTTAATGGGTCCTTTCACAATGGAGCACTGATTTGATGCTTTATTAACTGACAAAGCAGGACCAAAAAATTAAAAGGAAAATACGTGAGCTATCCAATACTACTTATCGAATTCCCCCATAATCTAAAGAGCAATGTTTCCCCCTTTCTATTTGTGACAAATTCAAGACTTAAAGAGTAAACTTGAATCATCAAGTCAAATCACCATCTGCTGTTAATTTATTAGTCAATCATGTGTGACATAAGACCTATGGGAAATACTTATTAAAAACAATATTCCCGAACATGTATAAAGCAACAGACTATCGGAAACCCATAATCTTTTGGAAGAACTATTGATACCTGGGAATCAATAGGAAAGTACTCCAAATTCATCTGGAAATGCCAAGCAGAACAAAAAGTGAATAGCCAACATAACACCTTTTCACCTTTAAAATACTCAAGTATAAGACAGAAATGAACAAGAAAATTAAGGTAACCTCACTAAGTGCACCAATACGAGGTAACACACTTAAATCTTTTTTTATTTGAGAAACCAAGTCTTTTTGTATGGGAGAACTGAAAAACACATACGCCCTACAACACAAGCAACAGTGTGTCAATAAATAAACCATCAAAGGAACTGTACATAAACGATGTGGGTGGTAGTTCATGTAAAGGATGTGGGTGGTAGTTCATGTTAGTTTCAGGCATACTTCTTGTATAACGGGCTTCTTCCTGACATGTCAGAGAGGAACATAACAATGCTGCAATCACCACAACATGATGGTTAGAGAATGAATCAACAATGATGCATTAAAAAAATTCAGAGTGAAACTATGATAACCAGGTCAAGTAAATAACAAAGCAGAACTAGAGGTGGAAGTAAAATACATGACCCGGTACTATGTCAAGGAATTAACCTTACAACATTGCTGGAGCTGAATCTATATAACACAGAAGATAAAAGCGAACAGCTCAAACAAAAAGTAAGGAGTCAATACGATGGTTAAACATGTGATTGTGTTTTTAAGCGTGCAGCAGTAATAGCTGAAGCTAGAGGTTGGGCCATCAAGCCTTAAAGAGTACAGATTTGTATTGCACTTAAATCCCATGGCACAATGTACATGCACATCGAGTTGCTTAGCATATGAGCTTGCAAGCCCATGAGTGTGCATGCTAATAAGGGACTCTGCTTTTTTGTTAAAGCAGCCATGAGCTGATGCCTATGAACGCACTTGTATCGTAGGATGTTGAAGTATATGTGGATTGTCTAACCTTTTCCAGACTTTTGGTTCTACTGGTTGGTGCATGAAACTTAATATGGTCTCAGAGGATAGGTCTTCCTTATCGAGCTATAGCTATACGTGAGACAGGATGTTGAAGTATATATGTGGATTGTCCGACCTTCTTTAGCAGTTCGGACATTTGGTTCTACACATTGGTACATGATATTAAGTTTCATGCACCAATCAGTAGAACCAAAAGTCCAACCTGATGGAAAGAAGGTGGGCAATCCACATATACTTTTAACACCCCCTCTAACGTGTGACTCGATGAGGCCTACACGTATTAGAAAGAGGGCAAAGAGCATTTTTTTATCAAAATTGCGAAAGTCGAGACTTCAACCCAAGACCTCTGCTCTGATACCATATTAAGTTTCATAAACAAACAAGTAGAACCAAAAGTCCAAACTAATGGAGAGAAGGTCGGCAATCCACATATACTTCAACATCATATGGGAAATTCACATACAGTTTAACACCCCTTCTCACGTTTGATTCAACAAGGCCCACACGTGGATAGAAAAATAGCAAGTGCAATTTATATTTAACTTGTGAAAGCCGAGACTTGAACCCAAGACCTCTACTCTCATACCATATTAAGTTTCATGCACCAACCAGTCGGACCAAAAGTCCAAACTGATGAAGAGAAGGTTGGCAATCCAAATGTACTTTAATACACCCTCATGTGTGACTCAATGAGGCTACACATGCTAGAAAGAAGGCAAAGAGTATTTTTTTTATTGCAAAAGCCGAGACTTGAACGGTTGAACCCAAGGCCTCTGCTCTAATACTATATTAAGTTCAAGGCACCAACCAGTAGAACCAAAAATCCGAACTATGTAGAAAAGGTGGGCAATCCACATAAAGTGTAACACCCCTCTTCTCACGTAGGGGTGGGAATTGGTAATGGATGATCCAAACTATCCAACATTCGTATTCGAGAAATTGAAAATGGATGTCGTAATATCCGAATCCGGACGAAAATGGAAATGGTTGTGTTAAATATCCGGATACATTTTACAAATACAAATGTGGTACTGAATTTTGAAGCAGAAATGGATATATTTGTGTCCAAATAAAATTACGTTAACCAATTTTAATCATTCTAGCCTGATATGCCAATTACCCAACCTAAAAAGCTAACAAAATGGTCAAATGTATTTTTCTGATGTTGAACTTGAAACTATTGTGTATTATATCAATATTTATCTCTACAGTGTTCTATAGTTGATTCATTATACGACACGAGCATTATATTGTTATATTTGTTTTCGTTCTGAATTTGAGAAAACATCCGATCCGCATCCCTATTCGAGTAACATCTGTATTTGTATTCATATATGTTTTGAAAATATGAAAACGGATGTGGAAAGAGCACTATCCGATTCGTTTCCACCCCTACTCTCACGTGTGACTCGATGAGGCCTACACCTGATAGAAAGAGGGCGAGAGCAAGCAATATACCCACTATTTTGTTTCCTTTTATGTCAGCAGATGCACTGACAGGAGGAAACAAGCTTAAACAACATGTACGGGTAATATTTAAATAGAAGCCTCCAAGCGGATTGTCAATCTAAAGGTTTGCCTTTCTTGTTGACATTCATTTGATGCCTATAATTTTGAAGATGAGGCAAATTGTGCATACCCTAATATGGACTTGCCAATATATGTCCAACTTGGACACATAAGAAAGTATGTGCTTGCATTGAATTAGATGATATACTCTGAACTTATTATATCATAATACTAGTTTGCCAACATTTTCTGAAGATAACAATAATATGATCTAATCTTTCAATAGATAGACATTGTACCGAACGAATATTACTTCGAGTGAGATAAATAGTTGTACAGATAAAAACTTACTTTTCTTTAGTTGGTTGGATGAAATATATAGCATCCATTGAAGGCAATGGCTGCCTCCGTTTGTATAAATCTTCAACCACTGGAAGAGAACTATCATTGCTTAGACTTGATATTAGATGAAAGAAGGTGCACCTAATGAAATATTCATGTACAATGAACAATGGTTCAAGAAACCGTGTTTTGACATAATCCAAGGGTTTCAAGGTGCATTCTCAAAATTGCTGAAATATATTGTCCACCCTTTCTCATTAGCTTAAGATTCTAGGTGAGCTACTTAGGTGCACGTATTTCAATATGGTATCAGAGCCAACAGGTCTAAGGCCTGAATTGGCCAAGATGCGAGGGGGGTGCTGAAATATGTTGTCTATACTTTCCCATTAGTTTAGCTTTTGGGTGAACAAGTTAGACGTGTGTAATTCAATAAAATTAATCGATAAAAAGGGGCATGTGACGATTCATGATCGATAGGCATGGCAGCAAGATGATAAAGTACCATATGAAGATAGCATCACATTATGACAACTGAAGCGGAATATACTACAGAAACCAGGTATGGTGAATTGGTGCAACTTTCAGTAAAGCACAGTTGTGGCACAACTATGTCCAAAGGGCGGTTTTTTAGATAATATAGATGGCATTTAATAAAATTTCGAGGGTACACCTACAGAGGGAGAAATTTAAAGGTTGGAAAATGGAGTGTCTATTAATAATTGGATGTAACTACCCTACCTTCTAAGAAGCGATAAAGAAATGTGTGCCTTTACAAATAAAATAAGTTGACAGCACGAAAAACATATGCCTACTTACATGAAACTCCTTCTTCTGTAATATCTGCCATCTTACATGAGTATGACATTATTTTGACTGTAAACTTATCCATGATAAGAACCTAGAAGACGCCATAAATATTATGTATAAGGTAGTACACAGATATATAAGTTTATTTTCTAGATAATGTACATAACAATATGGTAGAACGATTAGATGTTGTCAAGATCATTACCAAACATCAACATATATCTAGTCCAATTCCTCAACAAAAAAAAAGAGAATGCATCAGAGGTCCTGGAACTATTCAGAAAGTAACACTTACGTCCCTAAACTTTAAAACACAACACCTTCATCCTGATACTTCATCAAGCGATTCTCTCAGGTCCTTTTCGCATCCGAAATTCAACATGGGTATTTTTTCTGCAGTCATGGAGTTAGCAAGACATTTGTAGATGGCCACTCGTGAGGTGGAAAGTTGATCTTTGTTGTGGATGCATGATTTCTTGAGGTAGCTAGGCTATAAGAAAACTGGGTGATGGAGGTGTATTGGCTTCTGCCAAGCAAGGAATTGCATGATGGGTTACGAATTGTTGATTGTGATATTGTGACAACGTGCATGAAAACACTATGTGTTTCACATCGTATGTGCACAACAAGGATTGCGTTGACAATATTGATCTGGATGATACAGCTATTACTCCACAACTTCAAGTGAAAGCAATCTCTTACAACTTGGCAGCTGGGAGCTGGAGAAAAAACTGAGAGAGGGAAAGGGGCCAAATAAGGGTAGAAAGAGATATGAGGACTGGAAGGGCAAATTGTAAAAGGCCCAACTGATCCTGGCGGGACGAAATGCTGCCAAAGCCTCTGGTCCTACGTGGCACCATTCAGACGCGGAAAGGACCTAAGAGAATCGCTTGAAGTACCAGGACAAAAGTGTTCTGTTTTAAAGTTTAGGTATGTAGGTGTTGCTTTCTGAATCGCTTGAGAACCTCCCATGCATTTCACAAAAAAAACATATATCTAGTCTTCAAACTTATTATATAGGTATATTGATGCAATGCATACATGTATATATATATATACATATAGACATATATATATATATATAAGGTATAGAGCACATGTGAATATTTATTGGAATATCATTTTGGTGCAAATTTGTGTCCGTGTCCTGTTCGTGAAAATTGCAAGATGTGTAGTTTCCCAGTACTAGACAGAATTGTGGATGTTGCACTTGCCTACCTGCAAATTATCAATGTCAAATGATAAGCAGCTCATGCACTGCATATGAATAGCGGACAATGCAGTACTTTAACATTTACGTGTATATAATGTTAGATATATACTACATGTAAAATTTGTATGTGTAGCTTCCTGTACTCATCAGAGTATGTTCCTCATTTTTTGTGCTTCTAGTAGTCCATTCGGTCTTTGAATTTCTAGCAACTCTGGCTAAACCTAGTTAGGGTTGATGTTGATGAAGTGATTAATAAGTTAAGAGCACTACCTATAGTTGTCCTATTTGAATCACAATGAGAAACTAAATTTCTAATGGCTCAATTATATCTAAAGTCATCCATTTGAAGAAGTAATCGCCAATGGTTTAACATAACAAGCAAATAACATTGAAGCCTGATAATCATTTTCTTAAAAATAATTATAATAACAGTCATACACAAATTATAATGGACAGTAAACAATAATAAGTTGTAGTTACTAAAATATCAGGAAAAAAACTCAGGGACAAGTACTTGATAGAGCAGAAAACCATGGCAAAGATCGGTTAACATGGTCAACGAAAAATGATACCTTCCATGCTGATTTTGAATCCTTCCTAGTCGACCTGAGCATTTCAAATAATAAACCTGCATAATCACAAAACTGAACCATTTGAATGAATATAACAAATAAATTAAACCACAGCACCAGGTTATATAGGTGCACCTATAAATGCAAAATCAAGCATAGAAATAATAAAGAACACATGACGTTGTGAGCAATAGTGATCAGAGCCGGAAAATTGCAGGTTCCTGCTATTTTCAAATTGAGAGGAAGTCCTTTCTGGCCGTGTCAGCAATGCATGATTGTTTCAACATAATATGGAAAACGATAATATCTGTGTATTGAACATCAACCTAAATAGACGTTTACGATTCACCACCATAACAATCTCTCTCAGACAGAAAACTGAAGCAGAGAGGCAGTAAGAAGAGAATGGCAAAGGAAGAGAGTCAGGCAACAATAACAGAGGCAAGCAGCGAAAAGAAGCGGAACTGAGCAGCTGACAGGTAGAGGAGGGGTGGACATGGAATTAGGGTTTGGATAGAGAGAATGGGCTGGCCATGTAGCCCTAGCCCGCCCAGGCACAACGGGCCACCATGCCACCTCACCCGTCTGTCAGACATATTCCACCAAGGCCTGCCTAATCAGCGGTAAGCGGATAAGCGCATCGGTGCACATTGTTGTACAAGAGGGGGTGGGGGGTGGGGTGAGTGTAGGAGTTTCCAAATGCCACACCCATGGCCTCAAGCCTCGACATACTTGCTCCTCTCCGCCATAACCAAAGGGCCGCGTCAGTAGCAACCGAGCAAGAACGGTGATCCGCTCTGCTGCCAGCAATTCCTCCTCCCCACACCAGAATCTTGAGTTATCCTTCCATGCATATAATACCAATGTGTGCCTATGCAGAATGCTCATTTCTACCTCCTCCACCATCCCCCCATCCCCCTTTCTGCAATGCACTAGTTTCTTGCTACTAAGTACATATATTCAACTTAGAAGGGCAGAAAATATCATAATGTGTAATGACATGTAAGCACGGTGTATAGTATTTCCATTTGTATCCTGAAGGTCCTGGGTTCAAAACAGCCTCCTTGCTGAAAAAACCAAAGGAAAGACTGCCTACAAATTACTTACCCATGCCCCATTATGTGTGGCTTTCGGCACTGGGTGCGCCCTATATTAGTGCTACCATTTGTCACTAAATCTTAGTAAATTTTAGCCTCGTTACACATAAAGATATCAAAAGATTAGGCTACAGCTGCAAAGGAAGTGTTAAGCTTAACGAACTGCCAGAGCTCCTTGGCCCTTTGGTTTTCCGGAATAGAAAAAAGCGCAACTGGCCGAATGTCAAGTTCGTTAGCTTGCCACATACCATTAGACATGATCTCCGTAGATTGGTGGAGCACAGAGTCAAGTCACAAATATAACAAGTTCAGAAAGCACGACGAACCAATGGCTAGCCAACCGGCTTATACGACTACTATCACTCAGTTCAAAAGCAATTCAGCATTGAAGACCAAAAGTAAAAGGCAACAACCGTGTAGAATCCTCTGCTCCAATGTGAGCCCGAAACAACATGCTTGCACGACCATGCCAATTTTTTCAAACTCCACAAGCCATTTGCCAGATCCAGGGGTCCAGCCCTAACAGTAACATCAAGCAAGCAAATCTAAAGCAAAAGTGGGAGGGAAAAGAGCAGAAAGGGGTGGTTACGGTCCCGTGTGATCTGGCGGAAACTCCGGTGGTCGCCGCCCTGCGACGAGGAGTCCGAATCCAACGACATGGCGCCCGGAGATCTCACCGCCTCCCTCCGCTGACGCCGCCTCAATTGGTGATCGTGGAGTAGAGACAACCCTCGACTTAAACTTAAGGAGTAGGCCGCGACCGGAGGTCGCCGACGAAGCGGAAGCAGAAATGGGAATGTGGGGGAATGTGCAGCGACCGCGTGCGAGAGGAAGAAGAAATCGAGAGTACGAGTCTCCCGAGTCGTCGGCCGCCACCGGTCCAGGAAATTACCAAACTGCCCAAGGTTGCATTTGACTGAAATAAGAGGCAATAACACTTTTGGTCCCACAAGTTGCACGCGCCGAATGTTTTAGTCCCACAAGTTGTAAACAGGACTTTGTTATAGTACCTAAACTTGCGTTGACAGAATTTGTTAGTCCTGATTAGCTGTGCTGCCGACACGTGTGACCCCACGGTGGCGTGTATTATTTGCTGAAAAACCCCCTCGACTGTTAATCTTAACGAATTTTGGAGTCAGAGTCCTTCCACATTTGGCAGTTATCATCTGATGGAAAGAGGAGCCGCTGATTGCGTGCTTTCCATATCTCTCGTTACCTTCTTGCTCCTTCATCTAGAAGCAAAAGCGGCGAGGACGACGCCGTTTGTGTTGCCGTTTTCAGAGAGAAGCCACCGGAGATGCACTACCGCGAGCACCATGAAGATCCGCCGTCGTACGGTATGGAAATTATTCTCTCATAGACGATCCTTGTTAGTAGTAGTGGGTCACGTCCTTCACGACGGCCAGTGGCGCTGGCGTGCGCTGCCGCGGCCGCGGGACGTCATCATCGACTTTCACCCCTGCTCGTTTGAGCGGCAATGCATGCGTGCCGCCGGGAGTTGCTATGGTGATCTTGGTTACTAACGCTATTCTGGGTTTGGATGAGATGTGATCGTCCTTGGTACCCTTTGTTTCAGCTTGGTAATTTTTTTGCCTGGGAGGCGTATGTGGTTGGCAGTCTATTCATGAGGTTTTGTTGCCGATTAGCTAGGTAGCTACGTTAGTTTTTCTATACATAGAGTCTGAATGTGTGCACTTTAATTTTTTCTATACATAGAGTCTGAATGTTTTCTACATTTATATTGTATAAATAGAGTCTGAATGTTTGCTAAAGTTATCAATGCTAGAGTATCTGAATGTGTGCTATATTAATCTGAATGTGTGCACTTTAATTTTTGCTATACATAGAGTCTGAATGTTGCTACAGTGATATTGCATACATAGAGTCTGAATGTTTGCTACAGTTATCAATGCAGGAGAAGAAACCAATAATTTCTCAGTTGAAGTAGTGTACAATGGGTTTTTTTGCGGTTTACGAGACAATTTGGAATATGACTGCATTCTTCGATTATTGCACTGCTGATACTTGGTCACTTTCTTGGATTGATGAAATTCTGTGTATTCTCGGCGAGAAGAGAGATGGAAAACTTCATGTCTATTGGTGTTTGCCAGACAAGGAAATTAAAGATGGCTTAGTGCTTGTTGAGAAGCATGCTCAAATTGTGCAAATGATCAAAGCCAGCAAGTCACATAAAACACTTGTCTTATTTGTAGATCACACTAACTTTCTCCTGCAATTGAGACAAGATGCAATCATCAGCGGCAGTTCTTTGCCAAATGACAGAATATCTCTAGTAGCAGATAAGGGGAAGATGGAACATAATGGGGAAGCATCTGCTGAACCTGAAGCATCGAGTTCATCTACTATGGTAGTAGGAGACAAGGGAAAGCTGAAACAGATTGCAGAGTCAGATAACAGTGACAATGATAGTGACTTTGAGTTGTATGACAGCGATTTCGATGTTGAAGAGGGCGATGATGATCTATTTGCCGATAATGTTGATAAATCTGTCAATGATCACAATGAGAAGGAGATATGTGTGGAACATGAAGATGAGAATGCCCTTGAGGATGATGATCTAAATCTAAGAGAAGGAGATAGACAAAATTTGATGAAACGGTTCAAGGCATTTAATCCAGAGGTGGACATGGACAATCCTTCTTTCAAACTTGGGATGGTGTTTAGTGGTGTTGAGGAGGTGAGAAAGGCATTGGGAACATACAGTATCAGGAATAGAGTACAAATAAAGAAGACAAAGAATGAGAGAAGAAGGTTAGAAGCTGTGTGTGCTCCTGGTTGTTCTTGGATGCTAAAAACATCCAATGATACAAGAAGGACAGGTGGATTTGTAGTCACTGCATATGAAGGCACCCACACATGTGCAGCAGGCTGGCCACTTAAAGCACTAACTACAAAAATTCTTACTGAGAAGTTCATGCATGAATTCATAGACAACCAGAAGTTAGACCTGCAAAGTTTTGCTGCAAAGGTGCTAAGGGAATTCAAAATGTGCCCTCCCAGGTGGAAGCTAGGTAGAGCAAGAAAAGCTGCATTGCTACATATACATGGTGATGAGGAAGCTCAGTTCAGGTTGTTAATGGATTATGGGCAAGAGCTCAGGAGGAGCAATCCTGGTTCTAAGTTTTTCTTGACAACAAATTTAGTAAATGATCCAGAAAGTGTAGACCATAAGGAGCATTTGGCCACTGTTTATTGGAGTTATGATGCTTGCAAACGGGGTTTTCTTGCTGGTTGCAGGCCTTTCTTATGTCTAGATGGGTGCTTTATCAAAACAAAGTACAAAGGCCAGCTATTGACAGCAGTAGGAATTGACCCAAACGATTGCATCTTTCCTATTGCATTTGGGTTAGTAGAAGTTGAATGTACTAGCTCGTGGAAGTGGTTTCTCACCAATTTAAGGGATGACCTGAACATCACCAACACATCTCCCTGGACAATTATGAGTGACAAACAAAAGGTATGTTTCCTCCATGTGTTCTACATGATTTAGTTGCCATTTTTCCTACATGTTTCCTAACACATGGAAAATAATATTCATACTTTTTGCAGGGTCTCATAAATGCTGTTCAGGAGGTGTTCCCAGATGCACAACACAGATTTTGTGTCAGGCATATGCTCCAGAACTTCCAAAGGGCTGGACATAGAGGAGAGACATTAAAGAACGATGTGTGGGCTATTGCCAGGTCAACAAATCTTCCCAAGTGGCAGAAAAGCATGAACAAATTGCAGGTTGACAGTGAAGAAGCTTATGGATGGATTGAACAACTAGTGCCTAACACATGGATAAAGGCATTTTTTAATGAATTTCCCAAATGTGACATGCTGTTGAATAACCATTCAGAGGTGTTCAACAGGTACAAATATATCACTTTACTCATGATTATGCATTCTTACTACAATTACCATATTCTGAAATACTCTTGTTTCCTTTCCTTTGAAATCAGCTACATTCTAGATGCCAGGGAGATGCCTTTCTTATCCATGCTGGAAACAATATTCTACAAGCTTCTCAAGCGCATTGAAAGCAAACAGAGAGAGTCTCACAAGTGGACAGGAAGAATTTGTCCCAAGATTAAGAAGAAGTTGGACAAATTCACAGAATGGAGTAGCAATTGCTCTGTCCAACCGGCTGGTAACTATCTCTATGCTGTTAGTAGCCATGAGATGGAGAAAGACTACAATGTAGATTTCAAAGCTAAAACCTGTGATTGCAAGAGGTGGCAACTAACTGGAATTCCTTGTCACCATGTCATAGCTTGTTCTAGACTTGATAGAATTAATCCAGAGAATCTAGTTCACAGTTGCTATACCATCGATACATTCAACCGAGCTTATGCATACAACTTGGCACCACTACGTGGGAGAGTATTTTGGGAAAAAATGAATGCAGCGCCTATTCATCCGCCGATGTACACCAAAGTTATGGGTAGGCCTCAATATTTTAGATTTGCCTTTGCGAACATGTGCCGGGGGGAACAAGCCCAATATTTTAGATTTGCCGCGAATCTACCGTATACTCTGAAAGAACAAGCTATGCCCGGATGTCGCCTAGAGGGGGGGGTGAATAGGCGATTAAAACTTTTTCTAATTAGGGGCTTGATAATTGCGGAATAAAACTATGTGTTTAAATTAACAAGCCAACAACCTAATATTCTAGGTTCACCTATGTGCACCAACAACTTATGCTAAGTAATTCAAGTAACAAGATGATAGCAAGATATGGACTTCAAGCACGAAGGCTATCACAATGTAAATTGCATAAGTAAAGCTCGGGTATAGAAATAACCGAGGCACGCGGAGACGAGGATGTATTCCTGAGTTCCTCCTTGTTAAGGGAGTACGTCTCGTTGGAGGGGTGTGAGCTCGCCACAAGAGGCCTACTCAAGATGCCACAAAGGCCTCACCCTATTCTCCGATGAACCTCACCCAAGGGATTGGTTCACCTTCCACTATCGGAATCCTTCGGGGCGGATTCCGGAGCCCTTTACAACTCTTCTTGGGGCACACACCCACAACTCAATTGGGGGCTCTCAAACTTGTGCCGAAGCTTCACAACTCGAAGTCTTCGCGGCACCTCCACCGTCTAGGGTACACAATGCACCCAAGAGGCACAAAGCTCTTGGGAACACAATGCACCCAAGAGTAACAAGCTTCGCAACGTCAATCCCACGAATCACCGTGGAGAGCACAACCCGATGCAACTAATGCAAAAGGCAAGAACACACCAAGTGGTCAAATTCTTCTCCCCAAAATCCAACCAAAGCAACTAATGCTATGGAGGGATTTAGGAGAAAGAACAATGGAGAAACACCAAGAACTCCAAGATTTAGATCCAAAGAGTTCCCCTCACTTAGAGGAGAAATTGATCGGTGGAAATGTGAATCTAAACCTCCTCTCTCTTTTCCCTCAAAAGAAGCAAAAAGTATTGGAGGGATTGAGAGATCTAAAGCTCAAGAGAGATGGCAAAAATGGAGGAAAGAAGAGCTCAAATGGTGGCCAAAAGTTAGAGAACAAATGGGGAAGAAGACCACTTAAAAGGGAGGGCAGAAATCTGCCCGTTGGAGGCAAAATCGTGAAAGGCCGGCCATCGGGCCGGCCTGGCCGGGGAAATGGCCGGGAAGGCCACAAAGGGAAATTCGGGTGGGCCGGCCATGGCTGGCCTGGCCCGGCCATGATGGCCGGCCAGGAAACTGAGAGGCCCCGGTCATGGGCCGGCCATATGCCCGGCCTGGCCGGCTGCCACGCCCCCTTTTTTTCTCTCTTTTGATTTTCTGTTTTGAAAAATCGACCGAACCAAAAACGCAATAACTTTCACATACGAACTCCGTTTTCGATATTCTTGGACTCGTTGGAATCGTCACAACAAGGACTACAAGAATATGTCCAAGAAAATATTATAACATTAAATGGGGAAAGGTAAAAGCTCCCATTTGCAAATCGGAAATGCAATAACTTTCACCCACGAACTCCGTTTTCGATAATCTTGGACTCGTTGGAATCGTCATAACGAGCACAACAAGATTATGAATAGAAACATCATAGTCCAAGAAAATATTATAAAACCAAATAGGGAAAGTTAAAAACTCATTTTCGCAAACCGGAAAATCCGAAACTTTTGCAATTGACGTCCGATTGAAGTAAAACCAATTTTGTTGGAAAGAGGACAATAAAAGAAACCTTTGAAAATGGCAAACAAGCAATGGAGATTTTGCAAAGAAATGGAAGAGGTAAATCTTCCGCACGGATGAACCGGTAAAATCTCCAATACCGAAAACACAAAAGAAGACGCAAATGCAAACCGTTTTCGGTGACCTTGGCTTTGTCATGACAAGCATGACAAGCACCAAGACCACACCACGATAAGATCCAAATAAGAACCAATAAAGATGATTGCATGGATGCAAAGGTTTGAGCTCTCCATGAACGATACGATCACGATACTCGGTCGAGAGCCCCTCTTGATAGTACGGCTATCTATCCTATAACCCGGTCTCTCACTAAACAATATGAGACCGGTAAAATGGAAACCCTACCAAGATCATACCTTTGCCTTGCGCTTAAACCACATGAGGTCGATGAAGACGATCTTCAACTCCTCAAGACGCACCACCTTTCTTCATTGCGCTTCGCTTGGTGAAGATTCACATGACGCTCCCCCATACACCAAGATGGGGAAAGCACTCTTCGGCATATCTTCACTTGGACTTGAGTGTCGATCAACCCGCACTTAGCCTTGATCAACACAAATCTTTTCTTCCCTTGAGCTTGACTCCAACAAATGGAGACAAGCAAGCTTGGCCTTGATCAACAAATGATCTTGACACAAGCTAAAGGACAACCTACACATAGAGCTCAATGCAAATATTAGTCCATAGAGATTGTCATTAATTACCAAAACCATGCATGGGATCAACCATGCACTTTCAATCTCCCCCATTTTGGTAATTGATGACAATCCCTTTTAAGAGGGTTTATATAAAGAATAAAGCAACCTTGCATGACAAACAAGCAAGGATGCAAAGCGCATTAAAGGCAAATGCAACAAAAGCATAAAACCCAAATTCCCTTAAACCCTCTAAACTTCTCCCCCATTGGCATCGATTGCCGAAATGGGAAGAAAAATTTAGAGAGCCAATATAATATGAGTTCCTCCATAAAGGTGTACATTACTCAAGATATGAGTGAAATCAAATGCACTTATTCATTGACGAATAATTAGAGGAAATCAAACTATATTGAGGATCCAAAGATTGCAACAAAAATGAAACCATTTTAAACATCTCCACAAAGGAGAAAGGCAATCAAAAAGATCCAAAGTGAGATTTCTAAATAAAGACGGAGAAGCTCCCCAATGTTCATGCACAAATAAGGAGTGCACAAGTATGGAATCCTCACTCCCCCAAAATCATCTAGAACACTCAACAAGTGCAATTGTGCATAATGCAAAAGCAAATCATAGCACTTGCACCAAAGATGTGGTTGAGCCATAAAAGGATACCAATTTTCAAAAATTCAACATAAGATAGGCCTAACCGAGATAAAGAGATCTTTTAAAGAAATATATTCACAAGCTTACGGATACCAATTGGAAACTAAAACCAATTGAAAATGCCAAAAGCTAGTGAGAGCATTTAGCCACTAAAATTCAACATGCTCACCATGGTAGGCATGAAGTCAAAGATCTTCAAGAAATACATGAGTGTGCAAAGATACCAATAAACAATAAGACAAGCACTCATGAGACAAATTTGGAACCACCAAAGAATTATAGATGAAAAACAAGGTGGCTCAAAAGAAATAGGATACCAACTAAAAGATGACCTCTCTCATATGTATAGGTTTCTTATTAGACAAACCATTGAAGATATACATCCGCAAAGAAACATATACATACGAAATGGTCCGGGAAAAAGATAACAAGGTATCCAAAAGGAAGTCATAAATATACAAATGAGATTGTTGCTTAAAAGCATAGCACATAGCTCAAATTTATCTCATTGTACATAAATGAACTTCAAATATATCAAATGCATCACACATATCACTAAGGGAACAAGAGATAGTGGAGATGATTTGAAATAGGCAACAAGTATCACAAGGAAATAAATATCAATTGAAGAAAAGGTTTTTGCAAATTCATCACACATATCACAAAGATATATTAAGTGAAGGAAAAGGCCAAAACCACAACAATTGCATATAAGAGCTTTCATGCCAAGAGGCAACCTACACAAGGTTGAATACTAGAAAGGTATGCATGGGATAGATACTTGTTACCGAGATGACATTGGTGATGAAGATGATGAGAGTGGGTTTATCATCAAAGCTTGACCCCGACACTCACACGGTGAGAACACCTTCCTTATGAATGAGGCAAGCATCCAATGCATCTCCATTGTACCTAAAACACAATTAGAGTACAAAATGGTTCCCAAACTCATTGGGTCCCATAATAGTTAGAAACACTACAATATATAGGACATACTCCACATAAATATGTGCATATAGATATGAAATTGAATTTCATGCACATCTTAGGCGATTTAGGATTTGGTGGAGTATCCCCTATATATTGGAACTAGAAAGGCTAGCATGCCATAAAATAAATATACTAGTAAATATGCATGCATAGACTTACAAGAGCCAAACGAGATACAAATTGGACAAAAACACCAAGTAAACCAATAAAGCACACCAAGGTGTGACGAGAAATGGTTGTCCAAATTATATCAAAATCCAAATCAACAAATGATTGAGGAAAAAATCAAATCAACAAATGATTGATTCCATAACACATCAACACATGAGGTGTGATATCAAAAGGAATCAAATCAACACAACAAATGATTGAAAAGACACCAAATGAAAATAAGATACCAATTAAAACAACAAATAACAATTAGGAGAAAAGATACCAAGAAAAGGGTGATACTTGACCGAAGTCAAGTAAAGTAAGATGAAGCAAAAAGGTATCAAGACTCCCACAATAAATATTAATTGGAACGAATATCTATGGAGGAGATATTAAATTCCAATTAATACAAATTGAAGGTACCAACACAAGATCAAAAATCATATGCCAATTGAAATGATGAAATATTGATAGATGGGATAGTGATCTAAATAAAAAGGAATGCTCCCCCAAGATTCATGCATTATCTTAGATATTTGCATTTGAATACAAAATGCATACACAAGGGATCATTACTCTCCATATTTTATTTACAACACTAAACACTACCAATTGAAAAAATAGGATCCATTCAAAAGGCAAGGAAGGCAATAGATAAAGCAAATTTAACGCAAGAGCCAATGCGAAGATGGTCTACACAATCCACCTCAATTACTAGAATCACTTGTCAAGACAAGGAGTATATAGAGAGATATCTCTCGGTGGTAAATAGGAAAGATGATCAAGACCAACTTCACAACAAAAAGCATATGGCAAGAGGTAAGAATTAAACACCATATTTTGAAAGAGGTTTGTTGGTAGTTTCAATTATTCGAACCAACCGGCAAAGCCATGGTTAGAATAAAAGGAAACAAATGGTTTCTCACATAATATATGGAAATGCATATTAGAGAAAAACCACACCAAGCAAACACACACAAACAAGAGCCAAAAGACAACCACAAAGGAAATTGGAACTTGTTCGAGAACACATGCCACATAGAAATAAGATAATGTACAATGTCAAATCTAAGTGGCAAACCTCAAATGTTCACATTTTTATGGGATTGTAATATGCACATAGCTTATTACTCCCCCATAATGTGATACTTCATTTTATTTTTTAAACAAGAGGCAAATAAAACCAACTAGAGAAATTAATGGACATTGTAGAAATTGAATTTCTCATGAATATGACATACCACATAGTAACTAGATAATATTGAAATATCAATACTAGGTGGTGTGCTTCATGTATACACATTTTTTAGGTTTGTGAGGTGCACAAAGCACATCACTCCCCCAAAATGGGATAGTCCATTAATAACTCAAAGAGCCAAATGAAATCCACACAAGATTCAAAAAGCTCAACACAAAGTTACACATATATGATACACAACTATCTTACATAACCTTGAGTAACAAGACAAGAAGGAAAGTAGCATAACATATACAAGCACATGCTAGGAACAAAACTAACACATGCAAGGGAGCAAGCAACTTTCAATGAGTATATGAATTAAATACAAGTTACCGCAAGGAGGAGCATTGGATATGAGATAGATATGTGATCCAATTGACTTGGCTTGAGAAATAAAACCATGAAGATCCCTTAATTCTTCAAAAAATAGCCAAGTCACCAATGTCCTCCATAAACACCGACGGTGCATGAAGAAGCAAAGTGACCCTTGCCACGGCAAAGGTAGCAACACCGACTCTTCTTCTTCTTCTTCTTAATAGGCTCCTCAACTTGAGGAGCAATAACTTGAGTCTTCTTAGGAGGTGGCCTTTGTTCAACTCGTGGTTGAGCACGAGGTTGAACAAGAGGCCGCTTCCCTAGTTGCTTCTCACTAAGCTTCTTCTTCTTCATAGGGCAATCCCGGACATGGTGCCCTTCAACCTTGCACTTGAAGCAAGTGATCTTGGCCGGATTCTTGATTTGAACTTGGCCCTTCTTCTTCTTCTCAACCTTGGACTTGTTCTTGATGTTGGAGTTGAATCCAAGTCCACTCTTGTCATTTGGGGATTGTTGCACACTCAACATGTTGTCAAGTGCCCTCTTCCCCTCATGACGCTTTTCCAAGCCTTTCTTCAAAGAAGTGGCTTGGGCCTTGAGCTCTCCTCTTTTCTCTACATGGTTAGTGACAACACAAGAACTAGAGGAGGTAGATGCATCGTTGTTAGAGCAACAAGGCAAAGCAAGTAGTTCATCGCAAGATGTACCAACATTTTTAGTTGATGAACTACTAGGACTAGCACATGGCAATATAGCATTTTTAGTTATGGTTGTGCTATTATCCACATGAGGCTCACAAGATGTTACCTTGGTAGTGATAGCCTCATGAGCCAACTTGAGACAAGCATAGGATGCTAGAAGTTCATCATTAGAGCTAGATAGCTTTTCATGACTTGCTTTCAACTTCTCATACTTGCTAGTTAGCAACTCAAGTTGAGCCCTTAGCTCAACATTCTCCTTCATAATAGATGCTTCACAAGAAGTGGAGTTAGTAGCACAAGCATCATTAACTTTAGGAATAGAAGAAGATAACTTGGCAAGCTCATCATTTAATCTAGCATTTTCATTTTTAGTGACTTTATATTTAGCATGAGCATGGTCACGTTCTTTAATGATTTTAGCAATTATGTCATTATGAGACTCCTCGATAGATTCTAGTTTCTCCTCTAGAGAAGCACGAGTCTCTTGCTCTTCCACAAGAGCATCTTCTAACGATGCTTTCTCCATAGCATCATCTCTTTCTATCTTACCCTTTTCTTCAAGGCTTGCTTCCAAGGCCTCAATAGTTTCCCCACGCTCAATAAGAGTGCTCATGATTTCAAAGAGGTTAGCTTGGGCACTATTATTACTAGGAAGGGCTTTGAGAATCATTAGACCTTTATTTTGAAGCCTAGCATTAATTTTTTCAATATCATCTTCTTCATCATTATTATCATTATTATTATCATTGCTAGAAGAAGATTTAGCCATAAGGCAATAAGTGATGGATGAAGAAGAGCAATTAATTTTTGAACTACTCAAGTTCACATCTTGTTGCATAGAAAATTGGGTTTCCTCTACATTATTGTTCATGCAAGAGTTAGAGGAGACACAAGCATTTTTATCATGGCAACAAGATAAAGCAAGCATATCATAAAGAGATTCATCGAAGCAAGTTTTAGATGATATGCGAGGACAATCAACACTAGCATGTAAATCATTTATGGTGCTATGTGTGTTTATGTCCAAAGATGAAGCATTGTAATAAGATAGAGATAATTGATCATCAACAACGAGCTCACTATCCAAATTGCAAAGCCTATCACTACTCAGCATTACATTGGATTGTGGCTTACCACATTTTGGTGAAGTAGACGAAGACGAGAACTCGTCACGGCCGGAGGTGGAGGGAGAGCAATCATCCTCAATAGAGTTGGACACTCCATATTTATCTTGAAGCTTGGTCCAAAACTCATGAGCATCCCGAAGAGGCATGATTGACTCGAAAACTACAACACTCACAAATTTGCAAAACTCATTAGAAGCTAGAGCATCTAGATATAAGTTTTTCTCATTCTCTAAAGTCGTACTTTCGTAGTCCTTCGGAGGAGAAAAACCTATATCTAAGATACGCTCAATATTGGGGTCCAAGACCCGTAAGTGTCTAAGCATATGAGTTTTCCAAACATTAAAATTTGTGCCATTGAATATAGACATGGAATTGTGCACTAAATCACTAGACGACATCTTTACTCTCTAGGCGGTAAAGCCAAACAAGAGAGACGAGGCTCTGATACCAATTGAAAGAACAAGCTATGCCCGGATGTCGCCTAGAGGGGGGGGGGTGAATAGGCGATTAAAACTTTTTCTAATTAGGGGCTTGATAATTGCGGAATAAAACTATGTGTTTAAATTAACAAGCCAACAACCTAATATTCTAGGTTCACCTATGTGCACCAACAACTTATGCTAAGTAATTCAAGTAACAAGATGATAGCAAGATATGGACTTCAAGCACGAAGGCTATCACAATGTAAATTGCATAAGTAAAGCTCGGGTATAGAAATAACCGAGGCACGCGGAGACGAGGATGTATTCCCGAGTTCCTCCTTGTTAAGGGAGTACGTCTCGTTGGAGGGGTGTGAGCTCGCCACAAGAGGCCTACTCAAGATGCCACAAAGGCCTCACCCTATTCTCCGATGAACCTCACCCAAGGGATTGGTTCACCTTCCACTATCGGAATCCTTCGGGGCGGATTCCGGAGCCCTTTACAACTCTTCTTGGGGCACACACCCACAACTCAATTGGGGGCTCTCAAACTTGTGCCGAAGCTTCACAACTCGAAGTCTTCGCGGCACCTCCACCGTCTAGGGTACACAATGCACCCAAGAGGCACAAAGCTCTTGGGAACACAATGCACCCAAGAGTAACAAGCTTCGCAACTGTCAATCCCACGAATCACCGTGGAGAGCACAACCCGATGCAACTAATGCAAAAGGCAAGAACACACCAAGTGGTCAAATTCTTCTCCCCAAAATCCAACCAAAGCAACTAATGCTATGGAGGGATTTAGGAGAAAGAACAATGGAGAAACACCAAGAACTCCAAGATTTAGATCCAAAGAGTTCCCCTCACTTAGAGGAGAAATTGATCGGTGGAAATGTGAATCTAAACCTCCTCTCTCTTTTCCCTCAAAAAGAAGCAAAAAGTATTGGAGGGATTGAGAGATCTAAAGCTCAAGAGAGATGGCAAAAATGGAGGAAAGAAGAGCTCAAATGGTGGCCAAAAGTTAGAGAACAAATGGGGAAGAAGACCACTTAAAAGGGAGGGCAGAAATCTGCCCGTTGGAGGCAAAATCGTGAAAGGCCGGCCATCGGGCCGGCCTGGCCGGGGAAATGGCCGGGAAGGCCACAAAGGGAAATTCGGGTGGGCCGGCCATGGCTGGCCTGGCCCGGCCATGATGGCCGGCCAGGAAACTGAGAGGCCCCGGTCATGGGCCGGCCATATGCCCGGCCTGGCCGGCTGCCACGCCCCCTTTTTTTTTCTCTCTTTTGATTTTCTGTTTTGAAAAATCGACCGAACCGAAAACGCAATAACTTTCACATACGAACTCCGTTTTCGATATTCTTGGACTCGTTGGAATCATCACAACAAGGACTACAAGAATATGCAGAGAAACATCATAGTCCAAGAAAATATTATAACATTAAATGGGGAAAGGTAAAAGCTCCCATTTGCAAATCGGAAATGCAATAACTTTCACCCACGAACTCCGTTTTCGATAATCTTGGACTCGTTGGAATCGTCATAACGAGCACAACAAGATTATGAATAGAAACATCATAGTCCAAGAAAATATTATAAAACCAAATAGGGAAAGTTAAAAACTCATTTTCGCAAACCGGAAAATCCGAAACTTTTGCAATTGACGTCCGAATGAAGTAAAACCAATTTTGTTGGAAAGAGGACAATAAAAGAAACCTTTGAAAATGGCAAACAAGCAATGGAGATTTTGCAAAGAAATGGAAGAGGTAAATCTTCCGCACGGATGAACCGGTAAAATCTCCAATACCGAAAACACAAAAGAAGACGCAAATGCAAACCGTTTTCGGTGACCTTGGCTTTGTCATGACAAGCATGACAAGCACCAAGACCACACCACGATAAGATCCAAATAAGAACCAATAAAGATGATTGCATGGATGCAAAGGTTTGAGCTCTCCACGAACGATACGATCACGATTCTCGGTCGAGAGCCCCTCTTGATAGTACGGCTATCTATCCTATAACCCGGTCTCTCACTAAACAATATGAGACCGGTAAAATGGAAACCCTACCAAGATCATACCTTTGCCTTGCGCTTAAACCACATGAGGTCGATGAAGACGATCTTCAACTCCTCAAGACGCACCACCTTTCTTCATTGCGCTTCGCTTGGTGAAGATTCACATGACGCTCCCCCATACACCAAGATGGGGAAAGCACTCTTCGGCATATCTTCACTTGGACTTGAGTGTCGATCAACCCGCACTTAGCCTTGATCAGCACAAATCTTTTCTTCCCTTGAGCTTGACTCCAACAAATGGAGACAAGCAAGCTTGGCCTTGATCAACAAATGATCTTGACACAAGCTAAAGGACAACCTACACATAGAGCTCAATGCAAATATTAGTCCATAGAGATTGTCATTAATTACCAAAACCATGCATGGGATCAACCATGCACTTTCATACTCTCTATTCTCTACTCCCTCACATTATGATACTGAGTAAATAATGAGGAATTAGCACCGCGCATACAAGAAGTTGTTTAGGATGTGCAAGTTAGTACAACTACTTACGAGTTGTGATTAAGTCATCCGTAAACTAAACAGGCGGTGCAAAAACAAACAAAAGAGTCCGAATTGGCCAGTTGGATGCCACGGTGGAGCGGGCCGGTGCTGTAGTTTATCAAAAACAACCCTAGAAAGGACGTAAATAGCCGGAAAGGACCTCCGCAACTGCCGTAGAGGGAAATAGACAAGAAGGTTCCAGTTATATTCGATATTTCTGTTCTTTTCGTCAGCACGTCGAGCGTTCCGGAACATGTACTTGTCTCGCGGAGCTCTCAACGCCGCGGACGTCGCCGGCGGTTTGGTCGACATGCCCCCGGATCCTCACCTTCGTCCGTTCGAGGACGAGAACCCGCCGGTGTACGGTATGCGCTCCCGCTTTTCTTCCCCCTTTTCGTTGCTGTTTCTCATCGTTGGGCTTGGGTTCACGTAGGGTTTAGGGGGCGGACGATCTGAACTGTCTCTGAACGCCATGGTGATTGATTCGGCCTTGTTTCGACTCTATAGGTTAGGGATAACTGATTTAGGCAGTAATATTTGATGACTTCATGGTCTATTTGTACCCCAGTTTCTTCTGAGAACGCCGGGCATATTTCGAAAGAAAAGTTCGTAATTTTTGGTTTATTAGGTGAATTTGTGCACTTAGAACTTGTATTAGGTTATGTTAGAAGGAATGTATTAGAAAGGAGTGAACTTTTTCCATGAAATTTCTGGAATTCTTGATGCCCTGTTTTCTTTGTACTGTAGTGCAGCAAATTCAGACAGTTAGTGTATATCTAAATTCAGAAATGCAACTGCACGTTATTAGTCCATAATTTTTGGTGCAATGCAGATGATGAGAACCTGTTTACTGTTGTAAATGAGCACAATGGATTGTTCTGTGGTTTGGGAGAGAACATGTGCTACATTGATTCTACTCCAGCATTTGTGGATTACTGCCACACTGAAACTTGGTCACTGTTGTGGGTTGAAGAATTTTTGAAGCAGCTGGGGTATGAGAAGGATGACAAAATTCATGTGTATTGGCAGCTGCCTGGCAAAAATATTTGTGATGGTCTTGTCTGCATGCAGTCAGATGCAGATATTGTGGAGATGATCAAAGCTGTCAGTTCTCACAAGACCCTTTGCCTAATGGTTGATCATACCAATTTCATCAAACAACTGAGGGATGATGTGATTATAAATGGAGGTCCACCTTTACCACCAGTAATCAGTCCCTAGAAAATCCCAAAGAAAGCAGGAAATATGTCTGTTGTTCTGCATGACAGTGAACTGTAGTCAGGTTCAGTTGGAGCAAGAGATTCTCCTCTTCAGAGATGTGATCTTGAACAAGTGCAGTGTGAAGAAGAAGAAGATAACACTGATTCGGACTTTCATGATAGTGATTATGAAGCTACAGAAGGTGATGATGACTTATTTGCACAAAACATTGATAAAGATGTGAATGACCACAATGAGCAAGTAATTGATGAAGACCTGGAAGATGATGCTGCGCTTGATGATCAGGACCTGAATATTGGGGGAGAAGAACAGGATAAGCTACTGAAGAAATTTAAAGCATTTAATTCAGCTGTTGACATGACAAAGCCAGAATTTAAAGTGGGGATGGTATTTGCTGATGTGAAGGAATTGAGGC
Source organism: Puccinellia tenuiflora (assembly GCA_012064385.1). Taxonomy (NCBI): domain Eukaryota; kingdom Viridiplantae; phylum Streptophyta; class Magnoliopsida; order Poales; family Poaceae; genus Puccinellia; species Puccinellia tenuiflora. Next base: position 444,611 of record QRDG01000694.1, read on the forward strand.
TTGCTTTGTCAGCATACAACATTTGCAACAGAGTAAAAGTGGATAAGATAAGGAATGAGACTAGTAGGCCTGGAGTTTGAAATCTTCAGCAGACAGCAGAAGTGGTGGCTTCATAATAAGGTCTTATGAAGGAAAGCACACTTGTCAGAAATCCTAGGAGGTCAAGGCACTGACTGCAAAATACCTGACCAAGACTTTTATAGATGAATTTAGAGACAACCAGAAGTTGGATTTGAAGGGATTTGCAGCCAAAGTTCAGAGAAAGTTGAATTTGTGTCCCAGCAGATTTAAACTTGGCAGTGCAAGGAAGGCAGCTTTGAGGGAAATTCATGGAGATGAAACCAAGCAATTCAGTCTATTGTGGGACTATGGGCAGGAACTAAGGAGGGCAAATCCTGGTTCAATATGATCTACCATTTAAGTTCAATTGATCGTCACTGATAAATATTTATCGGCGATGATCAATATGCTCTACCATTTAAGTTCAATTGATCGTCGCCGATAAATATTTATCGGCGACGATCAATATGCTGTACCATTTAAGTTCAATTAATTTTGAGAAGTGTAACTGACATTTGGACATACAATTCTGTAGGGCCTCATTAAAGTTGTGCAAAAAATCTTCCAAGATGCAGAGCATCGATTCTGTGTTAGACACTTGCTTCAAAACTATCAGAAGGTAGGCCACAGGGGGGAAATCTTGAAAGATGATCTCTGGGCCATAGCAAGATCTACATGCATTCCTAAGTACAATGAAAACATGGCTAAACTCCAAGGTGACAGTGCTACTGCATTCCAGTGGGTTGAAGAACTTGCACCCAATACTTGGATCAAAGCTTTTTTCAGTGAATTCCCCAAGTGTGACATGCTACTTAATAACCATTCTGAAGTTTTCAACAGGTAACATCTGTCATTTTTGCATTAATTACTGCCAGGCTTACCCTATTAATTGCTGCAATGCTTACCCTGTTAATTACTGCAAATTCAGCTACATTTTAGATGCAAGAGAAATGCCCATATTATCCATGTTAGAGACTATCTTCTACAAGTTACTGCAAAGGATACAAGCAAAACAGAAGGAGGCAGACACTTGGTCAGGCCCTATTTGTCCCAAAATCCAAAGAAAGCTTGATAAAATGACTGAGTGGAGCAAGAACTATTTTGTCATTCATGCTGGTGGAGGAGTATACAAAGTATCATATGGAGATATGGACAAGGGATATGTTTGTTGACATGAAAGGTAAAACCTGTTACTATAGAAGGTGGCAGTTGTTAGGTATACCCTGTCCTCATGCTCTGGCTTGCTGTAGAGAGGATAGGATATAGCCAGAATCTCTTGTACACAGCTGTTACAGCATTGCAACATTTAGACAAGCTTATGCTTTTAGTTTGAGCCCTCTCAGAGGAAGAGAATTTTGGGAAAAAATGAATGGTGTGGAATTGCATCCACCATTGTTCACTAAAGTAATGGGCATGCCCAAAAAGAACAGAAAGAAAGCTCCAGAAGAGAAGCTGAAGAATGGTGCACACACTCTTACTAGAGGAGGTTTGACTATGCATTGCTCTGTTTGTCGGAAACCAGATCATAATAGAAGAGGACATGAAAAATACATGCAAAGTCAGCAGGGTCATGCAGAGCAGGATCATGCAGAGGAGGGTGTGTTAGAAGAAGAGGATGATCCCAGTATACTTGAGCATATATTTAGGCAAATCCCAAACCCTCAACAAGATCCAACTCATCAAGCTGAAAGCATGATCTACAGATTGGGACAGGAGGTATATGATTTTCCCTGATTTTCCATGATATATATTATCCCTGCAATTATATGATTTCCCCTGATTTTCCCTGAATTTATATGAATATATGTGCATTCATGTGATTTTTGTAGGATAGAACTCATGCAAGAATAATCAAGACACCACAACCTTTGCCAGAGAGTTCTTTTGTAGCTGCTGCTAGAGATGAAATTCCTGGTACAAGAACAAGAGTGACAACAGCAAGTTCAAGGGGCAATTTGAAGACTGCACGTTCTAGGGGAAGAGGAAGAGGGGGGAACAACTCTGATGCAGCTCAAACTGGTAGTGCCAATGATACAACAGCTCAAACTGCCAATGCTACAAGTACTGCCAGAGGTACTGGGAGAGGAAGAAGGGCCAGCAAAAGGAGTGCAGAAGCAAGCACATCTAAAACTCATGATGTGCCAAGCAATGGCAGAGGCAACACAAGAAGAAGGGCAACATACAATACTGGCCCTGGAAGTGCTCATTACCTTCTGTTCGGTGATGAGAATGCAGGCCAACAAGAAAATCCAGTCCCTGACCTGAATGCCACAGTTCTCCCTGACCTAAATGAAGAAGAAATCCAGGCCACACAGAATGCACCTGGAGAGTAGGCTATGTAGTTGTCCTATAGATGATCAAGACCTCCTTTAGAACTAGAAGTAATATGTGTGATACCTGAATGTTATTTTGAATTGCAGCAACAAAACTGCTCAGTTTATGTGTTATTGTGCACAAGTTGACTTCCAAAATATTTGTGTGTCTCTGTTTGGCCTCACTATATGTAATATCTGTGATAATTATTGATCGTCGACGATAAATTTTTATTGTCGACGATCAATATTCATCGACGATAAATATTTATCATCGACGTTTCAAATATATCACTGCCACACAAGAAACATATTCAATTTCTGTTATTAACACATGCAACACAAGGTTCCAAGTGCAAGTGCATAGGATTCATATTCAAATACATATTCAAAGTACTACATTGCCATACACAAGATTGACTCAGACAAATCCCCTGATCAGCAATGCACATACTACATAAACAATTGCAAGTGCAGCTACTACAATTGCCAATCCTATTTCTTTCTGATCCCTCCATCTCAACTCTCTCAGGTGCGCCTGCATCATCCACCTATTCTCTTCCTTCATTTTCTTCACCACAGATTGAAGCTCCATGACTTGATTTTCCAACTTCATATTCTCTTCTCCCACCTTCTTGAGTAATCCTGAACATTTGCATTGCTGCTGCAAGAAACATGTATCAGTTTCATCTTTCAACATTGACGCAATCAACCTACAGCACTGGAGAGAAAGCTTCGAAATTTCTCACCTTAATTTCAGCAGTAGAGAAACAAGCGCCACTTTCAGCCATGCCGTTCCAATGCACCGCCGCTGTCTCCCTTGCCAAGACCTTGTCGTCGCCGCCCATCACTCCGGCACCTTCGCCGCTCCAGCCTGCGCCCCTGCCTGCGCGCCTGCGACCGGCCGCATCCGCACTTGATTCCAGTTGCACCACCGCTGTCTCCCTTGCCCAAACTTTGCCGTCGCTGCCAATCACTCCGGCACCTTCGCCGCTCCAGCCTGTGCCCCTGCCTGCGCCACTGCCTGGGCGCCTGCGACCGGCCGCATCCGCACTCGATTCCATCTGCACGCCGCCTCCTACTCTCGGCCGCCGCACTCCTATTTCACCGTTGCCGACCGGCCGCCGCACCCAGCGCCTCGTCGTCGCCTAATTTGGGAATTAGGGTTCGAGCCGATTGGGGAATTTTCTTCTAATCGAACCTTTGGACGAAGCCGTAAGGATTTATACCATTTAGGGGGGTTTTCATAAAATTACCTACATCTGAGTCGATCCCTTGACAGCGTGTCAAGCCACTTGTCCTCACCACATGACTTCCGGACCTAGGTGAACCCACCTATTTAGTTTACGGATGATTTAATCACAACTCGCAAGTAGTTGTATGAACTTGCACATCCTAGACAACTTCATGTATGCGCGGTGCTAATTCCTCGTAAATAATTTAGGAGAGGACTATCCAGCGGCACCGCATAAAACATGCCTTTGTGCAGCGGTTCTACAAGTGCATGCATGTTGATGACGTAAGCGATGACATCACTAGATTCTCTCTTTATCCTTAAACCAAAAAATATTTATCTCTCAAACCGTTAATGCGATTGAAAACTCGTTTTCACCGTTAGCTTAGTCGCGACGAGATCTTCGAAACTAGATCACATATTGTTATGTTTTGATAACTTTTTTTTATGGTCAGTAGATACCAGATTATTACCACTAACTTACTTTAGCGCCCCGACCCCAGAACTATACAGTGAAACGTTGTGTAACCGGTCATGCTACACAATCGAGGGTTACTGGGTTTACCAATCCCAGGCCAAAACTCATTGGCAGGTGTGCTCGGAATGGATCATAGGCACACAACACCTCGATCATGCCATAAGCTCAGACATCGCTTTCACGTATAGTAAAGAGACCGAGACTTGTGGAACAAACTGGCACATTGCAGACTCTACGACACAAAACTCATATAGCAACTCATATATGAGAAAGATACAAATATTACACACAAAAGGATCACAGATCCAACAATTCATCAAGCGGAAGCGAAGTAGCGTTGTCTAATACAACAAGATGCAAATATGGCCTCAGAGGCCTACAAATAAAAGATCCCAGCCAGCTTGTTCCACGGTCCCAAGCTGCCACCTGGGAACCCCGGACTACTAGTCGATGTCCACGAAGAACCCACCTAGCTGCTCGGTGTCGTCCTCCTCTGAAATACAAATATAAAGGCAGCAAAGAGAGACTGAGTACGATGTACTCGCAAGTTTAGTAGGGCGATATAGGCCCAATGCTGACGGAGGCTCTAAAGCTGAATAATGTAGCTATTTTGCATAAAGCTAGATTTTCATTTAAAAGATACAAAAAGACACAAGACATCGTCTATTCAGAATATTTTTCGTAAAGGGGATAAGAGGGTAACATTTCATCTTCGGTTCTCGGCGAGCCTACTTGTAGCCAAACCACTCATCTCCACCAAAGGCACTCCCTCGAATCACCCTCGAGGAAATGGACCTTTATCACAAGTTGATTATGCAACCTTTAGCTGCCATATCAATTAAGTTAATGTTATCTATGAGCTAATCCGCCTTTCCCAAGAGTTTGTCCATAACCGTGGACACGGCTTTTCGAAAAGATTTACCCTGTAGGGGTGTACTAATTTACCCATTGGTACCGTCCGGCTCACCTGATTGGCCCTCTTCTGGGGAAGGCCGGCGAGTGGGCGTGGTTAAACCTTTACCTCGCGTGAGACTATCCAAGAGTCATTTATGGCCACAGGGCAAGTTTACCCAGCCTATTTCAGCCCCTGCCCCATCGCCACGTCCTAAACACAAATCCTCATCAACATCATCTTTTCCACTCACACGCAAATGGAAAACCGAACTAGAGGACCCTTGGATACGCCCGCACAAGTTATTCAGTTAGTAAGGCACCCATACACCCACCAATGGCAGCACGCTCGGTTCTTGGTTCTAGCTAAAAGAACTTTCATCCTAGGTGGCAAGAATGAGGCAAAACACCATCCCCGATGGCAACTCATCCAAGCCTTTTAGCAAATTAATTATCCACCACAAGTAACCATCATGTCCGAACATTCCACCACCATTCATAATAATGGAATTAAATCACCGGACAAAAATATATCATTTGAATAAGCATGGATAAGCATAGCTAAGCATATATAACAACAATTATATCTTTGTCTCCGGCCAACACATCAAACCTAGGGTTTATAGGAGGGGAAGCATGTGATGGTTCAGGGGATAAACATGCATTCATAGGATACTCTACATCTTGATCAAAAGAGACATTTGAATCGCATGCCATATTATGGTGGATAAAATAAGTTTGTAAAACAATTGGATGCTAGATGCCAAGAAGGTTAGGTTATCTCTTGCTTTGCTGCCGGGGCGTGTAGTACTGCTCGTCGGAGTAGGTAGCGTTAACCTCGACTCCGGAATCTATCGATACCCAAAAATAACACAAAGAACAAATAAATCACACGAACACAAGATGCAATGCACAATCACATGATGACATGACCAGTTGATGCAAAGATCTTATCATTTAATTTAAATAGCAAAATTTAAATGGAGAGCCAAATAATTAGGGCAATCATTTGGAAGACACCCCAGATTTAACTTAATGTCTAATTGTTCATAATTGATCACATTATTTAGAATTTTCTCAAATATGCATGAACATGACATGATTACAAAGGTTTTGTTCTTCGGATCATTTTGGTACCTCATTTGTAATTTTCGGAGCACCGATGAATAAATAGCAAATTAATTAAATAATTGAATTTAGTTCATTTAATGAAATTATGAATAACATCAAATAAGAATTTGTGATCATGATGTGATATTGGCATGGCTTGATTGCATGTGAAGTGTTGATCACATTGATATTTTATTCATAAATTTTGGATAATTATTTATCAAATTAGGAATTTCCCAAATTAGGTATTATTTGAACCCTTTTTGGAATTCATATATAAACAACAAGAACATAAAACCAAAAGACAAATTCAATGATTCCAATTGGTAGAGTTTGTTTTCCTGAACATTTTGAAATTTGATTTGTCAAATTTGGACCAAAATTCAAATAGTTATCATTTATTTAAAATTGTTTCAAATTCGAAAAGGGAAACTATTTTCCCTGGCAGGCCGGCCTCGAGCCGGCCAGGCCAGGGTGCAGGCCGGGGTATGACCCGAAGGGTCCGGCCTTTGGCCGGCCCAGGCTGGGCTGCCAGGCCGGGGTGGTGGCCGAGCCGGCCGGCCTCTGACCGGCCCAGGCCGGTCTCGCAGGCCGGGCATCAGCCCGAGGCCTCCGGCCTCAGGCCGGCCCAAGCCTCGGCCAGGCCGGGCGCTCTGTGAGGTGACGACGGCGGTGGGCGCGACGGTGAACGGCGGCGGGAGAGGGAGAGAGGGTGCGGGGAAACGCTAAAAAGAAGCAGGGGCTCACCCTGAGCACGAGGCCGTGATCGGCGACGGCGGGGAGGGGCTGACGGCGACGTGCGGGTGCTCGGCGGAGCGCGGCCGACGCGGAAGAAGTTGAGGATGCACGCGTCGGCTCCGGCGACCTCGGTCCGATTCCGCCGGGGAAGAGGAAGCAGGAGTTGAGGCGGACCTTCCTAGCCGCTTCGATCTGCTCGAGACAGCTCCAGTCGGCGGTGTCGAGCTCGACAAGCACGGCGGCTGTGGCGGGAGCTCGGTGGGGAAAAAGATAGAGACGAGAGGGAGCCGAGAGGAGGAATGGATGCGGGGAGGGGAGCAGGGGCGTTGTGGCGTGCTCGACCTCCAGGGGGGCCACGGAGCGACGCCCACGAGGGGGCACGGCGGCATGGCCGTCGGCATGGCGCCAGTGCCGCCGGCACTGTGGAGGAGAAGGGAAAGAAAAATCACGAAAAAACCCTGGAAACTTTTAAATAAATTGCAAAAAGGTCCAGAGGCACTTTTTAGGGATTTATTTAGGGCATTTAAACATTGTCAAAAATTCTACAAAAATTCACATAGGTTTCTTATAACCTGAGGAAGCTCCACAAAAATTTGGGATTCAAATAAAATGTTTAGGTTCACAATTATTTGTATTGTTGCTATATGGTCATTTTTGATTAATTGCAAAATACATTTATTTGAAGCACTTAAGTTTTTCCAAAAATAATGAAAATATTCATGGAGGCTATCACAATAATATAGAAGATCCCCAAGATTTTAGTTTGAATTTTTGGAATGTTTATCTTGGTTCCAAAAATAGAAATTGAATTAAGCCAATTGGAATTATCAATTTTATTTCCTTGCTTAATAAGAATTTTCTTCATCAAATGGACATAACATGCACACTTGGAACTTCCTGAACAATTTGGAAGTTCAAGTTTATTGGTTTGCTAAGTTTAGCAAATTTATGTGGTGGAAGGTTTTGGAAGGTTTGCTTCTTTTATTCATATTATTTCCAAGTGAGAGTTAGTAATAACAATTGCATATGGATGCTATGATGCAAACATGGAAACAAAAAGTGGAAAAATTCTTCGTATTTTTCATTACCAGGTTGGGGCTGTTACAATTCTACCCCCCATACAGGAATCTCGTCCCGAGATTCTATGCTTGAGTGAAGAAGGTGGGGTATTCCTGACGAAGGCTAGTTTCTCGCTCCCATGTGGCTTCTTCCTCGGAATGGTTAGACCATTGGATTTTGAGGAACTTGATAGTCTTGTTGTGGGTTTTCCTCTCCGCTTCATCCAAGATGCGGATAGGATGCTCGCGATAGGTCAAATCCTCTTGAATGTCCAATGCCTCATGATCAACCCCACGGATTGGATCCTTGAAGCAACGACGGAGTTGGGAAACATGGAACACATCATGCACATCCGGGAAGTTGGAAGGCAACTCAAGTTGATAGGAGAGATCTCCTCGCTTGGCTAGGACGGTGAAAGGGCCAACATAGTGAGGTGCCAAATTGCCCTTGATCCCGAAGCGACGAACGCCTCGAAGAGGAGAAACTCGAAGATAGGCTTTATCACCAATTTCATAGTTAACCTCTTGATGGTGCTTGTCATAATAGCTTTTCTGACGGGATTGAGCCGCCTTGAGATTTTCCCGAATGACACGGACTTTCTCTTCGGCTTCATTGATCACATCAGGACCCAAGAGTGACCTCTCTCCGGTTTCAGACCAATTGAGAGGAGTCCGGCATTTTCTCCCATAAAGAACCTCAAAGGGAGCCATTTGCAAACTGGCTTGATAGCTATTGTTGTAGGAGAACTCGGCGAGAGGGAGGTACTTTTCCCAACCCTTGCCGATGGAGATAACACAAGCCCGAAGCATATCCTCAAGAACTTGGTTCACCCTTTCAGTTTGACCATCGGTTTGTGGATGATAGGCGGTGCTGAAGTTGAGACGGGTTCCGAGAGCCTTTTGGAAGCTTTGCCAAAATTTGGACACAAACAGGCTTCCACGGTCTGAAATGATCCTCAAAGGAATTCCATGCAAGGGAACAATCCGGGCCATATAAAGCTCTGCCAATTTAACGGAGTTGATATCCTCTCGAACCGGAAGGAAATGGGCGACTTTGGATAGACGGTCAATGACTACCCAAATAGCATTGTTACCCTTTTGTGATCTTGGAAAACCGGTGATGAAATCCATACCCACTTCATCCCACTTCCACTCGGGAATGGCTATGGGACGGAGGGTACCGGCTGGCCTTTGATGTTCAGCCTTCACTCGGCGATAGACGTCGCATTCAGCAACATAATCGGTGATCTCGCGCTTCATGCAAGACCACCAGAATTGAGGGCGAAGATCTTGATACATTTTGGTGCTACCTGGATGGATGGATATAGGGGATTCATGTGCTTCTTGGAGTATCAACCCCTTGGTATTTCCCGTGTTGGGCACCACAAGGCGGTCCCCAAAATAGACCACACCGGAATCATCAACGGAGAAACACTTGGCCTTCCCGTTTGCAATATTCTTCTTGATCTTGCGGATGCCAGCATCATGTTGCTGGGCGGCCTTGATTTCATCCTCAAGAGTGGATTTGATCTCGAGGTTAGCTAGATAACTGGAGGGAACAATCTCCAGATTCAACCTAGCAAATTCCTCGTGGAGAACCGGTTGTGCCTTTTCCACCATCACGGTGTTGCAATAGGCCTTGCGACTCAAAGCATCGGCCACGACATTTGCCTTGCCGGGTTGATAGTTGAGAGTCACATCATAGTCTTTTATTAATTCCAACCATCTTCTCTACCTCAAGTTCAGATCCGGCTGGGTGAAGAGATATTTTAAGCTTTGATGGTCGGAGTAGATCTCGCAACGGTTGCCCAAGAGGTAGGGCCTCCATTGCTTCAGAGCATGTACCACGGCGGCAAGCTCCAAATCATGAGTTGGATAATTTTGCTCATGTGGCTTGAGTTGACGGGAAGCATAGGCGACAACATGGCCCTCTTGCATCAACACACAGCCCAAGACCTGGAGTGATGCATCACAATAGACGACAAAGTCGTTGTCTGTGTCGGGAAGGACAAGCACTGGAGTGGTGGTGAGCTTGACCTTGAGGGTTTGGAAACTCTCTTCAGCCTTGTCTGACCACACAAATTGTTTATTCTTCTTGAGAAGGTCAGTCAATGCTTTGGCTATTTTGGAAAAGCCCTCGATGAATCGGCGATAATAACCCGCCAATCCAAGGAAGCTTCGGATATCTTTGGCGGACTTGGGAGTTGGCCAATCCAGGATTGCCTGAATTTTGTCTGGTATCACCGCTACTCTGGCAGCTGACACCACATGACCGAGGAAAATGAGCTCTTTTAGCCAAAACTCACACTTGGAGAACTTGGCATAGAGGCGGTGATCTCGAAGCTTGGTCAGACTAGTCGAAGATGCTCAGCATGTTCGTCTTCGGTTTTGGAGTAGACAAGGATGTCATCGATGTAAATAATGACAAACTTCTCTAGGTACTCGTGGAAGATGGAGTTCATCAGCCTCATGAATGTAGCCGGAGCATTTGTGAGGCCGAAGGACATGACGGTGTACTCATATAACCCATAGCGGGTAGTGAAAGCCGTCTTCGGAATATCCTCCTTTCAGATTTTAATCTGATGGTAGCCTGACCTCAGATCCATCTTGGAGAATACCGTTGCACCAGCTAATTGATCGAACAAGTCGGTTATTCTGGGAATTGGATACTTGTTCTTGATGGTCACCACATTCAGAGGGCGGTAATCAACAACCAGACGAGGAACATTAGTATCCCTCTTCTTGACAAAGATGACCGGGCAGCCCCAAGGTGAGCTACTCGGCCGGATGAATTCCTTTTCTAGCAGCTCATCAAGTTGCTTCTTCAGTTCAGATAGCTCTTCCGTTGGCATGCGGTAGGGCCTTTTTGAAACTGGGGCAGTTCCCGGAACCAACTCAATCACAAACTCCACGCTATGATCAGGTGGAATGCCGGGCAATTCCTTCGGGAACACATCGGGGAAATCACACACCACAGCAACTTCATGCATTTCTGGCGGTGTGGTTCCTTCCAGGAAGCATAAGCTGATCTCCGGTGAGAGTGGAGTGGCATCGGAGGGAATTGCGGACGAGGGTGACCAATAGCTCACCAGCCCGACGGTTGGGTGGATCACGGTGACAGAATTGGCAGCACAGTCCAGGTTGGCTTGATATTTGACTAACCAATCCATCCCTAGAATTACATCTAGCCCATCTGACTTCAGTGCTATCAGCTGGAACAGGAAAGACCAATAGCCTATGGTAATCTGGACTTCCGGAGCAACCCATTTTGTGTGCCAACTAGAGCCTGGGGTCTTGACCACTAACGGGGAGTCCATGTTCACAAATGGAATTTGACGGTTGTGTGCAAAAGCTATTGATATGAACGAATGCGATGCTCCAGAATCAAACAAGACTGAAGCAGGATAATCATTGATCGAAGCGTACCCATGAGAACTCTAGGGTCCTCTTCGACTCCTTCAGCCGAGACGTGGTTCAGGCGGCCACGGCTGACGGTTGTGGCCTTGGCGGCTGGGGTAGAGGGTGCTGGTGCAGGTGCTGCGGTAGCCGGTGCCTTCTGGGGACACTCCCTGGAGTAGTGCCCAGGCTGGCCACAAGCGAAGCAAGTGAGCCTCAGGTGTGGTGGAGGCAGCTAAGGTTGGAGGCCACTTCTAGCCGCACCCAAGTTCGAGGTAGCTGGGCGAGGCGGAGGTGTCTTGAACCCTGAAGGCTTTGGCGTGAAGGATGCCTTAGGCACAACGCTGAAGGGCACGAATACCCGGCACTTCTTGCCCTCAGAAGAAGAGGAGCTCTGGTTGTCAGTGGAAGCTGGCCTCTTGGAAGCCTCCAGCTCCTTCCTACCTTGCTCCATAATGAGAGCCTGGTTGTAGAGCTCCTGGTAGGAGGTGAACTTGAAGGGTAGGAGCTCGTATCGGAGACGAGGTGCGAGCCCCTTGCGGAAGAGGTATTGCTTGTCCTCATCATTCGTCACATCCCGCGGGGCGTAATGGGAGAGGTGGTTGAACTCCCGCCCATAGGCTTGGACGTCCATGCGTCCCTGGGTCAAGTCCAGGAACTCCCTCCTCTTGAGCTCCAGGATGGGCTTGGGGATGTACGCCGCACGGAAAGCGGCGCGGAAATCCTCCCAAGTGAAGACATGGCCCGCGGCAAACATTGCCACGTGGCTCTCCCACCAGGAGCCGGCGGCTCCATTCAGCAGGTAGGTGGCGAAGTTTACTTGTTCCGCCACCAGAACATGGAGAGCGGCAAACTTGCGCTCTAGTGCCCGAAGCCAATCATCCGCATCAAGCGGCTCCTTAGCTTCAGAGAAGGTGGGAGGTTGGGAGCGCAAGAACTCCGTGAGAGTGTTGCAGTCCGTGTTCCTCCTGGCCCCTTGCTGCACCACCTGCTCGAGCAGACGCTCATTTCGCAGCCGGTTTTGCTCAATAGCCAACAGGACCTCCGCCATCGAGGGTGGCGGCGGTGCATCAGGATTGCTTGATTCCCCACGACGGGTAGGAGCCATTCTGAAGAATTGGAACAATGACATAGTTAGCAACCAAATTCTGACAGATAGGATAGATCATTAGAGTGCTTCCGGATATAGATATTGAAGATGGCAAAGCACAGAGACAGATTTAGGCAACCACGGATGACATTACGTCATCGCGGCGATAGCAAACGGATATAACGGACTCGATACATAACTGGAGGGTAAGAACCCAAACCCCGAGAATCTAAACATCGACACCAAGTATAAACAAATAGAGGTAAGAATCAGAGTAGAGCGAGTTGGATGAGGAGTAAAAAGAATCCTAAGAAGGTTTTCACAAATTTTTTTAGGTTAAAATAATTTTCAACTAGACTCGACATCGACCAATAGAAAGGGTGTCCTACAGGCAGTCCTGCTCTGATACCAACTTGTAGCGCCCCGACCCCAGAACTATACAGTGAAACGGTGTGTAACCGGTCATGCTACACAATCGAGGGTTACTGGGTTTACCAATCCCAGGCCAAAACTCATTGGCAGGTGTGCTCGGAATGGATCATCGGCACACAACACCTCGATCATGCCATAAGCTCAGACATCGCTTTCATGTATAGTAAAGAGACCGAGACTTTTGGAACAAACTGGCACATTGCAGACTCTACGACACAAAACTCATATAGCAACTCATATATGAGAAAGATACAAATATTACACACAAAAGGATCACAGATCCAACAATTCATCAAGCGGAAGCGAAGTAGCGTTGTCTAATACAACAAGATGCAAATATGACCTCAGAGGCCTACAAATAAAAGATCCCAGCTAGCTTGTTCCATGGTCCCAAGCTGCCACCTGGGAACCCCGGACTACTAGTCGATGTCCACGAAGAACCCACCTAGCTGCTCGGTGTCGTCCTCCTCTGAAATACAAATATAAATGCAGCAAAGAGAGACTGAGTACGATGTACTCGCAAGTTTAGTAGGGCGATATAGGCCCAATGCTGACGGAGGCTCTAAAGCTGAATAATGTAGCTATTTTGCATAAAGCTAGATTTTCATTTAAAAGATACAAAAAGACACAAGACATCGTCTATTCAGAATATTTTTCATAAAGGGGATAAGAGGGTAACATTTCATCTTCGGTTCTCGGCGAACCTACTTGTAGCCAAACCACTCATCTCCACCAAAGGCACTCCCTCGAATCACCCTCGGGGAAATGGAACTTTATCACAAGTTGATTATGCAACCTTTAGCTGCCATATCAATTAGGTTAATGTTATCTATGAGCTAATCCGCCTTTCCCAAGAGTTTGTCCATAACCGTGGACACGGCTTTTCGAAAAGATTTACCCTGCAGGGGTGTACTAATTTACCCATTGGTACCGTCCGGCTCACCTGATTGGCCCTCTTTCGGGGAAGGCCGGCGAGCGGGCGCGGTTAAACCTTTACCTCGCGTGAGACTATCCAAGAGTCATCTGTGGCCACAGGGTAAGTTTACCCAGCCTATTTCAGCCCCTACCCCATCGCCACGTCCTAAACACAAATCCTCATCAACATCATCTTTTCCACTCACACGCAAATGGAAAACCGAACTAGAGGACCCTTGGATACGCCCGCACAAGTTATTCAGTTAGTAAGGCGCCCATACACCCACCAATGGCAGCACGCTCGGTTTTTGGTTCTAGCTAAAAGCACTTTCATCCTAGGCGGCAAGAATGAGGCAAAACACCATCCCCGATGGCAACTCATCCAAGCCTTTTAGCAAATTAATTATCCACCACAAGTAACCATCATGTCCGAACATTCCACCACCATTCATAATAATGGAATTAAATCACTGGACAAAAATATATCATTTGACTAAGCATGGCTAAGCATAGCTAAGCATATATAACAACAATTATATCTTTGTCTCCGGCCAACACATCAAACCTAGGGTTTATAGGAGGGGAAGCATGTGATGGTTCAGGGGATAATGTAGCGACCTTGCCTTTCAAAAAATGGCCAAGATCCCTGTGTTCTGTGCTAGTCCCTGGATCGAATAGCTAGCACCACAGTTCAAGATGTAATATCATGCAAATGCGTCAAATATCTATTACATCGAAGATCTAGAAAAGTAAACATTACAAGTTGCATAGCACAAGGCTAGCATAATACAAAGTTCAGCAGCGGAAATCATATAATAGCATGGAGTCCTCATCATCTTCATGTGCCACAGGCAGACATGTTGGTTGCAGACTCGAAACCTATAGCGTTCCTTACTCATCGTCAAACGAACCTGCAACGATAAAAGCGTTGCAGCCAAAAATTGGTCAGAACCATTTGAATGGATCTGGCAAATGATACTTGTGGACTCATAAAGGCAAACTTCTAACAACTACATGCATATTTGGCCGGTGGAGTTGACAGGCTTTTGCGCAAAGCAAAATTTTATCCTATACTTTCAAAAATCATTTCTTTCTTTCCAAAACTTAGGAGACATTCCTGGGCGCACCAGTGTCTCAAATCCCCCCATGTTCTCCCATCAAATTTTAATTTAGAAATTGGAATGAATGAGATTTTTCCGTCGACCACCTTGCTTAGTTACTCAAATTGTCCATAACCGGGGACACGGCTAAGATCTTAGTTTTAAATACTCTCGAGAGTTTGTGACACTTTCACCACTTGACTTCATCAACCCATTCTGTCCTTGACCTTCTTGAAGTGAAAAGGAAAGGTGAAGATGAAGACGAGACCTTTGGGAAATGTTCCCCGGTTCCTCTGGGCAGACCCATACAAGACAACATCCGCTGAGAACTGCCGGAATCGGGGCCTATAACTTACTTAGTCAAGGCAGAGCCATAGTACCAAGTGGCTGCACTGGAAGTAAACTAGACACGGAGTGACATGAAATCTCAAAACCCTAGGTGATCTTTCACAAGTGTACGTATTCAGGTTCACCCATGGAAATGGGCCTGAATAGCCACTCAACTTCGCCTCCATCATACGGACCAATACCACCTAGGTAGTTCATTAATTTAGTAGAATTTTTCCTTAACTCAACTACAATAAAACAATTCAGTTTTGCGTCAAGCAATTCCACTAAATTAAATAGGTCACTAGCCAACTAGTCATGTGGCTATCCTAACAGGTTTGCATAGCATATAACTTTAATAAAAACAGCCTATCATGCATGCTACTGGAAAATAGTCTACAATGCAATATAGTAAAGTAGTAGGTCATTTATGCTGGAGTATCACTTGCCTTTTGAAGGTTGTCGTTGCTCACACACTCTTTTCAACGTAAGTCGTATCTCTCCGTTCAATCTAAACAATATAAACAAACAACAATAAATAACCATCCAACAACAATAAAACAAGCACAACATCAAACATGGACAACAATAAAACAACAAGGTTGATGGTCCAAGTTCATCACATAATTCAATATACAAAAAGAATTATTGTAATGAGGTCCTGGTAGGTCAAAGGTCCAAGGTTTACAATTTGGATATGGTCAAATTGCAAACTAGGTAAAAGTTTGCAACACAAGTCACTAAAAGATTTTAAACCATTTCCAACATGTTCATGATGAAATGGTTCAACCAAAATGGGTTTTGGTTATACTGGACAGAGAACTAAGTTTTAAAACATTTTCCCAAAAGAAAACAATTAAAACAATAACAAAACATTTTAACACTCCCAAAATAGCATAAACACAATTTTATATAAAACAATGATTCAAAACATTTTATAAAATTTTGGGAAAGGTCTTACTGGACAGAGGACAACTATACAAAACTAATCCAATTGGATTTACCCAAAAATCTATTTTTAAACTAAAGTTATGCCAAAATTACTCAAATTACACATTTGAAAATTGAATAATTTAAACTAGGGCAAAACTGAAAACTAATATGTCTAAAATAATCTACAGATCCTGAGGTTTTCAAAAAGGTAAAGTTTGTTAAATTTGGCTAAACCAATAAAAAGATATAAAGGTTTGAAGTTATAGGGGCTTTTCTGTAAAACTGTCATTTAAATCTAATTCGGGAAATTCACAGAAATTCCCTGGCTGACTCGAATCTGACTGGGCGCTGACTGGGCATGACGTGGCGGTGATTGTGCAGCTGACTGGGCGTGCTCTGATTGGACGGTACCGGTTCGGTAAAGGAATTAGAAGGCAGCCGTTGGATTTAGATCCAACGGTCCAGATCTAAACGAGGGTGGCCGGCCGGAGCTAGGGTTCCGGTGGACGGCGGCGCGCGGCGGCGACGCGTCGGCATGGGGCGTTCCCGGCGATCTACTGCGTTCCAGGACGCACGGTTCTCACCTGGACGATCAGCGCGGCGAGGCGGACACGGTGGCGAGGTGTAGAGCTCCGGGACGATCTCCTCCTCCGGCGATTGCTCGTCGGAGACGCGGGTGGCGGCGGCTTGCTCCTGTCGCGGATGTTGGCATCGATCTGGCGAGCAAAGGGAGGCACAACCTTGTCACAACAACGCGCAAGGGAAAAACAAGAAGCATAAGAGGGAGGGGAGGAGCTGGGGTCGACGGAGTTGACCGGAGCGTGCGAAAATCACCGGCGGCAATGGCGGCGCGACGGGGACGATTCCGGGCAGCCTGGCGGCGCTTGGGCTAGGGTTTTTAGGGGCAAACGATGCGGACGTCGAGGGGCTTATAAGGACGCGAGAGAGGGAAACAAATCCCGTGAAAATCGATTGGATTTGGACGATGAACGGCATCGTATCTCGGCCGGTTTCTTGCGTGCGCAGGAGGCTGAAGATCGATGACGTCACGGCTTGCGTCATGGCGGGTCCCGCCGGTCAGAGAGAGAAAGGAATAGAGAGGAGGGAGAGAGGCCGGTTCAGGATGGTGCTGGGCTGGTCTCGGGCCGGCAGTGGGCTGGCTCGGGCTGGCTCGGTTCTTTTTTTTTTTTAACAAAACTTAACCTTTGCTTTTCTCTGTTTTCTTTTATAACTTTTGAAATAATGCTCCAAATCAAGTGAAATAAATTTGTAAGAATTTTTAAAATTCAGAATAATCATTTGGGACATTTGGCAACCTTTTCCAAAATATTTTATTTTTTTTAAATAAATTCAAATATCTCTTATATGCATAAAGGACACCTTTATGCCATTTTAATAAATAGGCTTTTATAACATCTTTTTGAATTAACATAAAATCCAGAAAAATAATATGAGTAATAACATTCAAAATGATTAACTCAATAAAGTATTTTGGGATAAAACACTTTATTTAAGTAGAGTTTGGTAAATCCTTTTAAATACAAACACCCATTTAAATATGGGCTTTGTCAAAATATGAAAAACTTTGCAGAAAAGGTTTTTAGGATGTTATAGAAATCCAAATTAAGTATTTTATTTACAAAACTTTAAAACTTGAAAATGAAGGATAAAAGAATATTTAAAATAATATCCCTTTAAGAAAATCAAAGTAATCTTCAAAGATGGTTTTTTTTTATTTTTGGAGACTTTATCTATTTAATAATAAAAGTTTTAAATTTTTGTGATTTTTAAAACATTCCAAAATTTGGGATGTTACAGATAAACATGCATTCATAGGATACTCTACATCTTGATCAAAAGAGACATTTGAATCGCATGCCATATTATGGTGGATAAAATAAGTTTGTAAAACAATTGGATGCTAGATGCCAAGAAGGTTAGGTTATCTCTTGCCTTGCTGCCGGGGCGTGTAGTACTGCTCGTCGGGGTAGGTAGCGTTAACCTCGACTCCGGAATCTATCGATACCCAAAAATAACACAAAGAACAAATAAATCACACGAACACAAGATGCAATGCACAATCACATGATGACATGACCAGTTGATGCAAAGATCTTATCATTTAATTTAAATAGCAAAATTTAAATGGAGAGCCAAATAATTAGGGCAATTATTTGGAAGACACCCCATATTTAACTTAATGTCTAATTGTTCATAATTGATCATATTATTTAGAATTTTCTCAAATATGCATGAACATGACATGATTACAAAGGTTTTGTTCTTCGGATCATTTTGGTACCTCATTTGTAATTTTCAGAGCACCGATGGATAAATAGCAAATTAATTAAATAATTGAATTTAGTTCATTTAATGAAATTATGAATAACATCAAATAAGAATTTGTGATCATGATGTGATATTGGCATGGCTTGATTGCATGTGAAGTGTTGATCACATTGATATTTTATTCATAAATTTTGGATAATTATTTATCAAATTAGGAATTTCCCAAATTAGGTATTATTTGAACCCTTTTTGGAATTCATATATAAACAACAAGAACATAAAACCAAAAGACAAATTCAATGATTCCAATTGGTAGAGTTTGTTTTCCTGAAGATTTTGAAATTTGATTTGTCAAATTTGGACCAAAATTCAAATAGTTATCATTTATTTAAAATTGTTTCAAATTCAAAAAGGGAAACTATTTTCCCTGGTAGGCCGGCCTCGAGCCGGCCAAGCCGGGGTATGACCCGAAGGGTCCGGCCTTTGGCCGGCCCAGGCTGGGCTGCCAGGCCGGGGTGGTGGCCGAGCCGGCCGGCCTCTGACCGGCCCAGGCCGGGCTCGCAGGACGGGCACCAGCTCGAGGCCTCCGGCCTCAGGCCGGCCCAAGCCTCGGCCAGGCCGGGCGCTCTGTAAGGTGACGCCGGCGGCGGGCGCGACGGCGAACGGTGGCAGGAGAGGGAGAGAGGGTGCGGGCAAACGCTAAAAAGAAGCAGGGGCTCACCCTGAGCACGAGGCCATGATCGGCGACGGCGGGGAGGGGCTGATGGCGACGTGCGGGTGCTCGGCGGAGCGTGGCCGACGCGGAAGAAGTTGAGGACGCACGCGTCGGCTCCGGCGACCTCGGTCCGATTCTGCCGGGGAAGAGGAAGCAGGAGTTGAGGCGGACCTCCCTAGCCGCTTCGATCTGCTCGGGACAGCTCCAATCGGCGGCATCGAGCTCGGCAAGCACGGCGGCTGTGGCGGGAGCTCGGTGGGGAAAAAGATAGAGACGAGAGGGAGCCGAGAGGAGGAATGGATGCAGGGAGGGGAGGAGGGGCGTTGTGGCGTGCTCGACCTCTAGGGGGGCCACGGAGCGACGCCCACGAGGGGGACACGGCGGCATGGCCGGCGGCATGGCGCCAGTGCCGCCGACACTGTGGAGGAGAAGGGAAAGAAAAATCGCGAAAACCCCCTGGAAACTTTTAAATAAATTGCAAAAAGGTCCAGAGGCACTTTTTAGGGATTTATTTAGGGCATTTAAACATTGTCAAAAATTATACAAAAATTCACATAGGTTTCTTATAACCTGAGGAAGCTCCACAAAAAGTTTGGGCTTCAAATAAAATGTTTAGGTTCATAATTATTTGTATTGTTGCTATATGGTCATTTTTGATGAATTGCAAAATACATTTATTTGAAGCACTTAAGTATTTCCAAAAATAATGAAAATATTCATGGAGGCTATCACAATAATATAGAAGATCCCCATGATTTTAGTTTGAATTTTTGGAATGTTTATCTTGGTTCCAAAATAGAAATTGAATTAAGCCAATTGGAATTATCAATTTTATTTCCTTGCTTAATAAGAATTTGCTTCATCAAATGGACATAACATGCACACTTGGAACTTACTGAACAATTTGGAAGTTCAAGTTTATTGGTTTGCTAAGTTCAGCAAATTTATGTGGTGGAAGGTTGTGGAAGGTTTGCTTCTTTTATTCATATTGTTTCCAAGTGAGAGTTAGTAATAACAATTGCATATGGATGCTATGATGCAAACATGGAAACAAAAAGTGGAAAAATTCTTCGTATTTTTCATTACCAGGTTGGGGCTGTTACACTTACCAGATTATAATAACTTAGTTATCAGATTATCTGTATGTCATTCTGCACCAATATAAGGCTGATGGTACTAGTTTAAGTGGCTTGATACATCTCTAAGGTGTTGTAAAAGGTTAAACTCTTACTCTCTAACTATGCATATCATTATAAACGTCTAGAAACATATAAGATATTATCTGGTAATCATGAACACTTATCATGGTAGCTGCTCCTTATTAATTTGGTAACCATATTGTTATAATCTGGCAGATGTTGTGATGGAAAATGGACACACCTGATATGTAGTTGTGTTGCAATGTCAAAAACATGTCAAAACTTATCTAGTAACCATATAAAATTATTATGGTATCTATTTGTTACTAATCTGATAGCTATGGTATAATAATCTGGTAGTTGGTGTGACGAAAAAAATTCGTCGAAAGATATTAACATGGGATATAGTTTTGAAGCCCTCATCGAGACGAACTCAACGGTGTAAACAAATCGCAAATCGGAATAACGGTTTAGAAGATAAATCATTTTGAATTTCCGATTTTTTCAATTAATACGGTGATGTCATCCATGACGTGGCAAACTACTACATGCAACCAAGTGCTCTCCCCTATAGGGAAATACACATGTAAGCTACCCGCCGCATGTGGAGGTTTTAAGTGCGGCGCTTTTCATATAAAACATCTTGTATTATAATAGGTGTGAGTAGTAGACATGGAATATCTAAATATAATGTATCTAGGTAGAAAATACGTCTAGATATATTTATATTTGGACAATCTCATGTCAACTAATTTCAAACGGAGCAAGTAGGGAAGAAAAAATAAGTTTTAACTTAGACTAATTCTCAGTCAAATCTTTACGGACTATACTAGTTGGTTGTCCGTGCTTTGTCACGGGACAAGAAGAATATAGTGACATGTGATTAAAATATTTTTCCCACCAACTCGCCATGCATCACATCATCTTCACCATAAAATGCATTAGAGCAGATTGTGATCATCAGTGTCATCTTTTGATTGAAACCAGGCGCGAAGAGTGTGATGGTCATTGCTCCTGCTCTGGTGGCAACTCCTCTTGCATTTAGGGAAAAGGAAAAGGAATGATAGAGATTGAGGTGTTCGCCGAAGGTAGTAGTCAAGCTTCTGGGTACGGTAGTCCATAGCATGTGACGTAAGCGTATATAACAATCATCCATAACAAACTCTGCTGCTTCTATACATCTCTGTGGGGAGCAAACAGCACATCTTCAGAGCTGCACAAACTCTGCTGCTTCTATACGTCTCTGTGGGGAGCAAACAACAACACCTTCAGCGCTGCACAAACTCTGCTGCTTCTATACATCTCTGTGGGTAGCAAGCAGCAACACACAGCGTTGCACAAGCTTTGTTGTTTCTATACATCTCTGTGGGAGAGCAAACAACATGACGCGGTCCATTAAACATTAAAACAAACAGTTCTAGATCACCTGACATTTATTATTTGATGCTATTTAGCAGGCCAATTGTTGTGGTAAACCGATTAATAAATTAAATGAGGCGTTAATTTTTGCACAAAGGAAACATACGAAAAAACTAGGTGACGTACTGATTGTACCACCAAAAATCTCTATTCCATCAAACTATGCACACCTTGTACCTGCTCTAGAAGGAAAGGGTGATTGCAACCGTGTGTTTGACCTCCGGCACACTTGTCGAGATTTGTTGGTAAAGGTAAATTTTGTTAAGCCTTGCCAATCATCGATTCAACAGATAAAAAGCAGTGATGAGGGAGCTTACAGAGTAGACAAGGTAGTTATACATAAAAAACTGACAAAACTCGTGAATATATTAATACCATCAAGAAGGTGTAAATCCAATTGGATCCCTGCACCCTGCGATGAACCAAATTAAGTTACACCTGCTGGACAAACAGAGAGCAATAAATTAATTAAAAGCATCAAAATAGGCATTCATAAAAAATGGAGACAAGAGGAATGCACAATGACACAAATCAAACAGCTTGAGAACATAGCTAGAAAGATATCGAATGTTCGACTATGCCCGTTCAAATATGATTCAGGAATCAGAACAGACTTATAATTTGTTTGAAGAGACACTTCTCCAAATAAAATGTTTGGAGAAGGTAAAATTAAAAGGCATATATGATGACCCTGATGATGACCATCTGCAACCTTGAACTTTGATATCGTGTTGACCCTAAGATACTTGATGTTTTTTGGGACATGTATGATGTATCACGATGCCCTGCAACAACAAAAGGTAGTTAGCTTGCAATAACCCATGCTAGCTCTCTTTGCTATATTGTACACAGCATGGTGATTATTCTTTCGACGTGTGTATATTAGCCATTTCATCATCGTCATTTTTGTAAAGTTAATCCAGTTCTTTGGCGTTAAGATGTACGACATCAGAATGACCTTTGACCCCCATCCCTTCTCATGGTTGCATCAGAATGACCTTTACCTTCAATTCCTTCTCATGGTTGCATTAGTAACTTTGCCTTCCAACTCATTTACGGTAGGAGTTATGTTTAAAATAAACAGGCGCGGTACCAATTGCATTGCCATTTAGACCCAAGAAAAGACTCTAGAAACAAAATTTAATGTGATCGGGATAGGTTCTCCAACCTGAAACATGAGTGATATTAGGCCAAGCAATTTCCGTTGTTCTGCAATTTTAGGCAGGAGTGGAGGGAGACGCTCTCAGCAACCTGCGGGAGTACTGTCAGATAACGGGCATTCAATCCTAGTTGAGGTTCGAACACTGGGGACTAAATCACGGTCTCCCTATTGTTCCCGGCGACCTTGGCGACGAAACACGCAACGGCACGACAGACACATGGCAGTTTACCCAGGTTCGGAGCCCTCGCGTGAGGTAAAACTCCTACTCCTGCTTTGTTATATTGCACTGCTCCGAACGATGACAGTACAAGAGTGTGGCTAGGGTTTTCGAAATTGGAACCCTCTACTCGTTGGAGGCCAAGCCCTCTTTATAGTGCTCCGGTTCTCTTTCACTACGCGGGAAGGGTTGCCACATAGCAACAAAAAGAGGGCCAGATCTATGGCCGCTGTTCTACACCGTGAACCTGGTTCACGGTCGATTAAAGCTTCGGTCCATGGCAGGGAGGTGGGGCGCGCCGATGACGCCCCTGTTGACGCCGCCATGACGATGCTTCGGTCTTGGTCTTGATTCACCAAAGCAGAACACTTTGGCTCTTATCTATTCGCAGCGTTGGTCGGCTGCCTTTATAGATGGAAATGTCAAGTTTTGCCATCCGCGCTGCTGCTGGCGCGGTCGTCATCTTCGTTGTCAGCCGCGCAGAAACTCGCGCGGCGTGCTGCAGTCTGACCTGCAGCATGTGCCCACCTGACAGGGTGTCACGGGTGCGCTTGGCACTGTCCCCCCTCGCGGAAAGGCTCCGTGAGGGTTGCTCTCCTCCACGGGGAGGAGGTCTTAGTCTGGTCACCCGCCGCGAGAGTTTAAACCTCGCGGAGTGTCTTCACGAACGAATTTATCGGGGAGGGCTGTGGAGCAGCCCTCCTGGTTTGACCGGTCAAAGGCCTTCATCTTTGTTCACGCCCGATGGACCCACAAATAGGGCCCATAGGCAGTAGGGACGTGGTACCCTAGTTTCCACGGGACCGACAGTAGCTCCCGGGCCCAGGTCGTGCATGTGGCCTAAGGAGGCGAAACGGCCTGGGGCCAATCCTCTGTCGGGCCCGTGCGGTGATGCGTGTCGAGGCAGTTGCCGCGCATGAGCTTTCGTCATCAATGACGTGCACTTCCCTCGCGGTGCCTCGGCAACTTCTCCCACTCCCATCTTTAAGACCTGACACTGCTCGCACTAGTAGGAAAAAGGCTATCTGTGGCGCACCCTTTTTGGGGTTCATGGCGCACCCCCGTGCGCCACTGATAAGACGCCACTGATTAGGTGATATTCGTGGCGCACCTCCATGTGCGCCACTGATTACCTCGCTTATCCGTGGCGCACCCCGGCCTGGTGCGCCACTGATATGTTATCTGTGGCACACCTCATTTTGGTGCGCCACTAATACCGATTTCAAAATTAAAAAAAAGGCTGGATCCAGATCTGGATCTAGATCTGGATCTCGTCGGAGCTCGGTCGTGGAGGTCGTGGCCATGGCCGTGGCCACAACCTACAACCGTGGGGAGGTGCGGGAGGCCGTGGCCGTGGCCAAAACCAACTACACCGGAGGTGGTGGAGGGCGTCACCGGAGGTGGTGGAGGAGGGTGTCACCGGAGGAGGAAGGAGGAGGTGGTGATGGAGGAGAATGGAGAAGGGAGGATAAGGGAGGAAAATAGAAGGAGATGAGAGGAGGGGGAAGAAGTGGAGGAGAGTGGAGGAGAATGGGGAGGTGGCAGGTGGAGAGAGGATATATAAGGGGAGGAGAAGGAGAGGAGCTGGGTCCGCGGGCCCCACCACTGCCCAGCGCCCCGGGCCGGGCCCCACAATCCGTGGCGCACCAAATAGAGATGCGCCACAGATAAGGTAGGTTATCAGTGGAGCACCCTTTTTTGGTGCGCCACTTATTAGGGTGGGCAGGTTATCAGTGGCGCATCAAAAAAGGGTGCTCCACTGATAACCTACCTTATCTGTGGCGCATCTCTATTTGGTGTGCCGCGGATTGTGGGGGCCGGCCCGAGGGCGCTGGGTAGTGGTGGGGCCAGCATAGTCCTTGGCGCATGGTTTTGGAGGTGCGCCACAAACAACATGTAGTCTGTGGCGCATACATTTGGCGTGCGCCACGCCTATTTGTTCTGTGGAGCACCCTTTTGAGGTGCGCCACAGACTACCCCCCTGTGGATAAGGGTTTTCCTACTAGTGTCGTGGCCTTGAACGTTTCCTTTTTCCTTTCGCCTCCCAATCTCGCTGCTTGCGCCGCGCATTGCTCCTCCGCATCTAGATCTCGCTTCAGCTCTTCCGCTGATTGCCGCCATGGGCCCGAAGAAAACCGCGGCCAGGAGGAGTGATGTCTACTACACGCTTCTATTCTTGTAGACTTGTTGGGCCTCCAAGCGCAGAGGTTTGTAGGACAGCAGCAAATTTCCCTTAAGTGAGTAACACAAGGTTTATCGATCTCAGGGAGGTGTAAGGTGAATGTATCCTCTCTCAAGCAACCCTGCAATTAAGATAGAAGAAGTCTCTTTTGTCCCCAACACACCTAATACAATTGTCAGTTGTATAAGTACACTAGTTCGGCGAAGAGATATTAAAATATGGGTAATATGGATGGTAAAACAAGGTTTTGTAATTCTGTAATAAAAATGGCAGCAAGCGAACAAATGACAAATGTGACTAAAAACGGTGTATCAATGCTTGGAAACAAGGCCCAGGCTTCATACTTTCACTAGTGACTACTCTCAACATCATTAACATAATTAAACACATGATAGTTCCCACAAAAATACATGCATGCTAGACGTTACTCGGAGATCATTCTTTCGTGGATCAAATAGGACGAGAATTGCGTAGGGCTATGAAAAGCACACCTTAAAGTTCGTATTCCACATCTATGGACACTTCATGCTATCACTATCCGCATCCAAAGATAGTACTAACAAACACCATAACTTATTTCTTGAATAGTCTCTTGCTTCAATAACACAAGCATCAAGAAACCTCATGATCTATTCAATCCAACAATAATTAAGAACAAACTCATGATGAAGATCCCTCTAAGCTATTATCTTTAGAGTCACACACTGGCACCCACACTATCACCGAGATACCATGATCACAACGGTGACTCCCGAACTTATACTAGAGACACCACTTGAGCTAAATCATATCCATTACACATAGGGAAACATCATGTATTCAACTATACTAACAAAGCACATGATCACAACGAAGATCACATCATGGGAGAGAGAGATAACCACATAGCTACTTGTATAAGCCGCAACCCCGGTGAGGGACTACTCCCTCCTCATCACGGGAAGCAGCGGTATTGATGGAGATGGCTCCGGCAGTCGATCCCCATCCCGGCAGGGTGCCGGAACAGGACCTTCTGAACCCCCGAAACTTCTCGGTGATGGCGGCGGAACTCTGTATCGTATTTGGGAAAATCCTTCGGGGGTTAGGGTTTTTTCTCCGAGACTTAATTTACAGGCAAAACCCCTCGGGAAGGTGAGTCCCGAGGGGCAGGTACGGTCGGCGGCCGCGGGTGCCCCCTGGGCGGCGGGCCAAGCCCGTCTGTGCCCTGTGGGCTGCCCCCAGGGTCGCCCTTTTGTCTAGTGTCTTCATTTGTCCAATAAAAAATCTCTGTAAATTTTCGTCCAATTCCGAGAATATTTCCAGTAGTAACTTTCTGCAACAATAACATCACAAAAACAGGGAACTGGCACTGGGCATCTTGTCAATTGGTTAGTCAAATAAAATGCCTCAAAATGATATAATATGATAGTAGAAACATGTGACAACATCACAAAACAAGCATGGAACAATCAAAAATTGTAGATACGTTTGACACGTATCAGCATCCCCAAGCTTAACTCCTACTCGTCCTCGAGTAGGTAAGTGATAACAAAATAATTTTTTATGAGACATGCAACCAACACAATCTTGATCAAGATAGTAATGTAAAGCATAGGACATGAATGAAGTGATACAAAACAATTGTTTATAGTTGATAGCAAGAAAGCAATGAATAACCAAGTTGAATCATTAAAGCAAAACCTTTCATAAATAGTATGTTAAATACATGAAAGCAATGCGACCCACATATTTGACTAATTCTCAAAGGTAATGGTTCAACGACAAAAGTGTTTGAGAATCAACACAAAGAAAGATGTAAATATTAGCAAAAATCTTCAACTTCCAACGGATTATCTTATAGAAAAAGTCAATATAAAGATTCATTTTTAATCTGACGATGCAATATGATCAATGATACCCAGGGTCAATGCTGTATGTTTGCTTTGGTGGAGATAGAAGGAAAAGGAAAACTGACTAAACATTTAAAAGTAAAAGAAAGGCCCTTCGCAGAGGGAAGCAGGTATTAGTCATGTGCTAGAGCTTTTTGATTTTGAAAAACAGAGATAAAAGCAATTTTGAGAGATGCATAATTCTGTCAACGATTCCGTAGCTCAGAAGCCCATTAGTCCCCTATGTCAAGCAAGGTCTTTAGAGTTGTGAGAGCGGCTGGTTTTAGAGGAACGAGTACATTCCTCTTTCTCCTTTGTTTCACCACTAACCAATGTTTGAGCTGATTTCTCAGATTTTCATTGTGCGGAGGAGAATGGTGAGTTATATTTAGTATTTTTCTTAAGCCGCTCTCGGGTTGATTCAAGTGAGGACGTAAACCATCAACACCGGGTGAAATAGAGGGGGGAAAAGAAAAATAAATGAAAAACCTTGCTCGACATAAGCTATAACGAACCCCCTCCTTACTTCCTCGTAAGCTTGAAAACAGAGACACCAAAACGAGAATATTTTGAAGGTTTTAAAGGTAGCACATGACAAATTTACATGGAATGGAAGGAAATACCATGCATAGGTAGATATGGTGGACTCAGCTGGCAAGATAGTTTGGCTTTGCGATTTGGATACACGAGTGGACATCACACTCAGTACAGAGTTTTTGGCTTAGCAAAAATGGTATTTGAAGCAAACATCCAACATTAACAGGTAACAGAGTAACATAAGACATCAGTCAATCATAACCATAAACACTCCACACTGTCTCCCTTGTTGACCAAACAGTTCTTTTGATGGAAAGATTAGCTTTATGAATTAACAACTACGAAACACCACACAGTTTTAAGCTTTTAATTGTATTTCTTTACTAATCAATTTCCACTCAAATAACCAGCAAGTTTAAGCATTCATCTTAATATCTCAAAACAATTGAGAAGCATCAAGTATCCACACAATGATCTACAAGACTATGTAGGCTTTCATTTCATTCCAATATCACATGGATAGCATTTTGTCACTTTGACAATTCAACATGCATCTAAAATGCATAAATGAACTTTGCACTATAATAGTCATATTCCAATCATATTTGCATCATATAAGGGGTATATTACTGTTATTTAATGATTTTTTGGTAATTTATGATGATATCCCCTTTTTATGGAATTAATCCTGCGCAGGCAGAAAACCCCTATTTCTTTCCTTATTTGTTTCAGGACCTTAACGACGTCATAATGAGCTATAAATTTACGGGGGTCATTATTTTGGAAGGAGAAGATTTAGGAGCGAAAGAAGTCAACGAACGGAGGCCGGAGGACCAAAAGGGTGGGTCCCACACGGCCAGGTACTGTAGCCGCGTGGGCCTATCCCAATTGGCCCTCGTGGCCCCGTTTGCGTCGATCCTTCGCCCAGAACCTTCCTCGTGACCTAAAAACGCCTATATAAAGAGACCCCCGACGTTCTCCGAAGGGAGAGCCGCCACACGAGAGATACAAGAAACAGAGACCAGGAGGCTGTAGATTGGAGGGGGAAAACTCCGGCGGAGCCCTGCCGGAGAGGTCTCCTTCTTCTCCATCGACATCTCCACCGTTTCCATGATGAAGAGGGAGTAGTCCACCTCTGGACTATGGGTTTGTGGCAGTAGCATATGTATCTCTCTCTCTCTCTCTCTCTCTTGAGCTTCACTAATTAGCACCGTATGAGCTGCTGAACATGATTACGGTCACCGTTGTATTACCATTGTGGTGGATCTTTCTATGAGTTAATATATGTTGAGATTGCAATGTTATATTTCAGTTATGAAAGTAGATGCATATTATGTACCCCATTATTGTATCCTTGTTATGATCAAGCATGTTTATGAGAGCGTGTGTGGGGGAACGTGTGCATTAGTTGGAGTAACGGGGGTGGTGAAGTGATAAGCTGACAACTTAATATCATGATCCATTGGGTGTTTACCTTACTTTGTTACCTCACTAGGGACAAACCAAAATACCATGTTGTAGGGTAGGAGGAGTGACATGCCTCTACCTAAGACTAGATCCATCATGTGTTTATTTTCACTTCATGTCATTAATCTTAAAGCTATACTCTGATGTTATCTTAATTACTAAGCTGCATGATTTAGTTCACATCTTGGTGGAGTATAAGTGAGACTAATAATCAAAAGGTCTCTATGCTAGGACGTGATGCCCATATAATTAGTAACATGTCATTAACCTTGTTTGCAATCTCATATGTTAAATCTATGTCTACTCATTTGCCACACTATATTAAAGAGAGAGTGCATGTGTGAAACCATGAACCCCGGTCCATTTTTAATCATAAGAAACAACTTTCCAACCACTTTTAAGCATCTTTTACATTCAGCCATTTTAAAATCAGAAAATACAAAAACACTTTTACTTCTTGCATTCACATATAAAAACCCCAAAAATACCATCCATCATCACTACTATCATCCTTGCATACTTATTCACCACCATTGCATTTTTATTTACTGTTTTGCATTCATTATTGTCGGAGAATAGGCCCAGGAACCGGGCGTATCTCACGAGGTAAGAATCGAGCAAGGGGCTGAACACGGAGTCAAACAATCCTCAACGTTCCACGGCGGCGGTGCTCGTCGGGCTCGTTGAAGGAGAACACTGCAGAGAGGGAACGCACGGTGTTACCCAGGTTCAGGGCCCTCTTGTGGAGGTAAAACCCCTACGTCCTGCTAGACTGTATTGCTTGTAGAGGTTTTTGTTACAGAGTGAGCTTGTGGAGCTCGAGGTGGCTGCCAATGGCTAAAACCCTAGGTCTGCCTTGGCCAAAGGAAAATTGGAGTCGAACCCTTGGCACGGTAGTGCCCTCCCTCCTTTTATAGTCGTCTTGGTCCTCTTCCGCCCAAACATTTGGGCGGGAAGGGTTGCCACATCCCGACGAAGGAGGAGACACGGTGCTCCATAAAGGTGAAGTCCACCATAAAGGTAGAGTCCATGGACGCGGTCCACGGCAGGGGAGCAGCGTCACCAAAGCTGAAAAGAGGCACCGTCCAGCCAGGACGGTGGGCTGGCGCAGCTGGCGTGGAACGGGTCCCGCGATGACGTCGTCGCTTGGAGCGTAGCTGCAGGCTGTCTCCTTATCACCAAAGTGGCAAGCCTTGTAATCCGCTTTGCTTGGCGCTGCTTTGTTGACCCCTTTATTCATCAGAACGGCAACTGGAGCGCTGGCGTCATCACGCTTTGGCATGCCAGCGACTGCGGGAAGCGCAGAGCCCATGTGCGCTCTGCCGCGGAGGCAGAGCTGGCTTCGAGAGGAAGGAAGCCTTCCTGAGGCGAAAAGCCTCGGCAAGCTTCAAGGCTTAGTCCTTAGCCGAAATCCTGGTGGCGCCCTGGGGCGCCTTCTTGTGGAGAGGTCCCCTGTCGAGACTCGACAGGCTTGGAGAGCCTCTACAGGCCGAAGCCTGGTCCTTAGCGAAAATCAGACCGAAGATTCCCTTGGGCCCTGGCGGGCCGGCCCGTGGTACCCTGGTTTCCACTGTGCCGACAGTAGCCCCCGGGCCCACGATGGGCACGCCGGAGTTGCCGACGGAGGCGAAGCGTCGAGGGCCCAACAGAGCCTGCCAGGGCCGCGACACGTGGAGCGCGACGGTTGCGCCCGCGGCCACGATCTCCTCGGCTTCAACGGGCGTCGTGGTGGGACCCGCCACGACCAGGCGCCCGGTCAATAAAGTCTGGGCGCGCAGTCTGCGCCTGTCACTGCTCCCATTACTTCCGCCGCCCACTTCCTCCAAACGACTCCTTCTCTCCAGAGCGCTCCTTCTCCACGGTCATCTTCTTCCTCTCCGGCGAGCGATGGCACCCAAGAGAGCGGGCACCGACGCGAAGGGCAAGGCCGCGGTGCAGGCCGGCTCGTCGACCGGCGCGTCGGCGGCGGCGTTGCGCGGTGCGGCCCTCACGGCGGCGATGCCGCCGACACGCGTCTCCGCGGTGGCGATAGCCAAGGTGCGTCACATGGTGGCGGCGGGCTCCAACGAGCAAGGGGCCACCGAGATGAGGCCAAGCGGCAGCAGGCTCGCCGACGAGTTCTATCCCATCTTCCTCCACACTCTCTACGCTGGTCTCGTGCCGCCATTTTCTGATTTTCTTCTTGCGATTCTGGAGACGTACCAGATCCACCTGCTCCATCTTCACCCCAACTCCATCCTCATTCTTTCCATCTTTGCCTACCTTTGCGAGGCCTACATCGGCATTCGCCCTTCTGTGGAGCTCTTCCGCAGCTTCTACTCCCTCCGGAGCAGCGCCGGCGGCGAACGCCTCGGCTGCGTCTCCTTCCGCATCGCCGCCGCCAGGAGCGAGAACTACATCCCCATCGCCTGGCAAGGTGAGAATGCCATCACCATGGTGACGAAGAAGGTGGATGGCTTCCGCGAGCGGTGGCTCTTCGTCGACGCCAAGACGAGGAATCCCCTTCTGGAGGTGCCCGAGGGGCCCCCGGCGAAGTGGGCGCGCTGGGGGAGTGCAGAGTTCACCGGCCGAAACCTCGACGCGGTGTACACCTACATCCAGCACATCCGCGAGGCGGGGGTCACCGGCCAGATGGTGGCCAGAGACTTCTTGAGGCGCCGGATTGCCCCCCTCCAACGGCACTCCGAACCGATGTGGAGCTACAAGGGCAAAAAGGACGCGATGAGGCTGAGCCGAGACAGCCTCCAGCCTGAGGTGCTGAGCCAAGTCTTGGGGGTGCTCTTTGTCTCCAAGACAGAAATCCCGCTGCCTGCCCAAGACGACGCATGGCCGCTCATTGCCTTTGCCGAGGAGAGCATCTCGGAGCATCGCCGGGGCATGCCGGTGTTTGACGAGTGGGGAATAGTACCCGCGGGCCACCGCGGGTCCCGCCCCAACCCGTTGGCGGCGGAACCGGAGAACATGGATGCGCCCCCGGAGCAGGAGGAGGCTGAAGAGGCTGAAGAGGTCTCGGGAGGCGAGGACGCCTCCGGCGAGGACGAGGCCTCGAGAAGCGCCAGCTCCGCGGGTGGAGACGAGGCGTCGACAGGCGCCAACCCTGTTGGCGAGGACGAGGCGGCGAGGGGCGCCAACCCCTCGAGAGGCTCCGTCAGCTCCTCGAGGAGCATTCCCGCCGACGTGGACCTCCAGGTGCTCTCCTCCAGCGATGAGGAGGGCGCCTTCTACATCGCTCGCTCCAAGCGAGTTGAGGAGACGAGCGGCAGCGGGGGCGGGCGCAGCGAGCCCCGCTCCAAGGCTGTCCACGACAGAAGCGCCGCGACAGCGAGGAGCGCTTCTCGTGAGGAGGCAAGGGTGCCTCCAGAGGAGGCCGGAGCAAGCAACACCCAGCCACCCATGGTGAAGAAGAGGGTGTGGGTGATGGCCGACGGGTAAGTCTCGATTCTTCTCTTTCTTTGTCGTTTCACTTCTTGAAGATCCCCTTGAAGGACCTCAGACTTGTCTTTCTTTCAGGGAGCCTGCGGCGCCAAAGAGGCGAAGGCTCCACAAGGTTGGAGAGGCCACCAGCGCCTCTGTGGAGACGCCTGCGGCGGGCGAGCCGCAGCAAGCATCTGTTCCTCCCGCGAGCGAGCGCCGCGCGGAGGTGGTGATGGAGGAGGCAACGGCTCCTCCCGTGGTGGAGCAGCGCACCGAGGAGGTGGCTGAAGAGACGGCGCCATCGTCGTCTCGGGTGGTGACTCTTCCCGCGGTGGCGCACCGCGTGGTTGAGGAGGTTGAAGGAGCGGCGCCGCCGTCACCAACCAGGGCGGCCTCTCCTCTTGTCCAGCAGGAGACAGAGGAGGAGAGGGTGGACGAGGAGATCGTCCTGGAGCACCCTCCAGAGGAGGAGGAGGAGGCTCCCTCGAGGAGGGCCGACGCGACCGAGGACGCGGCGGACACGGCCGCCGCAGAAGGGGCAGGAGGTGCCCCTGAGGAGCAAGAGGCAGAGGTGCCTCCGGAGCCCACAAGCGCCGGAACTGGGGGCGAGAGAACGCCCAGCCCCCAGAGAGCCCTTGAAGCGGGCGACAGGGGAGGCGCCCCCACAAGCCCCCTGGCCGCTCCAGAAACGGTGGTGAGCCCAAGGCAGGAGGCCTCGGGCGCCTCGACAAGGATCGAGGCCTCCGCACCCATCGGTGGTGCGGGAATCTTGGTGCGGCAGGAGCCGCGGGCGGCTCGCCGCCGGGTCGTCGTCAATCGGGCCCTGCAAGCCCTTGGCGAGGTGGGGGACGAGCTCATCAGGGAGGAGGCCGCCATCGCGGCGGAGCGAGCGAGACTGGGTGAGGCCTGGTCTCTCCTCCAAGAGAGGGTGGAGGCCTGCCGCCGCCAGGACGCGGCGGCCCAGGCAGAGCGCCAAGAGGCCCTCCGCTTCGCCAAGGAGACCCGCGACAGCGTCAAGCGGGAGGCGCAGGAGGTCATGGACCAGCTGGACGCCGACCGGGAGGCACTCGAGGCGGAGGCTGCCTCCGTGCACCAGGAGCTGGCGGCCGCGCGGCAGCAACTTGCTGCCGAGTCCGAGGACACACGGGCCAGCCTGAGGGAGCAGCGCGAGCTGCTGGAGGCTCGCGAGGGCCACCTGGCAGTGCGCGAGGCGGAGCTGACGCAGCGCGGAGGAGAGCTGCAAACGGCGCGAGGAGCAGGTCCAAATGCTCGAGAAGGACCAGGCCATCCGCGAGGAGCAGCTCAAGGCCCGCGAGAGCAAGCTGGCCCGGGGCGAGGCCACCTACTCGGAGCGCATGAATAAAGCCAACGCCGACCTCGCCAAGAAACAGAAGAAGGCGGAGGACGACGCCGCCGCCAAGGTTCAGTCCGCCCGGGAAGAAATCTCCGCAGAGTACAGGGGATACCTCGCGAAGCAAGAGGAGCGCTTCCTGATCAAGCGCCAGGAGCTCCTGGACCGCATCGAAGTCCTCGAGAAGAAGGTGCAGGAGACGGCTCCTCTCCTCCAGAGCGCCCAGGAGGCCCAAGCCTGCGCCGAATCCAAGGCCACGGCCCTGGAGGAGGACCTGCTCGAGCTCCAACAGCAGGTGGGGCCGGTTGCCAACCTTGTTGAGCAGGCGCGGGACAAGGAGAGCCACGGCCGGGCCATGAAGCGTCAGCGCCGGCTCATGTTTGAAAGCTTGGTGCAGCGCGCGCGCGCCATCGCGGACAACTTCAGGATTGAGCTTCCTGCGTTTGACGCAAGAGGGGGCGAAGACTCCGCGGCGTACAACCTCTTCTTCGAGCAGTTCCTCGGAGGGGTCGAAGAGACCGCGAAGGAGTTCGACGCGCGCGTCGTGGCGGAGAGCCGCGATCTCCTCGTCGTCGCCACCGCCAACATCTTCTGCAACCTTAAGCAGCTCGACGCCTCCATCGACCTCGCGGCCGTGACAAGGCCCGGCGACCCCAGCTTCCGCACGAAAGCGATACTGGAGGCTGCGGAGGCGTACGCCAAGAAGTTTGACCAGGCCGTGGTCTTTGAAGGCGATGGCGGCAGCGAGGAGGGCGCTGAAGAAGAAGAGGAGCGCCCCGCGGGCGGCGCGAGCACCTCAGGGGGCGCACAGGCCTGAGCTCCTTCCTGCAGCTGGACGTGCACAAGGCGCCCAAATGTCTTAGCCTTTTGCTTGTATAAACTTTTGTAAAGACTTATTAATGCTTTAATTAGATGTGCTTGGCGTGTGCCCCTCGAGAGGCTTTTATCTTCCCTTTCATGTCTTTTTTGCTCTACGTTTTAGGACCCTCTCTTAGCGCTACACCACCGCCGCTTCGGTATGCGAGCGTCATGGCTCCACAAGGCCGGGGGGTGTGTGAGGCCTCGAGAAGTAAGATCCCGCGAGGCGCGATGCCTGGGGTTCCCCTTTAACGCGCAAGCAGCCCATGAGGCATAGGAGAGAGAAAAGAGGTTCGAGGGACAAAAAACCAGCGAAGGGAAAAATTGACCAAGTGCTTGGACTTAGCTTTGCGAGGCATTGTCTGCCTTGAGGTGGGTGTTGGTCCCCTGGAGAGGCGTTTTGGCCTTGTAGAGGGTGTTTAGTTTCCTGTCGAGGCATTTTCTTCTCGAGTGGTTGCCTGAGGCTTGCTTGGGCCTGCTTTCCTGCGTTTGGACAGATAGGTGCACCCACAAGCAATACATAGCTAGGTAACTTATGCGCGCTCGTAGGTTCCTTCATGTGTGTCTTGCGAGGAGAACAGGCACCAAGGTTTTGGTGATCCTTGGTGAGTTGACGTGCGCGGGAGCTGACCCATGAGTTCAGAGCTCGCTGGGAGTTGACATGCATGAGAGCTGACCCGCGAGTTCAGAGCTCGGATCCCTTGGGTTTAAGGTGCTGCTGGGATGCTCCCGAGGCACAGGCACCATGCTAGCCCCCGCTCGCGAGATGCACATGGAGGATCATACGAGCAAGGACAAGATGCAAATATCATAAATGCTTACCAAAGCAGAAATCAAACTGCAGGCGCGAAGCGCAAAAAGGTTCAAGTTGACCTGAAACAGAGGTTCATTACACTGGCGTGGCCAGAATTACAAAAAATCCGCCATGCTCTTGGCATGGGGTCCACATTCTGTGGCTGAGACTCTCGAGAGGGCGTGCCCGTGGCAGACGCATGTAGAGAGAGCTCAGGGGGCCCCTATGCGGGGGTGGCTTGTAGAGCCTGCGTCCCACCATGTCTGGGCATGGGGGTCCACGTCGCCGAGGCATGGTGCTTGAAGAAGTCACCTTGCCGAGGCTTGGTGGCTTGGGAGTCTTCTCGAACGGCCCGCGGCAACGTATAGTAGAGAGGGGAGCCCGAAATTTTTCCTCGTGGAGGATGTTGGTGCTGAGTTCTCCCTTGGCGCAAAAAGTTGCTTGCAAAAAGTTGCTCGTCGAGGACGATCAGGGGTAGAACTTGCGCAGGTGCTGGATGTTCCAGGGGTTGGCGATGGGGACGCCGTCCTCCGTCTCGAGCCGCGCAGAGCCAGGCCTGGCGATGTGCACGACTCTGTAGGGCCCTTCCCACATTGGTGAGAGCTTGTGGAGACCTTCCCTGGAGAGGATTCTCCTCAGGACAAGGTCCCCTGCTTCGAGAGTGCGCGGGCGGATGTGACGGCTGTGGTAGCGGCGGAGATCTTGCTGGTACCTTGCCGCTCTCAGGGCCGCATTGCGGCGGAGCCCTTCAAGCAGCAGCAGGTCGGCGTTGCGGAGCTCATCCAGCTCGGCCTCCTTGAAGGCCAAGACTCGCGGAGAGCCGTGGGTGATCTCGCTGGGGAGGACGGCTTCGGCGCCGTAGACGAGGGAGAATGGCGTCTCGCCAGTTGGCTTTGTTGGCGTGGTGCGGATGGACCAGAGCACCGAGGGGAGCTCGTCGATCCAGTTCTTGCCGCTGGCCTTGAGGCGGTTAAAGCTTCTCGTCTTGAGGCCCTTGAGCACCTCAGCATTTGCTCGTTCGGCTTGTCCATTGCTGCGTGGGTGAGCCACCGAGGCGTAGCAGATTTGGGCGCCGAGGCTGCCGCAGTAGGACTTGAAGGCGCCGCTGGTGAACTGTGAGCCGTTGTCGGTGATGATGCGGTTGGGCACGCCGAAGCGGCAGACCAAGCTCCTGATGAATTTCACCGCTGATTTCGCCGGGATGGTGCGCACGGGTTCCACCTCGGGCCACTTGGTGAACTTGTCGATGGCGACGTAGAGGTAGCGGTAGCCCCGAGCGCTCGCGGGAAGGGTCCCAGCAGGTCCAGCCCCCAGACCGCGAACGGCCAGGAGAGCGGGATCGTCTGGAGTCCTTGTGCGGGCTGGTGGATCTGCTTGGCGTGGAATTGGCAGGCATCGCAGGACTGGACAATTTCAGCTGCATCTTGAAGGACAGAGGGCCAGTAAAAGCCACTTCGGAAGACCTTGCCTGCCAAGGTGCGCGAGGACGAGTGATGGCCGCATTCTCCGCTGTGGATGTCGTTGATGAGCTGGCGGCCTTCCTCGGCAGGGACGCACCGCAACGCAACCCCATTGGGGCGCTTACGGTACAGGTCTCCGTCGTGGAGGCAGTAGGACTTGGCCTGGCGAGCAATTCTCTCAGCTTCTGCATCTTCTTCGGGAAGGACTCGGTCTTGCAGGTAGCGCTTGATCTCGTCGATCCAACCAGTGTCTTGGCGTACCAAAGTCATCCACAAGCGATCGCCTGAGGGCAACCCGCAGTTTGGTGCTCCACTTGGTGGGGCTGGTGGGAGCTCCTCTTGAACGCTTATGTTGACCACTGGTTGCTTGACGGAGGCCTTGGCGAGTCTCTCCTCAAATACTCCAGGCTGCTGGGCTTCTCTCTTTGCGGCTCGCTTGGCGAGGTCATCGGCTTCTTGGTTCTCTCCTCGCGGAATATGCTTGAGTTCCATGCCCCTGAAGTGCTTCTCGAGCTTGCGTACCTCTTCAAGATAGGCCACCATGTAGGTGTCCTTAGGCGTGTAGCTTTTGTTGGAGAAGTTGACGAGGAGCTGCGAGTCGCCCTTGATGAGGATGTGCTTGATGCCGAGGGCGATGGCGGCTCTGAGCCCAGCTAGGAGGCCCTCGTATTCGGCGATGTTGTTGGAGACCTTGTCGTGGTCCTTGAAGCACAACTGGACGGCGTAATATAGCTTGTCGCCTGTTGGTGAGGTGAGGACAGCCCCAGCCCCTGCACTCCGGGCCGCGAAGGCGCCGTCGAAATGCATGGTCCAGTAGCCGGGCTCTGTCTGTCCTGAGGTTGTAGCTTGTTCTTCTTGAGGCTCTTCTACGCGTGTGTCCGTCCATTCAGCCATGAAATCAGCTAGCGCCCTGCCCTTGATGACTCTTGTGGTGTCAAATTCCAGCTCGAAGGGTTGCAGCTCGATGCCCCAGCTCGCGACGCGATCTGTCGCGTTGGGTTGCGCAGGACTTGCTCCAGGGGATATGAGGTGACCACCTTGATAGGGTGACCCTGGAAGTAGTGGCGCAGCTTTCTGGAAGCGCTGAGGAGCGAGAAGAGGAGCTTTTGCTGCATGGAGTAGCGCTCGCGAGCATCTCGTAGCACTGTGCTGACGAAGTACACGGGATGCTCGACGAGGGTAGTTGTAGGCGTGGCAGCAGTGGGCTCCTCTCGAGGCCCGGTGGAGTCCTTGTCGAGGGTCTCTTGAGGCCCTGCTTGTAGAGGCTGGGTGCTTGTCGAGACTGCTTCCTTGTCGTGGGGTTCTGGGCTTGTCGAGGCGTGGCTCTGCTTGACGAGAACTGGCTCTTCCCTTTCAGCCACCAAGACCCGCGCTTGCCGTCTGAGTGGTGGCTGCAAGATACAGCTTCAGAGGCTCGCGAGGGCGTGGGGCAACCATGATGGGTGGGCTCGCCAGGTATTTCTTCAGATCCTCAAAGGCTTTTGCCGCTTCAGGGGTCCACTTGAAAGGACCAGACCGCTTCATGATCTTGAAAAATGGCAGCGCCCTCTCGCCGAACTTGGAGATGAACCGGCCGAGGCTGGCCATACATCCCGCCAAGCGTTGCATGTCCTTGAGGCGACGAGGAGGCTGCATTTCTTCTATGGCCTTGATCTTGTCGGGGTTTGCTTCGATGCCGCGATGGGACACCAGGAACCCGAGGAGCTTGCCTGAAGGGACCCCGAAGACGCACTTGGCGGGGTTCAGCTTGATGTTCACCTTGCGCAGGTTGGCAAAGGTCTCCTCGAGGTCCTTGACGAGCGTGTCCTCCTCACGAGTCTTGACCACGATGTCGTCGACGTAGGCCTCTGCATTCCTCCCCATTTGAGCCCCCAAGGCGATCCTCATGAGACGCTGGAAAGTGGCGCCAGCATTCTTCAGGCCGAAGGGCATGCAGACATAGCAAAACACACCACAAGGGGTGAGAAATGCTGTCTTCTCCTCGTCTTCCTTTGCCATCTTGATCTGGTGGTAACCAGAGAAGGCATCCAGAAAACAGAGGAGTGCGCAGCCGGCGGTGGAGTCCACGATCTGGTCGATCCTCGGAGGGGATAGGGGTCCTTGGGGCAGGCCTTGTTGAGGTCGGTGAAGTCGATGCAGAGGCGGCTTCCTCGGTGTGCTTGGGAACGACAACACCGTTGGCGAGCCAAGTGGGATGGACAACTTCCTTGATGATGCTTGCTTTCTTCAGCTTTTCTACTTCCTTGACGATGAAATCTTGCTTTTCTGGCGCTTGACGTCGCGCCTTTTGCTTCACGGGGCGTGCGTTTGGACACACGGCTAAGTGGTGCTCGATCACCTCCCTCGGTACGCCGGACATATCTGACGGTGTCCATGCGAACATGTCAGAGTTTGCCCTGAGGAAGGCGACGAGCGCGCTTTCCTATTTGGGAGGCAGGTTGGCGCCGATGGTGACGCTAGCCCCCGAGCCGCTTGCCTCCAGAGACACCTGCTTTGTCGCGGCCTTCTCCTGAGAGAACAGCTGCTTCTTCTTCGCGGGGGGCCTCGGGAGGGGTTCTTCGTCCTCGTCGGCAGGGACGCCACCAGCGGCAGCCTTGTAAGCCGCTTGCGCAGCGTACAGGGCGTCAGAAACCACGCCGCGGATGACGATGGTGCCGCCCGAGCCAGGGAGCTTGACGAGGTTGTAGGCGTGGTGGGTGACTGCCATAAACTTGGCGAGCGCGGGGTAGCCGAGGATGGCGTTGTAGGGCAAGCCGATGTGCGCGACGTCGAAGTCGATCAGCTCGGTGCGGTAGTTGGCCTGCGTGCCAAAGGTGACTGCAAGCCTTACTTGCCCCAGAGGGGTCGTGAGGCCCTCCGTCACCCCTGAGAAGGGCCTGGTGGGCATGAGCGCTCGTAAGGCACCTGAAGCTTCTCGAAGGTCTCGACAGAGATGACGTTGAGGCCTGCACCCCCATCGATGAGCGTCTTGGAGACGGCGATGTTGTTGATGGTGGGGGTGCAAACCAGCGGGATGGTGCAACAGCTGAGGTGGACTTGGGGTGGTCGCCGGAGTCGAAAGTGATGGGGTACTGGGACCACTTGAGGGCCTGGAGGCCTCAACCCCGGGAAGCGCTGCCGCGACTTCGCGAGCGAGTTGCTTGAAGTGACGGGGGTGTGGCGGTTGGCTGGGGTGGCGGTTGGAACTGGGGGCCTGGGCCCGCCGAGGATGCAAGCAGCGCCGCGAGGCAACCTGGTAGCCCTCAGGAGTCTCGGCAGGGAGGNAGGGGTGGCTGCAAGATACAGCTCAGAGGCTCGCGAGGGCGTGGGCCACCATGATGGGTGGCTCGCCAGGTATTTCTTCAGATCTCAAAGGCTTTTTGCCGCTCTCAGGGGTCCACTTGAAAGGACCAGACCGCTTCATGATCTTGAAAAATGGCAGCGCCCTCTCGCCGAACTTGGAGATGAACCGGCCGAGGCTGGCCATACATCCCGCCAAGCGTTGCATGTCCTTGAGGCGACGAGGAGGCTGCATTTCTTCTATGGCCTTGATCTTTGTCGGGGTTTGCTCGATGCCGCGATGGGACACCAGGAACCCGAGGAGCTTGCCTGAAGGGACCCCGAAGACGCACTTGGCGGGGTTCAGCTTGATGTTCACCTTGCGCAGGTTGGCA
Source organism: Puccinellia tenuiflora (assembly GCA_012064385.1). NCBI lineage: Eukaryota > Viridiplantae > Streptophyta > Magnoliopsida > Poales > Poaceae > Puccinellia > Puccinellia tenuiflora. The sequence continues at coordinate 485,209 of QRDG01000694.1, forward strand.
AAGGTCTCCTCGAGGTCCTTGATGAGCGTGTCCTCCTCGCGAGTCTTGACCACGATGTCGTCGACGTAGGCCTCTGCATTCCTCCCCATTTGAGCCCCCAAGGCGATCCTCATGAGACGCTGGAAAGTGGCGCCAGCATTCTTCAGGCCGAAGGGCATGCAGACATAGCAAAAACACACCACAAGGGGTGAGAATGCTGTCTTCTCCTCGTCTTCCTTTGCCATCTTGATCTGGTGGTAACCAGAGAAGGCATCCAGAAAACAGAGGAGTGCGCAGCCGGCGGTGGAGTCCACGATCTGGTCGATCCTCGGGAGGGGATAGGGGTCCTTGGGGCAGGCCTTGTTGAGGTCGGTGAAGTCGATGCAGAGGCGGCTTCCTCCGGTGTGCTTGGGAACGACAACACCGTTGGCGAGCCAAGTGGGATGGACAACTTCCTTGATGATGCTTGCTTTCTTCAGCTTTTCTACTTCCTTGACGATGAAATCTTGCTTTTCTGGCGCTTGACGTCGCGCCTTTTGCTTCACGGGGCGTGCGTTTGGACACACGGCTAAGTGGTGCTCGATCACCTCCCTCGGTACGCCGGACATATCTGACGGTGTCCATGCGAACATGTCAGAGTTTGCCCTGAGGAAGGCGACGAGCGCGCTTTCCTATTTGGGAGGCAGGTTGGCGCCGATGGTGACGCTAGCCCCCGAGCCGCTTGCCTCCAGAGACACCTGCTTTGTCGCGGCCTTCTCCTGAGAGAACAGCTGCTTCTTCTTCGCGGGGGGCCTCGGGAGGGGTTCTTCGTCCTCGTCGGCAGGGGACGCCACCGCGGCAGCCTTGTAAGCCGCTTGCGCAGCGTACAGGGCGTCAGAGACCACGCCGCGGATGACGATGGTGCCGCCCGAGCCAGGGAGCTTGACGAGGTTGTAGGCGTGGTGGGTGACTGCCATAAACTTGGCGAGCGCGGGGTAGCCGAGGATGGCGTTGTAGGGCAAGCCGATGTGCGCGACGTCGAAGTCGATCAGCTCGGTGCGGTAGTTGGCCTGCGTGCCAAAGGTGACTGCAAGCCTTACTTGCCCCAGAGGGGTCGTGAGGCCCTCCGTCACCCCTGAGAAGGGCCTGGTGGGCATGAGCCGCTCGTAAGGCACCTGAAGCTTCTCGAAGGTCTCGACAGAGATGACGTTGAGGCCTGCACCCCCATCGATGAGCGTCTTGGAGACGGCGATGTTGTTTGATGGTGGGGGTGCAAACCAGCGGGATGGTGCCAACAGCTGAGGTGGACTTGGGGTGGTCGCCGGAGTCGAAAGTGATGGGGTACTGGGACCACTTGAGGGGCCTGGAGGCCTCAACCCCGGGAAGCGCTGCCGCGACTTCGCGAGCGAGTTGCTTGAAGTGTCGGTTGGAACTGGGGGCCTGGGCCCCGCCGAGGATGCAAGCAGCGCCGCGAGGCACCTGGTAGCCCTCAGGAGTCTCGGCAGGGAGGTTGTCGTTCGCCGGTTCAGCGGCGTTGGCCTGGGGGTTCTGCTGGTAGTTGTTGTCGTAGTTGTTGTTCCAGCGCCGCCCCCCGCGGCCGCCGCGGCCGCCGCCGTGGCCACCGCGTCCTCCATTTGCCTCGCGAGCCTCGCGAGCCTCGCGAAGCCTCTTGATGTCGAAGCAGTCCTCGGTGGCGTGGGAGTGCCTGTTGTGGTAGATGCAGAAAGGGCGGTCGTCCTTCTTCTCGGTGCCCGCGGCTGGAGTGGCAGCGCGAGGCTGCTTGGCGTCGGGTTCGGCCGCGAGGACCGCTGTGGTCTTGCGCTTCTCGGAGGATTTCTTCTTCTTCTTGGAGCTCTCAGTGGGGTCCTCAGGCTCGTTCTTGACGAACAGGCGGCCCTCTTCAGCCTTGGCGCACTTGTCCGCCAAGTCAAAGAGCTTGACGACGGTGGTGATGTTGTCGTGGATGCCAAGCTTCTCGAGCATCCGCACGTCCGTGACTCCAGAATGGAAAGCCGAGATGACCTGTGCGTCTGTGGCGTTGGGAATCTTGTTCCGCACCTGGCTGAAGCGCTGGATGTACTTGCGGAGGGTTTCGCCAGGCTTCTGGCGCACGCCGCGGAGATCGTTGTACGTGAGGCCGCGCTCGTACGTGCCCTTGAAGTTGGCGATGAAGCACTTGCAGAGGTCCTCCCAGGAGCCGATGGACTCGGCGGGGAGGTTGGTGAGCCATGAGGACGCAGAGTCCTTGAGAGCCATGGGGAACCAGTTCGCCATGACCTTGTCGTCGCCCCCGGCGGCCTGGATGGCCAGGGTGTAGAGCTGCAGGAACTCCAACGGGTTGTTCTTGCCGTCGTAGCGTGGAGGGAGGTCCGGCCTGAACTTGGTCGGCCAGACGACGCGGCGAAGGCTGCGGGTGAACGCAACCGTGGTGCCGTAGGTGACCACGCCGTCGGCAAGGGTGGCGCGGAGGTGACGCCCGGCGGCGGCGACTTCCTGGACGGCGCGGTTGTGGCGTTGTTGGCCGCGCTCGATGTTTACGCGGGCGTCCTCGGGGGCTCGCTGCACGATTTGGCAGTCGTGCGGCGACGAGGCGTGTGAAGCAGCGCGGTTGTCGCGGGGAGGAGCCCCCGGCGGAGCAGGTTGCGGTGGAGCTGGGGCGGGCGCGGGTTGGCGAGGTGGTGCAGGAGGAGCGCCTGGCGCTGCGTCTCCCGCACGACCAGAGGGGACCAGCGAGCGAGACGGCGCGGGAGCGGCGACGCGGGCGGCGCCGATGAGCTCGGCAACACGGTTGAGCCAGCCTTCCTGAGCCGCCGGCGTGGGGCGGTACTGCAGCAGCTCCTGCGCCATGAGGAGCGCAGTCGCCGGGCTGGGCGCAGGGCGGCCCAGCGAGGAAGCAGCACGGTCCCGCGACGGGGGCAGGGAGGAGGCCTCCTCTTCGCCGAGGTCGTCCTCAGCGTGGTCGATGTCGTCGTCATCAGGGTGCTCGACGCGGGGCTCGGGGTCGACGTGGCGCTCCGGGGCAGTGCTCCCACGAGGGCGGCCGCGCTGCCTGCCGGCAGGAGGAGCAGTGGCAGCGCTGGCCGTCCGGCGAGCGAGTCGCTCAGCGCGAGAGCCAGCCATGGTGGTGTCGAGGTTGAAGACGCGCCTCAGCCCCCTACCTGGCGCGCCAAATGTCGGAGAATAGGCCCAGGAACCGGGCGTATCTCACGAGGTAAGAATCGAGCAAGGGGCTGAACACGGAGTCAAACAATCCTCAACGTTCCACGGCGACGGTGCTCGTCGGACTCGTTGGAGGAGAACACTGCAGAGAGGAAACGCACGGTGTTACCCAGGTTCAGGGCCCTCTTGTGGAGGTAAAACCCCTACGTCCTGCTAGACTGTATTGCTTGTAGAGGTTTTTGTTACAGGGTGAGCTTGTGGAGCTCGAGGTGGCTGCCAATGGCTAAAACCCTAGATCTGCCTTGGCCAAAGGAAAATTGGAATCGAACCCTTGGCACGGTAGTGCCCTCCCTCCTTTTATAGTCGTCTTGGTCCTCTTCCGCCCAAACATTTGGGCGGGAAGGGTTGCCACATCCCGACGAAGGAGGAGACACGGTGCACCATAAAGGTGAAGTCCACCATAAAGGTAGAGTCCATGGACGCGGTCCACGGCAGGGGAGCAGCGTCACCAAAGCTGAAAAGAGGCACCGTCCAGCCAGGACGGTGGGCTGGCGCAGCTGGCGTGGAACGGGTCCCGCGATGACGTCGTCGCTTGGAGCGTAGCTGCAGGCTGTCTCCTTATCACCAAAGTGGCAAGCCTTGTAACCCGCTTTGCTTGGCGCTGCTTTGTTGACCCCTTTATTCATCAGAACGGCAACTGGGGCGCTGGCGTCATCACGCTTTGGCACGCCAGTGACTGCGGGAAGCGCAGAGCCCATGTGCGCTCTGCCGCGGAGGCAGAGCTGGCTTCGAGAGGAAGGAAGCCTTCCCGAGGCGAAAAGCCTCGGCAAGCTTCAAGGCTTAGTCCTTAGCCGAAATCCTGGTGGCGCCCTGGGCGCCTTCTTGTGGAGAGGTCCCCTGTCGAGACTCGACAGGCTTGGAGAGCCTCTACAGGCCGAAGCCTGGTCCTTAGCGAAAATCAGACCGAAGATTCCCTTGGGCCCTGGCGGGCCGGCCCGTGGTACCCTGGTTTCCACTGTGCCGACAAGGTCGGCGATGTACCAGCAACAGCTACGCAACTACCACAGTCGGCGCATCAAGAATGTCCGCTTTCGTGAAGGCGACCTCGTGCTCCGGCTCATCCAAGACACCAAAAACATGCACAAGTTGTCATCGCCATGGGAAGGACCATTCATCGTCAGCAAAGCGCTCATCAACGATGCCTACTACCTCATCGACGCCCGCGAGCACAAGAAGGACACGATGGACAAGGAAGGCGATGAAACGGAAAGGCCATGGAACGCGGCACTCTTGCGTCGATTCTACACTTGAGAAAGAACAATGTATGTATCACCTATGCTATCAATAAAAGAAACGAGGATGATGAACACATGAGCAGTTTTTTGCAACTTTTTCTGCATTTTCTATCCGGCTTTTCCGGCAGCCGGCAAGATTGCCTTTAGCGGCCGTGTAGCGTGGCTAACCCCTAAACGGCTAACTCTTCGAATCCGGTTAAGGCCGGCAAGAGAACAAGCTGGAGGGGGCCAGTAACGTGAAAAACGCGTAAAGGGAAGTATTGCCGGCTGAAATAAAGTTCTTCTGCAAACTCGGCCAAGCCGGCAGTCGGCAACCGCTTCTCCGAATACGGACGATTAACTACACAATGCTAAACGGCTAACTCTTCGGATCCGGTTAAGGCCGGCAAGAGAATAAGCTGGAGGCGGAGTGTATGCGAAAGACGTAAGAAGTAGAAGTCGTTACCGGCTGAGAAAACCCTGGCCTAACAAACCGAATCCTAGCGTTGAAGTAGTGTGCATGATCCCGCTAGACGGTGAAATGCACACGAACGGCGACGGGAAAGGCTACAGGCGAGTGTGAAATGGAGTTAAGTACAATAAAAATATACTCTATGATCATAGCAGCAAACTAATCGTTTCGACATCTCATTTCACACGCGGAAACGCCGCCAACCGGCTTCGAGAGCCCAAGCCGGACACAGGCACGACAAACAGGAAATGAAAATTGCGTACAAGTAAACAAATCCAGGAACAAGAGCAAGTACCATTAAACATAAAGGGCGAGGCATTACAGAGGAAGGCTAAACAACAAGGCAAAAGAGGGAGGTCCACAGGCGGACTCTCCCCGCACAACTACAAGGCGGAGCCGGCAGAGCTCCCTAAGCGGCAGCCTTCGCCTTCCCGGATCCGCCTATCCTCTTGCCGGCCCAGTGCTTGATGCAGAGGGTGCCGTCGAACACCTTCACGAAGAAGACGCCCTTGTCACGACGGAGGCGGAAGCAGAGGATGAAGCCGGCTTCGAGCTCGTAGAAGTCGGCGAACTCGTCCCAGCCCTTGACGAACTCCACCCGGTTGACGACAGCATTGCCAACCACCTGGGAGGTGAACCGGACGGTTGCATCCCACGGACCCTGGGAGGCACCTTCACGGAAGAGCTTGAACTTGAAGTGGCCAGCGCCCGGCAGCGCGTCGGCGAGGGCGTCGGGAAGCCTCTGCACTGGCCCAGTAACTGGCGAGTGCAGGATCAGGAGGAACTCCCCGACGGGGAACACACCCCAGGCCGGGCACCGCGGGTTCTCCAGCGAGTCGGAAGAAGCGGAAGACAGCTCCGTGCTCTCTTCCTCGACGTCGGCGACGGCGGACGGAGCGTATTTCGGAATCGGGTCGAAGCCCGGAGGTGGAAGAACAGGAGCGGCTTCCTCCTCGCTCGACGTGCCGTCAAGAACGAGGAGTTGCTTGCCACGACCGGCGACGATGCTGATGCCGCCACCGGCGGCACCCGCACTCCTCGCACCAGCACGGCCGCCGCCCTTGACGCGGCCAGCAATGCTACCAGTGGCAGCGGAGGCGACCGCTGCTCCTCGCCCTCGGCCGCCGCTCTTAGGGGGACGACCGCGAGGACGCTTCGCCGGAGGAGCAGCGGGGGTCTCTTCGGCAACAGCGTCCATGGGCTCAGATTTCACCATGGCTGAGACGCGCGAGGAAGGCGAAGAGGAAGGCGAAGAGGAAGCAAAGAGGCGCGAATGAAGGAAGAGGAAGAAAACGGTCAAGATTTATAGCACAAACAAGGGACAACGTGGGAGACCCAACCGCCGCCCACGATCCCACGATCTACACGTGGCGACGAAACAGTTGACGGGACCCTTCAGTAACTGCAACCGGGTCCACGCGCGGAAGCCAAGGAGACGAGCCCAAGCCGGCAAAAACATACCCGGGGCTGCGCACCCGCCAAGGCGGCTGCCCAGACCCGGATGAACATATAAAAATCACCCCGAGTCATGGACTCGGGGGCTGCGAAGCCGCAAGCCGGCAAAAGATACCCGGGGGCTGCGCACCCGCCAAGGCGGCTGCCCAGACCCGGATGAACATATAAAAATCACCCCGAGTCATGGACTCGGGGGCTGCGAAGCCGTTAGCCGGCAAAACATACCCGGGGGCTGCGCACCCGCCAAGGCGGCTGCCCAGACCCGGATGAACATAAAAACACCCCGAGTCATGGACTCGGGGGCCGCGAAGCCGCTAGCCGGCAAAAGATTCCCGGGGGCTGCGCAGCCGGCAAGCCGGCTCCGCAGACCCGGACGCACATCTAAATCACCCCAAGTCATGGACTCGGGGGCTGCACGATATAACGACGACAGAAGATAAGCGATAAGCAGGAAACGTGAAATTTCGACCCGGATTGATGCTCAAACCGGCCCAAAATTCGGGGGCTAGGGATGGTGATAATCATCACCAAAAGCAAGCACGAATTATAGCACAAAGGCCCAGCAGTCACAGAGGAAACGACACCCACGATAACAAATCATGGCAGGAAGCAGAATAGCAAATTTTTACATAATGACCTTCAGAGGTGTCCAAGACAACAAAATGGTTAATGTGGCAGGACAATCGACGGCACAGAGTAACAATTACACCCGGCATACCGGGGAGGCAAGCGAATCAGGCGGCAGCAGCATCGCCGGCTCCAGCATCTTCAGTCGGCTTCGGCGTCGAAGATGGCTCGGCAGGTACCAGCGTCGTCAAGTCAACCGCCTCGGCAATCCGCTTGGAAGCCTCGGCAATTTCTGGACGCAAGTTCGCGAAGGACGTCCCCTCGCGGAAGCCGTCCATCAACCTGCTTGTTTGCAGGCCAGGGTACCAGGACTTCACCACGGCCAGGGCCATGTCGGTGCCTCCGCGTGCCGCCATCTCCACTTGATCGTTGATGCCGACGGGCGCTCCCTTCGAGCCGGGCGCATAAGTCGTGGAGAGTAGCCGGCAGGGGAGTATCCGGCCACAGATTCTCAAGCACGCCTCTGCCGCCTCCTTCAGCCGCTTGAATTCCTGGCCGAGTCGCAGGAGGCGGGAAGCGGTAGTTGGAGCAGACCTGGCAGCGGCACCAGAAGATTCCGGCTGAGAGCGAGCCGAGGCAGCGTCTTGTTGGAGTTGCGCATCCACCTCGGGATAGAGGCCTGCAGTTCAAACCCGTAAGGCCGAATAGAAGACTTAAGGCAAGAAACCAAGGAGGAAGGAGACCTCACGTACCGAGGATCAGCTCGTTTACGCCCTCGACATCCTTGACCAGGCCGCTCACCAGCTGTTCATGCTCAAGCTCTCGCGCCTTGACCTCCTGGACGAGCTTGTCGTTATTCTCGACGGAAGCCTTCAGTTGATCCTTCAGCTTGGCCGCGTCACCGCGAAGAGATTCGACTTCGCTCTGTCTCCGACGCTCGGCTTCCCGCAATTTCGCCGCCTCCTCGTCCCAGCCGGACGACCTCGAGGCGGCGCTCTTCTAATGCCTTCTCCGTCGCTTGGAGATCGGCCTTGGTTGAGGTCAAGGCGGCATCCTTCTCCTTCAATTGCCTCTCCAAGCCGGCGCGGGAGGTGGAGTCACCTGTGGAGATCAAGTCACCGTCAAGCCAAGACATGCAAGAAAAAAGGGCAGAACGGCAAGACAAAGTGCGGAAAGAAAAAGGGAGCCAAACCTTTGGCCGCCTCAAGCTCCCGCTTGAGCAATGTCGCCTCCTTATTTGCCGCGGCAAGGCCTTGCTCCATGGAGGAGCAGAGCAGTGTCACGTTGGCCAAGTTCTCCTTGGCCACTCGCTCCGCCAGTTCGGCGAGGGGAAACTTTCCCGACGCGTCGGGCCGAGCCGGCACCGGTCCGGAGTAAGTCGGAGAAGACACCAAGGTTGATTGGCGAGGGCCGGGGAGCGAGGCCGTCGCTTCCGCGATGGCCTTATCCTTGGCTGTCAAGGCCACAGTCAACGAAGGAGTGGGGAAGGCGGTATACCCAGCCCCGACGCCGGGCTGGGGAACCACCTGGAAGGCGCCCACTGGCGTCTCGGCATCTCCACCTGAAGCCGGAGGGTCGAAGTCGACTACGAGGGGGGCCGCCTCCTCCAGCACTCGGCTGGCCGCCTCCATCGTCTTCGCCTCCGAAGGCGGGTCAGCCGCCTCCGCCAGCACTCGGCTGGCCGCCTCCGTCGTCTTCGCCTCCGAAGGCGGGTCAGCCGCCTCCATCGGCACTCGGCTGGCTGTCTCCGTCGTTTTCGCCTCTGAAGACGGATCAGCCGCCTGCGTCACAAGGACCTCGGTGACAGGCACCGAAGTCGACTCCTTCACAGCGACGACTGCCGTCTCCGCTATAGGGAGCGGAGCCCTACGGAACAAGGAAGGCATCAACATCGAATGCAAGTTGTGAAGGTTCCTTCCACAAAGACAAAGACTTACCCGACAACCGAGCCCAGCACCTTGGCAGCCCTCCTCTTCGTCCGCTTTGGCGGAGGGGGAGGCACAGCGTCGGACGGGCGCTTCACGCCTCCGGAAGGCGCATCGCCGCCTTTCGCCGGGACGACAGGGTCCTCGATCGGCCGCTCCGTGCGAGCCGGCACCACCTTGGCCCCGGCAGAGGCCTTTGCGGAATCGCCGGCTTTCGTGCCCGCAGCCGCCTTCTCCTCGGCCGCCTTGGCGGCCGCGGGTTGCCTTGCATCCGGCTGGGCATCCATTGACGCCCGGATCGCGTCCGCCTGCGCCAGCTCCGCGTAAACAGCCTTCTCCAGATCCTCAATACCCGAGTCATAGCCAAGAACAAAAGGAGGAGAAAGATTAACCACCTGGGCGCGGGTCTTGCCGGCGGCGGGTTCGGTCCTCTCCGCGTCCGCCGCCTTCGTCCCCTCCTCGTCCTCCCTCGAGGCCAGCAGCTGCTCCACAGTAAAATCAGCATCAGATGCTCCTAAGGCTAAGACTGCCTGCGCCGACTGAGCGTAAAACTCCTTCTCCAAGTCATCCGGATTCGAATCGTAAATGAAATCACCACCCAAAGCAAGACCAATCACCTCATTGTTGGCCCCATCAGTCTGGGCCTCCTCCTCCGTCATCTCGGCGTCGACCTCAGCCCGGACGTCGGCCATAACCTCGTCCGCCCTGGCCTCGGTCTCAGACGCCTCCGCCCTCGTTCTTCCGGCTGGCGACAGGCCGCCTGTGGTGGGCCGGGAAGACGTCGTAGCCCGCTTCTTGGCGGGGTGCACGCCTCGCTTCTCAAATGCGCCCTTCCGCTTGGGCGGCGCATTCGCATCGACATCGGCGGCCGACTTCGACCGCCTCTCCTTCACGACCCGTCGGTGGAGGACCACCTTCTTCCGCGCCGCCGCCTCCAACTCCTTGGTCCGGCGGGTGGAAATCGCCGGCTTGGAGGCTGGCACGGAGGAAGAACCCTCTGAGTCCGGTTCAGAGCTGGTGGAGAGGTCTACTACGACACGCGCAACATTGTCAGCCTGCCCGGCGACCCCGGGCCCAGAAGACTTACCACGGGACGACGAAACCGGAGGCGGATCGTCATGCTCGAGGTCCTCGTCCCTGTAGGCGGCCGAGTCGGAGTCGGCGCCGGCAGCAGGGGCCGGGCTCGTTGCAGTCCGGGTGGCGCCGTCATCGCCCTCGTCATCACCGCCGGCATCGGCACCTCTTCCAGACGACTCGGTGGTGTCGCCGTGAGTTCCTGCGACGACACGGGCATCGCCGCCGGATCCGCCTCCAGCGGCGGTGTCCGCGTCACCACCCGCCGCCTGCTCCTCGGCGGCGCTATCCTCCTCCAGCATGGCCGTCTGCGACGCAGAAAGGGGACCCTGGACGTCAGGCTCGAAGACTACTTCAAAATCTTCCACCATCTGGACCTCACAAAGCTACCCGGCAAGCCGGCTAGATCAGGCGGCAGCCGGAAAGGGGAATCGGAAGCAAACTGAGAAGGGAAGAAGCTAACCTCGGGAGCGCGATCCGAGCGGTCGAGGGGATCGAGCCCGAGGCTCCAATTCTCCTCAAACTTGTCGGTGATAAGGCGGGAAACCCACTCGATTAATCCCTCCTGCGTCGGGATGTTCATGGAAGCACAAGTGGGATCCCGGATACCGGAATAGAAGCACATCTTGTGCGAGCGCTCCTGCAGCGGGTACATCCGCCTTATCGTCCAGGCCAGGGTCAGGTCCCTGGACGTCAAGCCGTCCGACACCAGCTTCTCCAGGCGGGCGAACACAGAGGCCTGCAGATCCTCGCCGACTACCGGCTTCCGGCTCCAGGACCTGTCCGCCGGACGCGTATTGGCGAAGGCGGGGAGTTTGATCCGGTTAGCCTCAGTGGCATTCTTGACATAGAAGTATGTATTCTGCCACTTCTTGATGGACTCGGGCAGATGGATCTTGGGGAACGGCGTGTTCTTCGGGCTGATGGAGACGCTGCCGCAGTCCCGCGGCAGCCCAGCAGTCACCTGGGACCGCAAGAAGAAGAACATGCCGAAGAGCTCCATACTGGGCCACATGCCCAAGTAAGCTTCGCAGAGCGTGACGAAGCAAGACAACTGCGTGATGCAGTTAGCCCCCAGATGGTGAGGCTGCAGCCCGTAGAAGCACAGGAACTCGTTGAAGAACGAACTGACGGGGAGCCCCAAACCCCGCTCCACATGCGTGTAAAACATGACAAATTCATCCGGTTTGGGCTGCGGCGAGATCTCTCCAGGGGGAGGGGCGCGAGCCTCCACATCGCCGCTCTTCCCCATGGACCCATTCCGGTGAACCGTCAGGAGGAACTTATCGTCGATGATGGAACCCATCCAGGCACCAGTGCTCGCCATTGAAATTCTGTTGCCCGTGGTGGAAGAAACGGAAGCAGAGGCAGCGAGACGGAGAAATCGGCAAGGAGCAGGAAGGCAAGAGCAGGCGAAGAAGACGAAGCGGGAGAAAGGAGCGGAAGTTCCGAGCCTTCCCCCTCTTTTCCCCTTTAAAAGCGGGGCAGGCGGAACCGCACCGCTCCACGCGCCACGTGGGGCGCAGGCAGGCCGTGCCGTCCACAAACGATCCCACTAACAAGCAGTTGCCACAGACGATCCAGTCTGTCGAAGACCGACGCGACGTGCCCCTGACTTCGGGCAGAGCGCAACCGCCACGACCAAGCGGCGAAACGTGGCTGACGCAAGCCACGACCCACGATCCCCAAGACATCCAGACTACCGGAGACCGGCTACCTCAAGCCGGACGAACCGCCTCCGGCCATCGACACCTTATCCGGCGAACTTCAAGCCGGACAACTTCAACTACAACGACAAACAGAACATTGAAGCTCGAGAAGTCTACCCGGCAAGCCGGCAAGACTCCACGATCTCGGGGGCTAGTGTCGGGGATATGAACCCCGGATACCCCTAAGAGGACCATTCCTTCAAGAACTGCAAGAGCCGGCTACAGCGTGCCGCCTGAAGCCCGCCGGATGAAACAAGCCGCTTAGCCTACCCGGAGGCGGACGGCCGGCTAGAGCAGCCGGCCTCTACCAACCGACCAGTCCGTACTGGTAGGCCCAGATCGTCCAGCTCCTGTCGGACGTTACAGCTACAGTGTAATGATGAGATAGTACCAGCCGGCTCCAGAGTAGTGATGTCATAAGGGCAATCATGTAATATCCTTGTAACCTAGAAACCCTAACCAAAACCCTAGATGCTGCCTATATAAGGCGTGCATGGGCCTCCTGCGCGAGGCACGTCGAACAAGTCACACAGGACACACAGATACGTAGATCATCGTCTACCTCTAGCCGGCTGGACACTTCTAGCCGGCACCACCGCCATACAGCTCCAGGAGCAATCTTGTAGCTCGAACTGTGATCAATCAATAGAAACAAGAAGAGCAGGACGTAGGGGTGTTACCTCCACAAGGAGGGCCCCGAACCTGGGTAATTGACGTGTGTTTGCATGTTGGTTGCCCAATCCCGCGCGAGCATCCGATCGTCGCCTGCCCCATACTCTTTTCCATCTTCGATGGATATGCCGTGCTACCCACCACGACAATTACAGTCTGATGTGGTCCAGTGTCTTGTTAGTTTTGACTTGGTGTTCCCACCATCCTTCTTCAATATTATGACACATCTCCTCGTTCACCTCATCAAAGAGATTGCCATTCTCGGTCCTGTATTTCTACACAATATGTTCCCTTTTGAGAGGTTCATGGGAGTGTTAAAGAAATATGTTCATAACCGTGATAGGCCAGAAGGAAGCATCTCCAAGGGCTATGGAACAGAGGAGGTCATTGAGTTTTGTGTTGACTTTATTCCTGACCTTAAGTCGATCGGTGTTCCTCAATCGTGGCATGAGGGGAGACTGAGGGGAAAAGGCACGATAGGAAAGAAAGCAATAATATGTAGAGACGGGCATTCTTTCACTCAAGCACACTACACAGTTCTACAAAGTTCCACCTTGGTGGCCCCGTATATCAGTGAACACAAGAATATTCTACGCTCCCAACACCCGGGGCAGTCTGAATCCTTGATTACACAGGAACATGTGGCAGAATTCGGAGGTTGGTTGCAAACACATGTCAGGAAAAATGACATTGTTGTTGAAGATCAGGTGTACTTGTTGGCCAGCTCACCATCTATGACTGTAGTGACTTTCCAGGGATACGAGATAAATGGGATACATTTTACACGATCGCCCAAGATAAAAAGAGCACCAACCAAAACAGTGGTGTCCGCTTTGATGCAACAAACATCAATGGATCAAAGGACACATATTATGGTTACATATAGGAGATGTGGGAACTTGACTATGGACCTAATTTTAAGATCCCCTTGTTTCGGTGCAAATGGGTCAAGATGACAGCAGGCAGGGTTCAGGTAGACAACACGTACGGAATGACAACAGTGGATCTCAACAATCTTGGTTACAGAGAAGAACCATTCGTCCTAGCCAATGACGTGGCCCAGGTTTTCTATGTCAAGGACATGTCTACCAAACCGAGAAAACGAAAAAATATGCAAATGACGAATACATCAGACGATGAGCCAAAGTGTCACATAGTTCTTTCCAGGAAAAGAAACATCGTGGGAGTGGAGGACAAGACAGACAAGTCAGAAGATTATAATAAGTTTGATGAAATTTCGCCCTTCAAAGTGAGCACTGACCCAACCATCATGTTAAATGATGAAGATGCTCCATGGTTACAGACGACGTGATCAATAGCAAGAGTTGTACGCTAGATGGGGATGTTGTTTGTGTGTAATAATGATCCCTGCATCCAAATGAGCCAATTTTTGGCACACATGTGTATCTCAACATGTAAACCAATTTTAGGAAACCAGTGACCATATTCATTGATCCCTGCATCCAAATGAGCCAATTTTGGCACATGTGTATCTCAACATGGAAACCAATGTACCATTCCATTTGGTACCACATTGTTCTGAAGAAAAATGCACTTTTTATTTTTTTTTTACTCCAAAAACAGTGATTTTTCATTTGTTTAGTGCAAAAACAGTGTTTTTTGTGAAGGAAGTACCATTTTTTTAAATTTCCAGTGGGCCCCACCACCCTGGGTGGGTTGTAGGGGACCTTTGGTGGAGACTTGAGCATATGGTTGAATTTGAAATTGGCCCGAGCATCCATTTTGTGTCCGGTCAACTGTCGATCAAACCTTCCGAAACTAGGCTAGTTTTGAACTACATCTACATGATATAAACCTCATGTTTTTTTGAAAAAAATAATTTTCAGCAACCCAATGTGTTGTTTTAACAAGGAAGTGATTTCAGTTTTGGAAGATTCAGCCCCTAGGCATCATCTGCCTTCATCGCCGTTTTGGCCAAAAATTGCCCGGGCCACCAAAAATTCAAAAATAATCAAAAACACTTGAAACCAAGGCACACTGATTCATTTTAGTACCTAGTTTCCAACAAAATATGAAACTTGAGAAATATCAAATATTTCATAGTTTTTCCCTCAAAAAATACCAATCAGGAAGAAACAAGTAGAAGGTTCATGTCCTCCAAGGGATTTTAGGAAACCGGTGACCTTGTGCATTGATCCCTGCATCCAAATGAGCCAATTTTTCACACACATGTGTATCTCAACGTGGCAACCAATGTACCATTCCATTTGGTATCACACTGTTCTGAAGAAAATGCACTTTTCATTTTTTTTACTGCAAAACGGTGATTTTTCATTCGTTTAGTGCAAAAACAGTGTTTTTTGTGAAGGAAGTACCCATTTTTTTAATTTCTAGTGGGCCCCACCACCCTGTGTGGGTTCTAGGGTACCTTTGGTGGAGACTTGAGCATATGGTTGAATTTGGAATTGGCCTGAGCATCCATTTTGTGTCCGGTCAACTGTCGGTCAAACCTTCCGAAACTAGGCCAGTTTTGATCTACAGCTACATGATAGAAACCACATGACATTTTGAAAAAATCATTTTCAGCAACCCAATGTGTTGTTTTAAAATGGAAGTTATTTCAGTTTTGGAAGATTCAGCCCCTAGGCATCATCTGCCTTCGTTGTCGTTTTGGCCAAAAATTGCCCGGGCCACCAAAAATTCAAATATAATAAAAAAAACACTTGAAACCAATGCACACTGGTTCACTTTAGTACCTAGTTTCCACAAAAAATATGAAACTTTAGAAATATCAAATATTCATAGTTTTTCTTCAAAAATTGTCAATCAGGAAGAAACAATTAGAAGGTTCATGTCCTCCAGGGCATTTTAGGAAACCGGTGACCTTGTGCATTGATCCCTGCATCCAAATGAGCCATTTTTTTTGGCACAAATGTGTATCTCAACATGTCAACCAATGTACCATTCCATTTGGTACCACATTGTTCTGAAGAAAATGCACTTTTCATTTTTTTTACTGCAAAATCTATGGTTTTTCATTTGTTTAGTGCAGAAACAGTGTTTTTTTGTGAAGGAAGTACCAATTTTTCTAATTTCTAGTGGGCCCCACCACCCTGGGTTGGTTCTAAGGGTCCTTTGGTGGAGACTTGAACATATGGTTGAACTTGGAATTGGCCTGAGCATCCATTTTGTGTCTGATCAACTGTCGGTCAAACTTTCCGAAACTAGGCCACTTTTGAACTACAGCTACATGATAGCAACCTCATGATTTTTTGCAAAAAACATTTTCAGCATCCCACTTTGTTGTTTTAACATGGAAGTGGTTTCATTTCTGGAAAATTCAGCCCCTAGGCATCATCTGCCTTCGTGGCCGTTTCAGCCAAAAATTGCTCGGGCCACCAATTTTTATAAAAAAAAAACACTTGAAACCAATGCACACTGGTTCACTTTAGTACCTAGTTTCCACAAAAAATATGAAAATTGAGAAATATCAAATATTCCATAGTTTTTCCCTAAAAAAATGCCAATCAGGAAGAAACAAGTAGAAGGTTCATGTCCTCCAAGGCATTTTAGGAAACCGGTGACCTTGTGCATTGATCCCAGCATCCAAATGAGCCAATTTTTGGCACATATGTGTATCTCAACATGGCAACCAATGTACCATTCCATTTGGTAGCACATTGTTCTGAAGAAAATGCACTTTTTATTTTTTTACTGCAAAAACAGTGATTTTCATTTGTTTAGTGCAAAAACAGTGCTTTTTATGAAGAAGTATATTTTTTAATTTCTAGCAGGCCCCACCACCCTGGGTGGGTTCTAGGGGACCTTTGGTGTAGACTTGAGCATATTGTTGAATTTGGAATTAACCTCAGCATCCATTTTGTGTCCGTTCAAGTGTCGGTCAAACCTTCCGAAACTAGGCCAGTTTTAAACTACAGCTACATGATAGCAACCTCATGATTTTTTGCAAAAATCATTTTTAGCATCCCATTGTGTTGTTTTAACATGGAAGTGATTTCAGTTTTGGAAGATTCAACCCCTAGGCATCATCTGCCTTCATCGCCGTTTTGGCCAAAAATTACGCGGGCCACCAAAAATTCTAAAATAATCAAAAACACTTGAAACCAAGGCACACTGGTTCACTTTAGTACCTAGTTTCCACCAAAAATTTGAAACTTGAGATATATCAAATATTTTATAGTTTTTCCCTCAAAAAATGCCAATCAGGAAGAAACAAGTAGAAGGTTCTTGTCCTCCAAGGCATTTTAGGAAACCGGTGACCTTGTGCATTGATCCCTGCATCCAAATGAGCCATTGTTTGGCACACATGTGTATCTCAACATGGAAACCAATGTACCATTCCATTTGGTACCACATTGTTCTGAAGAAAATGCACTTTTCATTTTTTTACTGCAAAAACAGTGATTTTTCATTTGTTTAGTGCAAAAACAGTGTTTTTTTTGTGAAGGAAGTACCAATTTTTTAAATTTCTAGTGGGCCCCATCACCCTGGGTGGGTTCTCCGGGACCTTCGGTGCAGACTTGAGCATATGGTTGAATTTGGAATTGGCCTAAGCATCCATTTTGTGTCCGGTCAAGTGTCGGTCAAACCTTCCGAAACTAGTCTAGTTTTGAACTACAGCTACATGATAGCAACCTCATGATTTTTTGTAAAGATCATTTTCAGCATCCTAATGTGTTGTTTTAACATGGAAGTGATTTCAATTTTGGAAGATTCAGGCCCCTAGGCATTATCTGCCTTTGTCGCCGTTTTGGCCAAAAATTGCACGGGCCACCAAAAATTCAAAAATAATCAAAAACACTTGAAACCAAGGCACACTGGTTCACTTTAGTACCTAGTTTGCACCAAAAAAATGAAACATGAGATATATCAAATATTTCATAGTTTTTCCCTCAAAAAAGCCAATCAGGAAGAAACAAGTAGAAGGTTCATGTCCTCCAAGGCATTTTAGGAAACCGGTGACCTTGTGCATTGATCCCTGCATCCAAATGAGCCAATTTTTGGCACACATGTGTATCTCAACATGGCAACCAATGTACCATTCCATTTGGTACCACATTGTTCTGAAGAAAATGCACTTTTCATTTTTTTTACTGCAAAAACTGTGGTTTTTCATTTGTTTAGTGCAAAAACAGTGTTTTTTTGTGAAGGAAGTACCAATTTTTAAAATTTCTAGTGGGTCCCACCATCCTGGGTGGGTTATAGGGGACCTTTGGTGCAGACTTGAGCATATGGTTAAATTTGGAATTGGCCTGAGCATCCATTTTGTGTTCGGTCAACTATCGGTCAAACCTTCCGAAACTAGGTTAGTTTTGAACTACAACTACATGATAGCAACCTCATGATTTTTTGCAAAAATTATTTTCAGCATACCAATATGTTGTTTTAACATGGAAGTGATTTCAGTTTTGGAAGATTCAGCCCCTAGGCATCATCTGCCTTCGTCGCCGTTTTGGCCAAAAATTGCCCGGGCCACCAAAAATTCAAAAATAATCAAAAACACTTGAAACGAAGGCACACTGGTTCACTTTAGTACCTAGTTTCCACGAAAAATATGAAACTTGATATATATCAAATATTTCATAGTTTTTCCCTCAAAAAATGCCAATCAAGAAGAAACAAGTAGAAGGTTCATATCATCCAAGGCATTTTAGGATACCAGTGACCTTGTGCATTGATCCCTGCATCCAAATGAGCCAATTTTTGGCACACATGTGTATCTCAACATGGCAACCAATGTACCATTCCATTTGGTACCACATTGTTCTGAAGAAAATGCACTTTTCATTTTTTTTACTGCAAAAACAGTGTTTTTTCATTTGTTTAGTGCAAAAACAGTGTTTTTTGTGAAGGAAGTACCAATTTTTTTAATTTCTAGTGGGCCCCACCACCCCTGGTGGGTTCTAGGGGACCTTTGGTGAAGACTTGAGCATATGGTTGAATTTGGAATTGGCCTGAACATCCATTTTGTGTCCGGTCAATTATCGGTCAAACCTTCCGATACTAGGCCAGTTTTGAACTACAGCTACATGATAGCAACCTCATAATTTTTTGCAAAAATCATTTTTAGTATCCCAATGTGTTTTTTTACATGGAAGTGATTTCAGTTTTAGAAGATTCAGCCCCTAGGCATCATGTGCCTTCGTCGCCGTTTTGGCCAAAAATTGCCCGGACCACCAAAAATTCAAAAATAATCAAAAACACTTGAAATCAAGGCACACTGGTTCACTTTAGTACCTAGTTTCCACCAAAAATATGAAACTTGAGAAAAATCAAAGGTTTCTTTGATGAAGCCTCAGAAATGACCACACGCTGCCACTTATGCATCAAGGGTTGGGTGAGTGAAATGGGAGACGGGGGACGGAGGGGCTATATATACTGGCGTGTAGGCGAGCCCCCAGATAACCCCCCAGATAAGGCACCCCCAGATAAGCCCCTCAGATGAACCCCCAGATAAGGCGCCCCAGTTAAAATAATTATTTTAATAAATAGAAAATGGTTTTGGACTATTTATTCAAATTCAAACATTTTCCATGTTGAAAATTTTATCAGATTCAAAAGTATGCAAAAAATATTAGTTAATTAATTTTTATGTGAAAATGGCAAAATGGTTAATAGTTTGAATAGTTAAAATAATTATTTTAATAAATAGAAAATAGTTTTGGACTATTTATTCAAATTCCAACATTTTTCATGTTGAAAATTTTATCAGATTCAAAAGTATGCAAAAGTATTAGTTAATGCATTTTTATTTGAAAATGGAAAAAATGGTTAATAGTTTGAATATGAAATATTGCGGGAACAAAAAAAATTAACCAAAAGTTCAAACAAAAATTCCAGAAGCCCCTTTAGTCCCGGGTAGTGGTAGGACCCGGGACTAAAGGTTGGGTTTTGGCGCGCCCCTTCAGCCCCCTGCGAAAAACTCTTTAGTCCCGGGTGGTGGCTCGACCCGGGACTAAAGGTCTGACCTTTAGTCCCGTGTTGAGCCACCACCCGGGACTAAAGACCCTTTAGTCCCGGGTCGTGGCTGCACCCGGGACTAAAGGTGCCTCCCATATAACCGCCGCTGCTCCTTCTCCCCCAAATCTTTCGTTTATTCGCTAAGACACAAAGAACAGAGACGAAGAAGCAGAGGAGGAGCGCGGAATCGAACGGACGCCGTCAGGCTGCCCAATTTTCTGGCGCCCTCGACGTCTGCGCCCACGTCGGCCGCCGCGATGCCATCTACATTCGCCGTCCTCGAGCTCGTCCGCGACCGCGCCGCCCGACCTCGTCCGCGCCGCCTTGCCTCGAGCTCGTCCGCGACCGCGCCACCCTGCCTCGAGCTCGTCCGCGACCGCGCCGCCCGGCCTCGTCTTCGACTGCACTGGCCTCGTCCTCGACCGCGCCTACCTCGCCGCTCTGCGCCGCCGTCGATCGTAAGGTATGCTCTCGTACCCTCTCTCGGTATAGTACGTGTAGGAAATTTTGTATGGTAATTTAGGAAATTTTGTATTAGAATAGAAATTTAGGAAATTTTCCTATATACTAGAGTTAGCGTAGAAATTTAGGAAATTTAATTTAGAGTTAGTATTTAGTAGAAATTTTCCTATATACTACACTTAGGAAATTTTAGAGGTAGTAGAAATTTTCCTATGTACTACACTTAGTAAATTTTAGTAGGTTGGATGAAATTTTCCTATATACTACACTTAGGAAATCTTAGAGTTAGTAGAAATTTTCCTATATACTACACTAAGTAAATTTTAGAGTTAGTAGAAATTTTCCTATATACTACACTTAGGAAATTTTAGTAGAAATTTTCCTATATACTACACTTAGGAAATTTTAGAGTTAGTAGGATGAACACTTAGGAAATTTTAGTAGGCATGGATGATCAAAATAGAAGTAAAAAATTTAGAGCAAAAATAGAAGTAGAAATAGACTTAGGAAATAGCGAAAATGTTTTAGTTAATAATATTGTCTGGGTTGATATATTGTTGTTATATTTATATAATAATATTGTTGTGGTTTAGTTCTTTGTTTTCGGCGACGATGCCCCGCCAGCGTCGTCTTCCTGGGCCCGCCCCGTTGGAGGAGGTCCGCGATGTCCGGGACTGGGCTCCCCCGGGCTGGCACTGGGTGGTGTCACCTTCTGGGGAGCGAAGCTTGGTGAGGATTCTGGGTCCCGCCGCCGACCTGGATCATATTTGGTGGCAGCCGATGGGGCCAGGTTCACACCCGGATCAAGTTTGGTGGCAGAGGGAGCAGGCCCCCCGAGTTGGTGGTACGTCGCCGTATCAGCGAGGAGGACGCGCACGTCCGTCGCTACTTGTGGGACTTGGGCAGGAACTACAGCAACACCTGGATGTTCATTCAGAGGGATCCTAATCCTCTCATGAGCTATTCACCTGTTAGGGTTCCATATCTTTGGATGCGCAACGCCCCCCGCTCAGGACCCCGCGGCTTAGGACCTGTTCATAGTTAGTTTCATGGTCGTTTCTTCAGAGGAGTTAGCATTAAATAAAAATGGACCCGATCGAGCTATGTAACTGGATTATATATATATATTCTACATGTTGCTTTTTTATTATTTGTGATGTATTATTTGTGATGTATTCCTTTTGCACATTTGTTCAATGTTGCTTTTGTAAAATGAGGAAAATAATGTTCCCTATTTTGCAGAAACTATTGAACACGATAGAGACGAAGAGAACGAATACATCATCCAGGATATGATCTTCGATAATGAACGTGACAAAGATGAACGTGACGAAGATGTCGTCTCATCGTATCTAAACCAATCTGGTGATGGGGTGGAGGAGCCTGACCGAAGAGACGGCTCTGGTGATGATGAAATGGAGGGAGAAGAAGCTGATGGCTCCGGTGCTAGAACCAAAAGTACAACAAAGTCTGGCGAGGTATATCATATTAATTAAGCCGCCTCTGCCGACTAGATGGATTATTTGATTTATATATTAACACTCTTTCTTCTTTTATCCCTCCGGATCGGACAAATCTTCGGTAAAGAAGAAACGAGGCCCGACCAAAAAGTTGACAGAACATGAAAGGTTCAAGATTGAAGTAATCAGTGGAGATGGCGAACCGTTGTTCCCCAAGGAGAGCAGGCAACGATTTGTATCTCAAGCAGGAGTTGTTGTTAGGGACAACATCGATATCAGGATTCGAGAATGGCGTAAGCAAATGGATGAAACAATATCTTTTGTTGACGATAAAACCAAACATATGCTTTGGGATAGGCTGATGGTAAATTTCACCCTACTAGAGGAGGATCCAGAGGAGGATGCAGAGGAGGATACAGAGGAAAATGCCATAGAGAAAAAAGTGCAGGAGTGGACTTTTAAGAAGATGGCCGACTAATTCAAGAACTGGAAGAAAAGATCGGTCACGCTGTTTGTCAACAAAGATAAGACTCCGAATTTCCAAGGAGGCTATGAGAAACTAAAAGATCAATGGCCCGATTTTGTGAAGTACAAGAAATCGGAGGAAGCTAAGAAAAAGTCAGAAAAAATAAGATAAATGCTGCTAAAAAGGTTTATAACCATGTTAAGTGGTGGCTACCGTGCTGCGCAGCCTAATGGGAGGTAATTGAGAATGAAGTGAAGGCTGCAGGACACATTCCAGAGACCAAAGATTGGGACGAACGGTCAAGGACTTGGTTTTACGGGTATGGGGAACATTGGACGTAGAAGGGAAGTGTATTTATAACCAAAGACATGCTGAAAATCCCCTACCCATCAAAGAAATAAGAGAAGCAATAAAATATGTTAAAGCAGGGAGGTTCCGTCCCGATAGAGAGAAGGACGTGCTGACATGCGCCCTTGGGAATAAGGAGAAATATGGACGAACACGAGGCACTCCCGGCTCCAAACCCTGAAACATTGGGTTTCCGCAGGAAAAGAAGAAATATCCTGATAGAAGCCGTCAGAGGAAGAAGGACATGGCGGCGGACCGGCTCTCTCAGATAGAGGAAGAATTAAGGAGACACCGGAAGGAGCTAAATGAACTTATGACCGGCGCAGCAGACATGCTGCTGGAAATAGAGCCTGCACCATCTCAGTGGAAGAGCAGCGTGGCTTCCACGCAGCTCCCGGATAATAATGATGATGCACCAACGATGGCTGCCCGTGATCGCTTCCCCATGGATGATATCACGGAGAGTACTCCTTGTGAGCTACATGTGCCGGTTGCGAACCAAAGCATTGCGGCGGCAGTCGGATATGCCATACCAATTCCACCTCAAGGACCAACTTATCATAGCGTCCTGGTTCCAGATGGCTACGCAGTGGTCGGGGTGGATGAAGTTGCGTTGGCATTCCGGCAATTGAAGCTTGACTACCCTGCAGGTGAAGGGAATGTGGACGAACTAGGAGACGCCACAAGTTTGACTGTTTTGTGGCGAAAGAAGTACATTGTGTTTCCAGTAACTTGGATACCAAGGACTACTCGGAGCGATCCAGCTCTATCTCCGCCGCCTCCGCCATCTCCACAGCCTCAGCCATCTCCGCCGCCGCATCAGCCATCTCCACAGCCACAGCCATCTCCGCCGCCGCATCAGCCGTCTCCGCCGCCTCAGACTCATCCGCCACCACCTAAACCGACTCAGCAGTCCCGGAAGCGGAAGGCCGCTCCGACAGCTCTGAAGAAATGCTCATCGGGTAGTACAAGCAGGAAGAAATCCAGTGAGCCTAAAAGTTGCCATGTGACATGACTGATGAGGAACTTAAAGAGGCCTCGGATGCCAGTGTTAAAGACTTCATCAACCCGAGCCAAGGCTGAGATCAGACTATGGCCGCTCCATTATCAAGTCAACTAAGGCAATGGAGGGGGCCAAAGATAGTACTGTAACAAGCAGGAGAACAGTTCCCCAGCTCAGAGAACAGAAAAATAAACAGTGCCCCACTCTCAAGGTGTACAATCTGGAGGTAATACAAGGGTTCCCCACCTATGAGGAGTATGATCTGGAGATAATAAGAGAATACAAAGAAGCGGTCGATGCTCAGGGTATGACTATTCCTCAATACTTAAGCCAGTTGTAGTTCTTCTCCAAGGCTGATGTAGCGTACACATACAAGTATGAGGAACCTCTCCTCGGAACTGTGGAGGAGATCAAGAAGCTACCAACAAAAATGTGAAAATTGCATAAGTGGTACTTGTATGCAGCAAAGAGAGGGCATAAGTACATCACTGCGAAAATTAGAGATGAGCATTTCTTCCGTGGAGCCAACGAGGTGCACATTGAGTTTGACGAATTATTCTTTTTGTACAATCAAAAAGAAATGGACAAATCTCTCGTGAGTTGCTATTGCCTGTAAATATTATTTATCTAATTAAGTCTCTAGCTCATCTTGTTCATTATTGCATTATAATTATCGTCACTGTATATGTTATGTAGATTGAAAATTCTCCAACGCAAACAAGGACGAATCAAGGATATTGGGTTCATTGACCCAAATGTCAATCATGAAAAAACGGTACAACTGGCCCCCGCGGATGTAGAGGAGAACTTGCTAATGGCGTTAATGAAACAACATCAGAAAGGCGAAATATTGTTTCCTTACAACTTCAAGTGAGTGTTACTGTCTTGTACACATTCTATTTCGCTTACTCGAAGTTAATTGTCTTACTCATGAGTTATGTGTGCGCTGCAGCTTCCACTTTATTCTTCTAATTATTACGCTTGACATCGGACTAGTAGAATTCATGGACTCGAAACATAAAGACCCTTCAAATTGGGGGGACATGAGTCATCTGCTCCAGAGGTAATTACAATCATTATTGGCAACTTTTGTTTATTTCCTTATATCAAGTAATTAATAACTCATTTATTCATTTTCTTTGCCGGGCAGGGCTTGAAAACATTCATCGAGATAGTTCCTGGTAATTGGAAAAAGGAGCTCGAATTTAGAGAACTCAGTGTAAGTAGTACTACCTACCTCCGCACATCTCTTTGATTATAGTTTCAATACCATCATCATATGTTTGATTATTATTTTGATTGAACTCTATTCTCGTGAAGTGCTTGACGCAGAAAGGCGGGAATAACTTATGTGGATACTATGTTTGCGAGTTCATTCACCAGACGACCTCTGAGAATCCCAGATACGAACAATTGCGAGTACGTAAATAGTATTCACAATATCTTTTTTTATTACCATCAATTATGTTGAGTTTCACTCATATATATTGACCCCCTTCTTTAAATTAGATTCAAGAGATGTGGGATAGGCTCCTAACACAGGATCGCGTGCGAGCAATTCAAGAGGAATTGGCGGGATTCATAGTTGACCAAGTCTTAAATAAAGAAGGAGAATACTATCCTTGGCGGGATTCATTGTAATGGATGTTATATTGTATAGATGCATGAACGTGTACTTTGTGTTCGACAATGCACGAAGAAATAGGTCACTTTGGTGTTCAACAATGCACGAATGTGATATTGTATAGATGCATGAACGTGTACTTGGTGTTTGACAATGAACGTGTACTTGGTGTTCGACAATGCAAAACACAAAATAAAAAGGAAAACACTAAATGAAAAATAATTGCATGGTAAATAGAATTGAAATAAAAAACACAAAATCGACCCCAAAACCCTAAACCCCAGCTTCTCTAGAAGCTGATGCATGGACAGTCTTTAGTCCCGGGTGGACCCGGGACTAAAGGTCCTTGGGCCTAGCCGGCGCAGCGCGGCCACGTGGAGCCACTTTAGTCCCGGGTCGTGGCGCGCCCGGGACTAAAAGGTCGGGGCTTTAGTCCCGGTTGGCTAGTCCCGGGTCGACGACCGGGACTAAAGCCAGTTACGAACCGGGACCAAAACCCTGTTCTCTACTAGTGATAGTACATTCCTTTGCTGCTGCGAAACAAACTGGCACAAAACCCGATCTGATGGAAATAATATACGTAGGTCAGAGTTTTTCTGAACTCTCTATACCTCTGATTGCTGACTTGATA
This sequence comes from Puccinellia tenuiflora, assembly GCA_012064385.1. NCBI lineage: Eukaryota > Viridiplantae > Streptophyta > Magnoliopsida > Poales > Poaceae > Puccinellia > Puccinellia tenuiflora. The sequence goes on from QRDG01000694.1 coordinate 510,410, forward strand.
GGCCCCTGATCACATATGCGCAGATGACCCACTGATGTCTGGGTGGACAACAATGCATCTATCTGCACATTGATCGATCGACATATCATATTGCATGCTCGCGATGAATAAGGATCTAGCGCTGGCAAAGGCATCTAGCATGATGTCCATCGATCGAGCGAGCCCACTGAGGCCCTGATGCATGTAAAATGCATCCATGAACTTTGTAGCTCTTTTTTATAAAATCATTATTATTTTGCAACTTTATTATATTTATTGGAACTAACATATTAATAGTTGCAAAAGTGCACAAGTTCTTGTTTTAAGCTTTATTGTGCAGGAAATAGGCAAATATGGAAGGAAATAGCTCATTATGGTGAAATCTGGAAATTCCCGGAATCTGTCCCTGCAGAATACTTTTCAAAGATCACTCCAAAAGTTCTTCAAGGCGACGTCAAATGAAAAAGTTGCAAGCTACAAAGTTGTAGGTAATTTTTTGCTCAACATTCTAGACATAAAATTCGTCCAAACGGACTTCTGGTGCTTCCAGCACGTCAAATTACTGCGGAGGTTGATATAGTTTCGGGACTCCGAAAGTTGGTAACGGATTTGACCCAAATTCTTTTCATAGCTAGGGATTTCAGCCCAACCACGACTTGTGAGGCTCATAAAGGATAGAGAGGAGTCCTAGGAAGGTTCTAGAGGTGCCCAAGAGCCCTTGGATCAAAGGGGCATCAATCCAATGGCCAAGATTGCATCTCCACCTCTATATAATGATGGGAAACCCTATTTTTGGGGCAAGCCAAACATAGCCACGAAATTCCTCCCCTTTGGCAGCCGCCAAGTAGGAGGAGGAGATCCTCCATTGCTTCTCCATCACCAAGGAAGAAGAAAGGCCAAGGGGCCGCTGTCCGTAAGGGCAGCCGCCGCCCCTAGGGCCGCCGCCCTCCACAAGGGGCACCACGCCGGCGCCGCCTCGCCTCCCCATCGCCGGCACCTCTCTCCCTTTGGGAGGCACTTCATCACCAACATCTTCATCAACACCATCAGCACCATCTTCATCTACCCCTTGTATCTCTTGGCAAACATGGTGTGCAATGCAATCTATCATCTCTCCATGATTTTTGTGTCTCTATGTCCTTGTTTGAGTGGTGACTTGTTATTGGCAATTGTAAGATAATTTGTGATGGTTGCATACAAGTATTTGTTATCTTCTATGATGATCTCTTTGTACTGATATATGAGTGCGCACATATGTGGGGGATGCAATGAGGTTGTCACCGTTGCATGATGATAGGAAGTGGGACGGATGGAGTTGACAGAAACCAAGTCCCAAGTCTTAGTCATTGTGTCATATTAATTCATGGTTAATCCAACGTGGGGTAGAATTATGGGGACCCTTGAGTTTATTGCTGTGGTTGGACATTTATGTCTTAATTATACCTGAGTATTCATTTACTTGATCTTCACTAATTTGCTCATTAATTTGGCTACACCTATCTATAGCTCCTCTCTAGAAGAAACAGTAAAAAAACTATCAACTGAGCTTCACTGATTGTGACAACCACACAAATGAAATAGCAATTTGCCCGAGCAATAATTCCCTTGAGTACTCCACTTTAGTCACACGCCACTTCACCACTCCACCTCGCAGCCTTTTAATTTACTAACACTAGTTTTTATTCCTTGCACTTTATTTCTAGCACTCTATATTTTAGTAGTTCCTATTAGCAACCACTTTACACACACTCCACAACCTTTAGATATTTGCTTTGCATAAAGGGCCGTATAAGAGGGTTATAGTGTTGGGAATCGAGGCAGAAAACAAAATTGTTCCTAGCAACGATATTACTAATCCCAAGATCTATGCTATGCAGATGTATTGTAACGAGACAGGAATACAGTATTCATACCTTTGAAGACCGTACGCGGGGATTACGCTCCCGCACAAGCATTGTCGACGAAGACGATGTCGTCGCTGACCTCGGGGTCATGTAGTCGAACAGCCTGATGGTGGCGACGCCGATGTCGGAACTGTGTAGCCGAACAACCCTGATGATGAGTGCCGCAAGCGTAGCACCTCGAGGCTCCACAGGCTTGAGTGAAGAAGACTTCCCTTCCATTCCTCCGGATCAGCGGAGCAGCGGAAGAAGGCAAAGCAGACTCGTAGGATCCACCAGCACATCGGTGTGCGTGAGGTAGAGAAATCTCCTTCCTAAGCCGTTCCAATCTTACGGAACAGCTCTGGTGAAGAGAGGGAGAGAGAGAGAGGAGAGGCAAAGGCCTGAGGGATGAATGAGAGAGGGGGCTGGGGGGCTCCTTATATAGGCTCGGGAGGGAGCCATCAACCCCCCACGCCCCAAACCCTAGCCGCCGGCCAAAACCCTAGGGAAGGGGGGATGGGGCGCACCCCCTAGTGGGCTCAGCCATCCCTTCCCTTGGGGCTCCATCCTTGGAGGCCTCCAGCCCATTCCCCACTTGGGGGTTTGGGGAGCCTCCTTATTGGGCCAGAATTGGCCCAATACCTTTTGGCATTTATTTAAATCCATTTTTAATATTTAATTCCATTAATTAAATCTAAAAATATTTANAAGTATTTACTTGAATTCTTTACATCCATAAAAGTGGTAAACACTTAATTCTAGATATCATAACAATTCAAAGTAATTTAACCAACCCACAAATTAAACACTAACTAATCCATAACCCTTAAAATCACTTCAGTTAAAGTATCAAGTAAAACAAAGCTTACACTTGAGCTTGGGTATTTTTGGGGATTTTACGATGCATCTCATATCTATGCATAGCATCTTGACAGTGTTTCCAGTAGTCCTTACCAGGATTACATTGCTATTTCAGATCTCGGGGTTTTACCGCAAACCCTAGAACCCCGAAGGACATGAATTGCCACCTTTATCATAGGCAAGTTCATTCTTGCATACCGTTTGATGTTTTATCAAAGTACTTGCAAAGTTACTATACGTTCCTTTCACTTGCATCAAAAAGAAAAGGTATTTTGAATGATGTGGTATATACTATTGGTTGGCGGTGGAACAATGGTAAGATGAAGTGAAGGTACGGGTTCCATCGTATGGGAAGGTATATCCTTAGGAACTAATAACCCCTGTTCCAGTGATCCTTTCGCCGTAGTAAAAGCATCAACCAACGGACTTTGTATGGGCGGGGTCAGTCAGAGGCTTCTTTTCTCATCCGCATATCCTCGGCAGGCCTACACCGGGTTGGGTCGTTGCGGCGGCCAACAGCGTGGAAGCGCGTGCTCTTCCTGCCCGACGGGGTAATTGGTGGGGAAGCTTGGGAGGGGTGTTGGGTATGCGTGGAACATGATTCCCCTACCGCATCACAAATGGGCGGATGTGTGTTGATTTGGGAGAAGCTCCACATGCTGGATGTCCTGAGCCTTGGCTATAACACTCATGGAGTGTAAGAGAGCATATATAGGGCCAGGCAACTGTTGGGTAAAGTGATGCAACTCTGCAGAGTCAAACAACAAATTTGTGATATCACAACCGTGTTCCCGGAATGGAACTACGAGATCGAGGCCGGAATGGAGTCCCATTTGGATTCACAAGACCGGTGGAGGCTGGGACATAGTTTTCAGAATAAAATCTATCCTTTGAAGAAATGTTTGCAAAAACTTGCATCTATGCCAAGACCTGAGGTTTTGGCAGTAGCTAGTGCATGAAACACCTTATCTCTACATATTCTGAACTTGCTGAGTAACGCTGTTACTCACCCCTTCCTATTTTACCCCCTGCTTAGACTTTTGGAGCCATCAAGGGCGTTGCTAGATATCCATCACGGTGTCGAGGAGGTCTTCCACAAGGAATCAAGTCGACCTGGTGGAGCTTGAAGGAGTTGACCGCTACTTCACCAATGGAAGAATAACGACAACCATGGCAATGGAGGGGCAATGACAGCAGTTGTCAAGGGCATACACAAAGACCACACTGCCAATGGAGGAGACAACATCTATTGGAAGGAGGAATACAACCCTGGATAAAGATGTTCCAGATGGAATAGATTAGGGCTTATGACAATAGTAGTAGTGAATTAGGAATAGAGCTAGAGCTAATCTCCAGCTTAGTGATACGAATTGGATCTTTTCTGGATTTCATTTGTATGAGAATTGCTTTGATATAAAGAGGTTCTCAAGATTTTGTATTGAATATTGTTGTAATCCTATAGTGCTACCTTGGACCTGCTATGTTTCTGTTGTACTACTCTGAGGGATGTAATATTCACGGATAAGTCCTTCTGTGAGTGTTATGTCAACGACTTGCGCACTACAACATGCAGTGTGTGCTGGGTCACCGCAGGTGGTATCAGAGCAAAAGCGACCTTAGGTTTAAAACCCTTTTAGGAGACTTGTAGGTTGGTAAAGACTATAGGAAGTTATTTTATCTAAACTATATCTTTCTATAACTTATGGTGGTTATTCACTTGAGAATAATAACATCATAGTTATATAGATTATTCTTATCTATTCTTCTATAGGTATAGTACTTATCTATATTGTTTTCTTTCTAAAGCTGGTATACCGGTTTAAGACAATGTCCTATACAATAGATATACCAAAGAGTGTTATATCCCAAGTTGGTGATATCTATGTGGTATCATTGATAAGAGTATCCTATGAAGTAGATCCCTATCCTGAGGTGATGATGGTAGAAGAAGAAAGAAAGAGGATGATAATGGTGAGTTTGGATATATGAAGCCATGAAAGTTATGGTAAGTATGCCAATTCCATTGGAAGGTATGATCGAAGAGGATTGTCGGACAATGAGAGACCATTTCACGGAGGTTATGGAGCAGTGCACTTGTCCAAAAAGTGAAGTATTATGGTATTCATGTATACCAGTAGTACCCACACGAGTGATTGAGAGGTCACATAAGGCTACACTTGATGAGATGAGACGTATGGAACTATGCCAAGGTATATAGACGAAGATCAATGCCAAGAAGACTTAGTTCTTTTTTCTAACTGAGACGGAGATAAGTATTCTTAGATACTAGGTCATAGTTATTCAATTGCGAATGGTCAATTGTGGTAAAAACTTGAGTGAAGGATAAACCTGTCCCATAAGACAGTGAGGCAAGAGTTGTTACATAGATTAGGTCTATAAGGTAATATATATATACCTAACTTGTAGTGTATAGCATCTAAGCCTTGGTACTTGAGATGTTTTTACTCAAAGTACTATATATTTTATGGGCTTATGTTGCATGAGTGATATATAACTGTATTTGGATTTTATTGGATCTTATTGGATTTTTGATTGACTAGATCCGGGCATGAAGTTTGAACTTGATGTGCAAATGCATGTTGCAACATTTTGTTCTTTCTTGATGTTACTGGTCTAGAGGGTACATAGGGTAGTGTGAGAGCGTTCTCAGTGACAGTAAATGATTGAGGCAGCAATGGAAGCTCATGAAAAGAAGGTAGTCAAGAGGACATAAGTCAATGAAGCTACTAATGGAGATGGACCATGTTCCACATCATAATAGGATTTGGAGACATATTCTACTAGTATAAGGAAGGATGGAGGAACAAATTAAGTTTGACCAAGAGTGTTACAAGTAGTTAGACAATGATGTACAAAGATGATGCAAGGAAAGCTACATCAGGGGACATAACCAAGAAGGAAGGTTATGAAGTTTTTGCATGTCAAGTCATAAAGTCTTTCCATGGAAGTTCAAATTCAAGGATGAAGAAGGAAATATGCATAATACATATGGATTTGTCGTAACTTGGTGGAAGAGGTTATATTTGGAGCAATAAGGAGGTATTGGTACTACTTGGATTGAGTTTGAGAAGGAGTTTAGTCGCACTTAGGTGTCTAAGAGTACCATAAGGTTGAAGATAAAGGAGTATAAACCCTAGAAGAACATGGATATTTTCAGTTCTTAAAGAATAAACGGGAAGTTGATCGTCTATTCTGAGGCATTACTAGAAACGGAAGTGTGGGAATCAACCGCCAAACAAGAGTTCATAATCAGAGATTGGACAATTGCAAGAAGATAACTTGGTATTGGATACCGAGATAGTTTACAAGAAAGAGTTGATGAGAAGGACATCCAACAAATGAGGATAAAGCATGAGATGAGGGAAGTGAAGTATTTGGGGTGGAAGCACTTTGAAGTTCTAGAAAGGACATATCAATCATGTCAAGAAAGTGAATTTACAAATTTAATGTTGAAAAGAACATCAGGACCATGGGAGAAGAGTCTGTTTTGTCGTGGATTGATGATAAGTCAAGAAGGTGGACCGATTTGGAAGAAGGTAGTTCACACTTATGATGCCAAAGTACCAAAGTTGTAGTCTATATCGGGAGTAACTAGGGAGAAAATTGTATTACCAAGAGGATTGACATCTTAGAGCTAACCATTGAGATGGTAGACATACCATGTATTCTTTAGGAAATTGTTGGGAACCTGATAATAGTATCTTTTTACTGGAGGACGATACTGAGGAATTCCCAATATAGTGGATATACCTTGTGTTCTTCATGAGGCCATTAGGCTTATATAGAGGAAGTTTGAGCTGAAATGTGAGTTACAAAACTCGACTGAATGGAGTTGATTGAATGAAGATCCACAGACAGACGGTCAGAACAAAGGAAGTCTTAGGAAACTCCAAGGGGGAGAGTGAACAAGTGTATTGGATGGTATTTGGGTTAAGAAACACGGAGTTTGGAAGGAATACTTGGACTAAGATAGTGTTGAACTAACTATCAATTCTCTAGAAGTACTTTGAAAAGATGAGCAATGTTGGAAAATTTTACCATATTCTGAAGTGGAAGAGGCAGTTGAGATTTGGAGGCTAAGAGCCACAGGAAATCCAAGGGTCATAGGAGCTATGACTAGAGGATCTAAATGAGATGGAATAAAAGGAACTAAAATTTAAGGATGAGAAAGTATACCGTGTCAATACCAGGATACGAGGAGATTGACATAAAAAGGATTGTTCACCCTGAATACGAGAGACGTTAGGACTACCTGTACGATAGAATATTTATGGTTGGATGGAGTACTTGTACCTAATCAATTCGGAGGAAGCAAACTACTTAGGAAGATTTATGTTCTATATAGCCAGTAAGGACAGTTATCTCAGAGGTTCTGGAACTTAGATGATGAGCTTACCATCAGAATTGAAGTATTTGTAGTTTCCTGATTATAAGAAAGTGTACCAACAATCATATCTGAAGATCTTATAAGGAAGAAGAAGAGGACCTTCCCTGGAGGGCCATAAAGCCAAGGTAATGCAGGAGTTTGAATTGGATGATTCGAGAGACATGAAGGAATAGTAAGTTTGTTAGAATTTATCACAGAATCAATGAAAGTCGAGAAATGGATAGTGTGGACCAATGGAGGATGCACAGAAGTATGTGGGACAAGGGATCACTTAGGTCTACGTCAACGTCAGAAAGGCATTTGAGTGAATCAATGACTGCAGAAGTTCTTTCTACTTATCCCTACGTGAGAGGAGTCGAAACTTCGGGACGAAGTTTAGTTTAAGGGGGAGAGGATGTAATACCCCATAGTTCAAAGACCCGAAGGGTAGATTTAGAATTTGTGCATTCGCATAGCATGCATCTGAAAATGCGGGAAATTTTCGCGCTTTTAAAATAAAGGAGACAAAGTGATCGATGTTTCGCTCGACTCGATGAGTTAGGGTTTAGATCATCCTGTCAAGTGCAATAAAGTTCGAGATTACCTTTATACCAAATTAAATTGAAATCACAAGAATAAGATAAGAGTTATCGCTCGACAGACTAATTGGTCAAGTTAGTCGATTGTCGAGGTGCAAGAACATTAGACATGACCTTCCCTAATTCTCGACATTTCTTATCACAATTCTATAAAGAAAATATATCCATCCCAATTGAATACAAAACACATATATCAAGTTATTATTCCATATACATGATCATATACAGATATCTCATCTCATACACATATTATCTCGTCTTATCACTCATCAACATTCATCCATGATCTCACAAGTATCTTTACACTACCATATCATTAATTCATACACACCTCATCTCAAATCCATCTCACATATCCATTTACATAAACATTCATAATCATAATGTCCAAAGTCCATTGAAATACAAATATGATCTTACACAAATCTTATAAACTCCCCAAACTGAAAGAAGTAATATTACATCAATGTCAAATAAGTACATCTAAATTACCCCTTCAAATATAAATGTCCAATTTGGATATAACAAATACAAATGGGATCATATAAAAACCTTACAATTTGAATTGAAAGAATAATATTACATCAATTATGGAATAAGTACATATCTCAATGAACAGAAAAGAAGTTTACAAAGGAATAAAATGAAGCCTAAATTCAAACTTGATCTTCTTATCTCCCAATCTTTTCAATTCCTTTCCTGCAAAACAAATCAAGGCAGAAACGAAGAAAGAAAGAAAGAAGGCAGGAATATGTTCTTATCAACTTCTCTAGAAACTGTGTGAAATTCAAATGTTTTGTGCTATGTAAAAGAAGCTTGGTAGCAAGACTGGCCATCTTGTGAACAAACTCATTTTTCATACATGAAGCAATTGAAAATCATCTAAAAATAAATAAGGACAAAAGAATTGTTCTTATAATCAAAATGTTTGCCTTCACCACAAGGGTGAGGCAATTGGTTTTGGAACTTAACTAATTGATATTAGGAACTTGTCCTAATATCCAATTGATGACTAGAGGGATCAACTTTATCTTAGGCAACAATAGGGTCTTATGGATCAAATTGGATCATTAAAGGCAACATGGATCAACTAGGCAACAAGAAGGCAACAAGGGACAAGAGGCAACATTGATCCATTCATCAAGAAGGCAGCTAGTCAATCCCTCTAAATCTAGTCAAGTTCCTAATAAAAAGAAAGCCCACATCTTAATATCTCTCCAATGATATTAATTATCAAAGAAGAAAAACCAAAAGACAAAGCCCACCATCCTTAGGCCAAGGCCCATCTAAGAGATTTAGCCCACAAGCCCATCTAGTAACAAAAGCCACTTGGCATGCCCAAGAATAAATCCTACAAGAGGATAATACCAAACTTGAGTGGATAAGCTTGCCACATAGGAGAGTTATCCACAAGCAAAATATCTAAGTTAACTTGAACCCCAAGGAATGCTCATGCGTGAGGGCATGACAACAAGTAGCTTACTCACCCATGCAAAGCAAGAGTCACCACTTGAGGTGTCAACTTGTGAGGGATAGCAAGGCTCTATAAAAGAAACCCTTGACAGCCATTTGCCCACTAAGAACCACGACATAATGATGACCAACGAATTTAGACTAGACCATTTTTATGTCCACTTCAGCAAGAGCACAAGAATAACCAGCCGCACCACAAATTCTATCAGCAGCTAAACATACTCTTCCATATCATCCCTAGCATCTCAAGAACACCAAGAACACCACCAAACCATGCTCAATCTTTAGAACAACTAGGAAATAGGTCAAGCAGCGAGGAGGAGCAGGCTAGCCACAAGACGCAGGTTATCATCATTTTCCAGAAGACCAAGCTTCTCTCCAACAGCAGGTTACTAGGATCAAGATCATTTAGATGAGAGGGAGAGGGGGAAAGGAGAGATTTCTCTCAGATCTGCATAGAGTTGCTATGCTAATTCATCACAGAGATTAAAGCACACAAGAGTATCTATTCTTATCCAGAAACAAGGGCCTCAGCCTGTGCATCATGGGCAGGGGATGAAACCACAAATCTGAGCAAAGGCATATAGCAAATATTGCTAGTATCCACATCTGTTGGTAGCACAGATCCAGCATCTGGTTGCTGGGCACAATTCCCTAAAGGGAAAGGCACCTCAAGCACAACTAGTGTAATAATAGACTGGAAATTGAGCAATAGCACATCTGTGCATTTAGAAGAAGCACAAGAAAGCATAAAAAGTTATCGAAAGCCTTAGTTATCAGCTAAACACCTGTGTAACTTATTTAGAGGCATCGCAGCATGCCAAGCTAAACTAATTAGCTATAGAAATTATCCTACACTTGCACAGATCCCTGAGCACAGTCATAGCAACTTATCAAGTAAAGTTCATCGGAGGCACATCTCTGAAACCAATGGTTCAATGTAGCACACCTAATGCACTGTCTATGACAGTTAACTGAATCTATCAATGGACATAATTATCAGCTCAAAACCACATCCATAGCCACTAGCTAAACCATCTCCAGTAATTAATACATAGGCATCATAGCATCAGCTAGAGGGTAACACCAAAGCAGCAGCACAGAGCAATACCAGTGGCAAAATGAGCAGCTAGTGCTAATGGGCCAAACTGAAGATTTCTTCAGTTAACCAAAATTGACAGTGAGGAGCACGTCACTTTGCACATATCACTTCATCCCCAGGATGAACTGGAACAGCACCACATACTGCAGTTCGTCGGCACGAAGGCCGGTCACAGAAGAAATTCACCTTGAGGATTGGTAGCCAAGGCCAAGTCACGCACTGGATTGTGCGGGGTCGAGGAGGTGGTCGAAGAAGGCGTTGCGGTATCGCTTCACCGAAGTTGCGGTAACGACACCACCACCGTCCCGTCGGTGGAGGCGCGCCCGCGGCCCCTTATCGGAGGTGTGTTGGGTAGAGGCTTTGTGGCGGTCCGGAATGCCGGAGTTGCATCCATCAAGGAGCCGTCCCGCCGGCATCGGAGAGGAGGTGGGGTAGAGCTATAGGTCGAGCACAGGCTCGAGATGAAGGTCGGGGTCGACAGGAGCAGTACCCGAGGGCGTGCTTGATCTGAGGCTCGAGAAGGCGACCGCGGTTGGCGTGGTGGCACAGCCGGAGGCACGACGGCGGCGAATCGCGCCGGCGGCTGAAACAGAACCAGGCTAGGGTTACGGTTCCCACGGGCGAGCTCGATTGGAGCGCGGAGGGAGAATCACGAGGGGAAATCGGTGGTGTAGGTGTTGGCAGAGCAACGCCAATAGGCAGCGGCGCGGGAGATGGCCGGCGACGGCCGGAGGCAGAGCGAGGCGGCGGCGTCGCACGGGGAAGAGAGGGGAACGAGAGCAACCGAGCGAGAAAGAGAGAGGGGTGAGGAGAAGGGCCGGTTTTGACCCAAACCGGTTGAGCCTAATGGGCCAACCCAATAAACCGGTCCGGTTGACCCGAATTGACCACAGCCCATTTAATTTAAAAATTAAAAAATTCAAATGTAAAATCAAATTCAAATCCCAAAATAAGAATTCAAATACATTCCTAAAAATAAGTTAAAAATATGTTTTCAACTCAAAATTTTATAAGGATTCCAAATATGATTTTTATTCTATTTATTGAAAAAGTTATCTTGAGTAAAAAATTCAAAGATCCTTAAGTGGATATGATTTGAATTAATTTCAAAACAAGTTTTGCAAAGATTTTCTTATGTGAATAATTCAAAGATCCTTAAGTGGACATGAATTGAATTATCTACAAAAATTCAAGGATCCTTAAGTGGAAATGAATTGAACTATTTTCAAAAAAAAAACAATTATTTTCTAAAAGAAAAACAATTTGAATAATAATTTCAAAATATAACATTTGAACGTTATTGACATTCTGTAAATGACTATCCCGTTACTCATCCTAGGTAAAACACACAAAGAAAAGTTCACTTCAAAAATCATTCACTCTTGTGTTGATAATATTTGAAAGTTAGTCAAGGAAATAAAATTTGAATAAATAACTACTTCGTGATATTAATGAAATGTTTTCTTAAAGGCATTAAGATTGATAACTTAAAATTGCAAATCTTGTTTTCTAGCAAAGAGAAAAGTACTTACTTGAATTCTTTACATCCATAAAAGTGGTAAACACTTAATTCTAGATATCATAACAATTCAAAGTAATTTAACCAACCCACAAATTATAAACACTAACTAATTCTTAACCCTTAAAATCACTTCAGTTATCAAAGTATCAAGTAAAACAAAGCTTACACTTGCAAGCTTGGGTATTTTTGGGGATTTTACGATGCATCTCATATCTATGCATAATAGCATCTTGACAGTGTTTCCAGTAATCCTTACCAGGATTACATTGCTATTTTCAGATCTCGGGGTTTTACCGCAAACCCTAGAACCCTGAAGGACATGAATTGCCACCTTTATCATAGGCAAGTTCATTCTTGCATACCGTTTGATGTATTTTTATCAAAGTACTTGCAAAGTTACCTATACGTTCCTTTCACTTGCATCAAAAAGAAAAGGTATTTTTGAATGATGTGGTATATACTATTGGTTGGCGGTGGAACAATGGTAAGATGAATAGGTACGGTGTTCCATCGTATGGGAAGGTATATATCCTTAGGAACTAATAACCCCTGTTCCAGTGATCCTTTCGCCGTAGTAAAACCATCAACCAACGGACTTTGTATGGGCGGGGTCAGTCAGAGGCTTCTTTTCTCATCCGCATATCCTCGGCAGGCCTACACCGGGTTGGGTCATTGCGGCGGCCAACAGCGTGGAAGCGCGTGCTCTTCCTGCCCGACGGGGTAATTGGTGGGGAAGCTTGGGAGGGGTGTTGGGTATGCGTGGAACATGATTCCCCTACCGCATCACAAATGGGCGGATGTGTGTTGATTTGGGAGAAGCTCCACATGGCTGGATGTCCTGAGCCTTGGCTATAACACTCATGGAGTGTACAGAGAGCATATAGGGCCAGGCAACTGTTGGGTAAAGTGATGCAACTCTGCAGAGTCAAACAACAAATTTGTGATATCACAACCGTGTTCCCGGAATGGAACTACGAGATCGAGGCCGGAATGGAGTCCCATTTGGATTCACAAGACCGGTGGAGGCTGGGACATAGTTTTCAGAATAAAATCTATCCTTTGAAGAAATGTTTGCAAAAACTTGCATCTATGCCAAAGACCTGAGGTTTTGGCAGTAGCTAGTGCATGAAACACCTTATCTCTACATATTCTGAACTTGCTGAGTAACGCTGTTACTCACCCCTTCCTATTTGACCCCCTGCTTAGACTTTTGGAGCCATCAAGGGCGTTGCTAGATATCCATCACGGCGTCGAGGAGGTCTTCCACAAGGAATCAAGTCGACCTGGTGGAGCTTGAAGGAGTTGACCGCTACTTCACCAATGGAAGAATGACGACAACCATGGCAATGGAGGGGCAATGACAGCAGTGTCAAGGGCATACACAAAGACCACACTGCCAATGGAGGAGACAACATCTATTGGAAGGAGGAATACAACCCTGGATAAAGATGTTCCAGATGGAATAGATTAGGGCTATGACAATAGTAGTAGTGAATTAGGAATAGAGCTAGAGCTAATCTCCAGCTTAGTGATACGAATTGGATCTTTTCTGGATTTCATTTGTATGAGACTTGCTTTGATATAAAAGAGGTTCTCAAGATTTTGTATTGAATATTGTTGTAATCCTATAGTGCTACCTTGGACCTGCTATGTTTCTGTTGTACTACTCTGAGGGATGTAATATTCACGGATAAGTCCTTCTGTGAGTGTTATGTCAACGACTTGCGCACTACAACATGCAGTGGTGTGCTGGGTCACCGCAACTAACATGTCTAACGTCAGCCGACGATATTCCTCTAGATGCTCTGGTCGACGCATACGAGGCCTCCCACTTACCCGATACGGTAAGATGCCGATACTTTCATTCTTAATTGCTTTGACCCATTTTGGTCGGCTTCTTCCATAAAACTTTGTCATTTGCTTGATATAGAGTCTTCTTGTGGCCAGAAGCTTTCCTCCAGTAGGAGCCCCCGAGGACGAGGAGAGTGAAAATCTGAGAGGAGACGAGTCGGATGACGAAGCCTCTGTTGGGGGTAATGTGAAGGACAGCGAAAATGTCAATGAAACTTTCGTGGTCCAGAGTGCTCGTAACGTCGACGCGTCGAGTGATGCTGAGTCGAGTCCTTCAGTTGATCATAGTGGTCGCGCTGACGATCGTGTGATTCTTGATGCAGCTCCGTCGACGGATACTCCTGCCCCTCAGAAGAGGTCATTCGGAGGCTTCGTTGACGAAGAGTCTCTTTTCGATGAGTAAGGAACAAATCCTATTGCCGATGTTTTTCTTGCTTGACTTGAGTAGTATCACGCTTTTCTTTTTAACGCTCTGCACCTTTTTTGAAATACTAGCGATGAATACGAAATGCCTCCTCCACCATCAAAGAAACAGAAGAGCGTTTCCAGTAAGGACGATGAGGCCCATCCTGACAGGGACGTGACAAAAACTTCGGCTCCTCCAAAACCGTCGGCTCCTACACCGAACGTCTTGGAGCTTCTGCAAAGGGGACCTCGAGCAAAACCAACATCTGTGCCACCAACTTCTTCAGAGGAATATGTAAGTAATGCTCCAGTAGCCCCCGAGGCGATATTTGATTGTAAATCGAGTATCGGCTTGAAATAACAAGTATGATATTTCCTGATTATTGTGCAGATATCTTTTGCAGCCCATCTTCGCTGCTGTTTCGCCAATGTCGTCTTTCGTGAACCAGTTCGCGGAGTTAGAGTCTGAAAATGCTCGGCTGCGCAAGGAACTTGAAGTTTCTAGGACTTCCGTCAAACTTATAAATGAAGCCAATCGTCTCGCTGAAGAAGCATGGCAGCAGAATGAGGACCTAAAGAAGAAATTGGCGGAGGCCAAGACCGAGCTGGAGGAGGCTAATAAGCTGCGGGGATAAGAGAAGTTGGCTGCCGAAAAGACGACCAAACGTCTATCAAAGTCGATAGAATCCCTTCTTGGTGAGCTTTCTGATTCTTATTTTTCTTTTCTTATATTCACTGGTGGACACGTAGTAACTGTTGCATACTTTATTTTCAGCTGCTGCCGATGTGCCCATTAATCGAGCTGATCCAGCCCAAGTTGCGGCTATGGAGAACCCGATGTCGTTCGCCGTGGATGCTGCCGACAAGGTGAAAACTCTGGTGGCAGAAGCTAAGGCCGCCCTTGCGCATCTCCACAAGCTGGTGCTTCCGAAGCTTCCGCAGGACAAAAGTCTTCATGATCTTGCGGAGACCTTCATTATCAAGGAGAAGACCGCCGTCGAGGTACTGAAGTGTAATTCTAAGATATACGACGCTGTCCTTGCTCTTCAGGTGATGATGGGGAACGGAGTCGAACTTAATTATGAAGAAGTGGTGCAGACGCTGCCGAAGGACAAGGATGGTGCATTAGTTGACTTATCTCCTTTTGGCGAGCGTGCCAAATTTTGCGCTGCACGTCTTGTTCAATTTGCAAAGGCAAGCAAGAAGAAAGAGTCAACGGCTAAAGATGGTCCAAGTGCTTCTGCACAGTCTTATGCGCCGCTGCCTTAAGTCACATCCTGCTTATGTAATGGACGTGTTAGAAGTAGTGTGAAGTGGATGGATTGTAGTAAACCATGGCGGCTAACTCGCCCTTCTCCTGTATTTGGATAATATTTTGCTTCTTGCTTTCGATATTGTTTTTGCGCCGCATTAGTACGTATATTGTCGGTATGTTCTTCGCCATGACTTGGAATCCTGATGGTGCTTGCAGATGCCATCAATTCCATCGGGTGCTCCAATGCACCCAAACGAATCGGGTGGTGAATCTGGATCATTCGGGATCTTCGTGATAAGATTGCAGCCATGAAGGCAGACTTGGAGCCCATTTATGCTGGTACTGCCATTATTAAGAAGAAAGGAGAGCTGGCGTTGGAGTATGAAGGTTATGCGAGAAAGGAACTTGTCGATGCTCTGAACTTCCTTCAGTGTAAGTAGCCGATATATTCTGAATGTTCTTTTGCCGAAATGACCTTGATGGGCTTATATTTTTGCGCCAGTTATCTCCGTGAACCGAGCCGAAGAAGCTAGGTGGTTGAATAACACCTTGAATGAAGTGGCGGCATCAGCAACTCATCCCGAAGATTTTTGGACTGATAGGTCGAAGGCTTCTATCATCTTGCAATTTCATGATCGGGTGACCCAAATCCACAATTTTTTTGATGCATGCCGAAGATGTTTGGCCATGGTATATAAGACGATGTTCCCCTTAAACCCTCAGCCGAAGACATTATTAGCTTTGATGGCTAAATTTGCAAATCCTGGTGCGGTAAAGGAGTTAGTGCGAAAACAGTTTATTGCAGGAGCACAACTTGCTCTTGCAGTAGTTCAGGCTGCTCAGCCATCTTTAAATATGGATTTGATTGCCCGAACCAATCCACCTAACTTAGTGGATTATTATCCTCTGATTGAGGATCCTGCAGTAATGATAGTAGATAAGATGGAAGCAAGCACTGATGCCGAACTAAGGGCTCGGGTCGAGCAAGAAAGGCAGATGTAATATAATTATGAAATGTAAAACTATTGTAGTGGAGCCATTTGCTCAGGTGCTGTATTCCCTGCATATGAGTACAAAGTACCCGATGCGGCTTTGTGAAGCCAATATATATAGCTGATAAGTAATATGTGTATAAACTGCTGTAATTGAGCCATGTGCTCAGATGTTATATTCCCTGTGATGAGTACAAAGTACCCGATGCGGCTTTGTGGAGCCGATATATATAGCTAATAAGTAATATATGAAGACGATATATATATAGTGCTGATAAGTAATCGCGTCCATCCGGCGTCAGCTTCCGATTCTGTGTCGGGTCGCGGTTCTTCGCACGGTGGGTAGTCGACGTTGGCGTCAGCTCCGAGCATTTGTCGGGTGGCGTTGTTCGCTCAACGGGTCTTCTGCCGGCGTCAGCTTGCCGAGTCTGGGTCGGTTCGCGTTATTCGCACACGGCGGGCTCACAGAGCCAATGAATCGCGTCCATCCGGCGTCAGCTTCCGATACTGTGTCAGGTCGCGGTTCTTCGCATGGATGGGTAGTCGACGTTGGCGTCAGCTCCGAGCATTAGTCGGGTGGCGTTGTTCGCTCAACGGGTCTTCTGCCGGCGTCAGCTTGCCGAGTCTGGGTCGGTTCACGTTATTCGCACACAGCGGGCTCACAGAGCCAATGAATCGCGTCCATCCGGCGTCAGCTCCCGAGCATTAGTCGGGTCGCGGTTCTTCGCACGGATGGGGTAGATGTAGCCGATAATTTATGATATGTGAAAAATAAGTACTGGGAATCAAATGATATTGATGCATATTATTGCGTACAATAGTTTGTGGCCTTAACCACGAGACCTATGCTGCAAAGGGGTTAGAAGGAATCTAGACATGGAAACGGCGCAATTGTGCGATGTTCCATGGGTTGCTTTCCATGCGACCTGTCGAGACTTCTTTAATGCGATATGCACCTCCTGGTATTACTTCTGTAACGATGTATGGTCTTTCCCACGGGGATTCAAGTTTCTGATACCCTTGTTGCTTTAGTTTGAGTACTAGGTCTCCTTTCTCGAAGCTTCTCACACGAACTCGTCGGCTGTGGTAATTACGCAGCGATTGCTGGTATACTTCTGTCCTCATGAGTGCTATGTTATTTATTTCATCGACAAGATCCACTGCATCTTCGAGTGCTTTGTTTGATGTTTCTTCTGAGTAAGCCACTACTCGTGGTGCCTCGAACCGAATGTCGGCTGGCAGAACAGCATTGGCTCCATGCACCATGAAGAACAGTGAATATCCCGTTGACCTATTGGGGTTGTTCGGAGACTCCAGAGGACAGAAGGGAGTTCTTCTACCCAGGCGCCGGCTGCCCTCTTGAGTCTTTTCTTGATCCCCTTGCACACTAGCCCATTAATTTTTTCCACTTGCCCATTGGTCTGGGGGTGGGCGACGGACGCGAAGTTGAGCTTTATGCCGAGCTTGCTGCAAAAGTTGTGGAATTCCTGCGAGGCGAAGTTGTTGCCATTATCAGTGAGGATGCTGTGTGGTACGCCAAATCGACAGGTGATGCCTTTGAAGAACTTGACTGCTGTGGTGGCGAGTTGGTTTGTCACGGGTATAGCCTCGACCCACTTAGTAAATTTATCGACTGCGACCAGCAGGTACGTGTGACCACCAGGTGACGATTTCGGCAATGGGCCTACTTGATCGAGTCCTCATTGCGCAAACGGCCATGCGAGTGGTATTGTCATCAAATCGGTGGCAGGTGCGTGCGGTTTGGGAGCGAAACGTTGGCAGGCTTCACACTTAAGTACTAGATCCCTTGCGTCTTGTGCTGCTGTTGGCCAGAAAAATCCAGCACGAAAGGCCTTTGCGACGAGGGCTCGACTGCTGGCATGGTGCCCACAGGTTCCTTCGTGTATTTCTCGTAGGATTTTCTTCCCATCTTCAAGTGCAATGCACCGTTGCAATATACCCGATATGCTGCGTTTATAGAGTTCTCCTTCCACTACTGCGTATGCCTTTGCCCGCCGTATGATACGCCGCGCCTCTTCCTGATTGTCGGGTAGCTCTTGACGCAACATGTATGCGAGAAAAGGCTGTGTCCAAAGTGGTTCGGCGAGAAGAACTTGCTCGATGGGTCCGTGCATGATGTTGGTGTCTGCAGCTCCAGAATCTCCAAGCGCATCCCCGGAGCCGATGGGTGGACTCTCCTGTGGTTTGTACTTGATGGAACGCTTGTTGATTACTTCGTAGAACGCTCCTTCCGGTATTGGTGAGCATGTGGAGCCGATATTTGCCAGAGTATCGGCTTCCTCATTACTTCCCCTTCCTATGTGCTTGAGTTCGCAACCTTCGAATGATGCCTCCAGTATGTTGTAGAGCTCTCGATAAGCGGCCATGTTATCACTAATTGCATCACACTGGTTCATTGTTTGCTAGACGACAAGGTTCGAGTCTCCAAATATGTCCAGACGCGTAGCCCCACAAGCTTTGGCCATGCGCATTCCATGTATTAAAGCTTCATCCTCGGCTTCGTTGTTTGACGGGAGGGGGAAATTCATCCTCAATATATATCTTAGTTTGTCGCCTTGGGGGGATATTAGCACAACACCTGCGCCTGCCCCTGAATTTCTCTTAGACCCATCGAAGTACATCGTCCATGTGCCTGAGGTGTCCGGAGCCGAAGGTATTTGAGCTTCCATCCAATCGACAAGGAAATCAGGGAGGACCTGAGATTTTACAGCAGTACGGTTGACGTACGTTATTCCTCTGGGGCCTAGCTCTATGGCCCATTGTGACACTCGCCCGGTGGCATCCGGGTTTGTGAGTATACTTTTCAAGGGTGCCTCAGAAACAACAATTATCGGGTGCTCCATAAAGTAGTGCCGAAGTTTTCGTGCAGTCATCCAGACGGCATAGGCTAGCTTCTGATGATGAGGATAGCGTTGCTTTGGAGGTGTCAAGACTTCGCTGAGGTAGTAAACAGGGCGTTGGACACCATGGATCTTGCCTGCTTCTTCCCTTTCGACGACCAGAACGGTACTGACTACCTGAGTAGTAGCGGCTATGTAGAGGAGCATCGGTTCCTGCTTATTTGGTGTAACAAGGACCGGTGATGTCGATAGTATGCGCTTTAGTTTGTCGAGTGCGGCTTGAGCTGCTTCTGTCCATTCGAACTTGTTGGTTTTACGCATTAGAGCATAAAGCGGTAGTGCCTTTTCTCCAAGCCTGGCAATAAATCGGCTCAGAGCTGCAACACGGCCTGCCAACCGTTGAATCTGCTTCAGGTTTGTTGGCTTATCCATATCTAGGATGGCTTTGATTTTTTCCGGGTTAGCCTCGATTCCTCTGGCTGATATGAGGTACCCGAGAACTTGACCACCAGGGACGCCGAAGAAACATTTCTTCGGGTTAAGCTTGATTTTGTAGCGATCCAAGTTGTCGAAAGTTTGCCGGAGGTCGTCAACAAGGGTAACGTTGTCACGGGTTTTGACAACAATGTCATCAATGTAGACTTCGATGTTTTTGCCGATCTGATCTCCCAAACAAGCCTGCATACAACGCTGGTATGTAGCCCCGGCGTTTTTCAGCCCGAAGGTCATGACATTGTAGCAGAAAACGCCACCAGGCGTGATGAAGGCGGTTAATTCCTGGTCTTCGGCTTTGAGCTTAATTTGGTTGTACCCTGAATAAGCGTCGAGGAAGGATAATCTGTCACACCCAGCCGTGGAGTCGACGATCTGGTCGATCCGCGGGAGGGGGAAGTGGTCTTTCGGGCAATGCTTGTTCAAGTCCGTGAAGTCAATGCACATATGAAGGATGTCAGTATCTTTCTTCGGCACCATTACTGGGTTGGCTACCCAGGTTGCTTCTTTTATCCCCCGAATAAATCCTGCCTTCAGGAGCCGATGAACTTCCGAGCTCATAGCGATGCGTCTTGGTTCTGAATATCGACGCATTGCCTGTTGCACAGGTTTTGCTTTAGGGTCGACGTTGAGTGCGTGTTCCGCGAGCTCTCTAGGGATTCCAGGTATATCGGCTGGTTCCCAGGCAAAAATCACCCATCGCTCCCAAAGAAACTTGATAAGTTCGCCTTCTTGATCACTGGTTAGGGTTTTCGATACGTTGACGGTTTTTGAAGAGTCTGTCGGGTGAACTTGCAACTTTTTCGTCTGCTCGGCGGGATTAAATTCGTCGGATGAGCTGGGCCTTCCATCTGGTGGTGGTTGGTGATGATCGACTTTATCGGCAAGGGCCAAATGCTCTTTTCTCCAGAATCCTCGAGTGATATGGTCAAATTCTTTGTCACACTTATCAGACCGTTGGAAATCATCGTGGACGATCAAAGGGGTGCCATTGTTGCCTAGCATCTTCAGCAGTAGATATGCATAATGTGGTACCGCCATGAACTTGGCAAACGCAGGGCGGCCAAGGATCGCGTGGTACTGCGATTCCCAGTCGACGATCTCGAATTCGAGGCGCTCCTTCCGAAAGTTGCCTGGTTTGCCGAAGATGACCTCCAGAGAGATCTTGCCGAGTGGAACGGCTGGCAGGGTCGGGACGATGCCGTGGAATTGCGTATCTGAATCTGACAGGGCCTCGAGAGGGATGTCCATGGCTTTCAGGGTGCTGGCGAAGAGGAGGTTCAGGCCGCTTCCTCCGTCCATGAAGACCTTGCTCATGTGGAAACCTCCGATCTGGGCTTCGACGACTAAGGCGGCGTGTCCTGGTCTAGGAACAGCCGATGGGTGGTCATCAAACCCGAAGGTTATATCCTGATCCGACCATCCGAGGTACTCGGGTGTGCTTGCTGTGACAGCTTCCGCCATATGCATCTTTCGGGTAAGCTTCTTCGTCTCCCTTCTGGTTAGACCGCCCTTCTGAATCATGCTTATGTGCTTTGAAGCCGGAAGAACTTCCTGAACAACCGATGTCGATGAAGATGTGCCAGCCGATACTACGCTGTTAACAGGCAAGATTCCCACAGACGGCGCCAATTCACGAGGCGGCTTCTCGACAATGTCCTCGATTAGGGACTTAGGGTTAGAGGGATCCTGCGAGTTAGCGTTAGACATCGGCAGATCAAACAAGCGAAACAAGGATTTTACCCAGCTTCAGGCCCTCAATGGAGGAAACCCTACGTGCTGCCTGTCTGATCTCGTTTAATGTGGAAAAGTATCGGGTTACAATGGGGTGGATCTCGGCGAGTGTAAGTTGGCTAGGGTTTGATGCGTGATTTGAGGTTCTGGCTATAGGGGGATTGCGATTCTAGGTTCTAGGGGTCCTCTCCCGGGCCTTTATATAGGAGGCCGGGTCTCAAGGATTACAAGAGTCCGATTACATCTATGCTTTGGTTTCCTTAAACTACTATCTTGCCGTACAAGCCTTGATCTTCTTGTATTTGAGTCGGTGCCGATGTTTTGAACCCCACGATCTTGGGCCTTCGGGTAACTTCGCATCTTGGGCTTCATAATATCTTCACGAGCCCTTCCTGGGCCGATAGGTATACCATAACATAGGGTAGTCGATAGGCTATGCCCACAACATGCGCTGCTTTACCCATGAGAGATCTTATCATTGTTACCAACCGGGCGATCTTTCCCGTCCACACTTCCTTTGGTGTGAGGTCTAGTATAAGACCCAAGCCAATCACTGCCCTTCTCCGCGACCCCACACACCCACCCTTTTGTATTCAGCGGGCCCTCGGTCGCATACCAATCTCGGGCGCGTGACCCTCGACCATGATACAATCCATCATAGACCCTAGTTGCACAAATATCGACCAATCCTAGACCAGAGAGCTTAATGGCCTCTCAACCTTACCGTGGTACCAGCAATACCCACAGCCCGGCAACTAGACGTCCGTCAGTGTGCGAAAGGAAGAAGATCCAGCTGACTTCCCAGAGCCATTATAGATCTCATGGTTGCGCGTTATGTACGGCGCTAGAATCACTGGACGACATTTGTTATTAATCCTAGGTGAACATACCATGTGCACTGGAACCTCCACCATCAACAATCATACCATGGTTCCAGTGCCCACCACTCAATGCAGGTGAATTGATAATTTAGAAAATATTTTGCTTTGAGGTGAAGCAATATACGATAGAGCACTTTTGTAAATCATTTAATAAAGGACTCCCAAAGGAATGTATATTGAACTTGCCTGGTTAATTGCAAGATTATGCAATCAAAGTCTTCGATAAAGATTATAACTCCAAATTCTAAAAATACCATCATCATCCGATAAGGACAATGTTTAAGAGATTGGCAACATGATATGCATAGGGTATGCAATGCATTTTGGTAAACCCAGATAAACCCCAATGATTTAGATTTAATGAGAAGTGGTGTTTTCATTTGGGTGTGTTGCACTTTCAAAGATGATAACAAACAAAGTTCGTATTAGGGTTTTAGGTTAAATCTAGCATTAACCAACAACTTAAAGAGTAAGTATGACAACAAAGTAATAACACATAGTTGAGTTAATCAACACTTTTATCCTTTTAAGAGTGCTTAGAATAGATGGTTTAGTGTTGGCTTTCTAAGTTTCTTAAAAGAATAACTTTTGAAGAACATGTTACTATATGAATATTAAGCATTCCAAAGAAGATTAGTTGCTTCCAGATTTTATACAATTCTTTGTTATTATGAAAGAATAATTACTAATGGTTGAGTGGTTCAACACTTATATAATGCTAAGAGTACTTAATTGATTTTAAGCTTAGAATTAATGGTTCAATGTTGTCTTACTATGATTCTTAAAAGAATAATTTTTGAAGAACAGTTTACTTAATGAACACTAAGTATATCAGATAGGGGCTAGTGGCCTTAGAGTTTACTGACATCCTTAGTTGATCATATAGTAGATATTAGTTGTGTCACCTAAAGAAACAAGTGTTGCTAGGTGGTATTCTAATATGATGCATACCTTGTTTGTGTGTTTTACCCTCGGTATTAACTTGTTTATGTGTTTTACCCTGACCTAATGTTTTAGAGTTATTTAGATCATATCATAGTATTTATTAAGTAAGGGAATATTCACTTATGATTAGTAGTTTTTTAATGAGTCCCATAAATTGAGTTTGAATTAACTTTGTAGATACCATTTGAAACACATGGCGAATAACAAAGATTTCCTTTTATTAGAAGACATAATTGTTATTAGAAAAGTTTTATTTAAATAACAAAACTATGATTTTATTTAAAAATCACAATCTTCTATTAGTTTTATTCTTTAAGTGAAATAGCACATTTTCTAAGGAACCTAATTTTTTTTTATTTGTCTCTGGTGATTTTTAAATCATTTTCAAAGCTTCTCCTTAGTTTTATGTAGGTAACAATAATTGAGGAAAAATATATATTTTTTAAGAGTTAATCTCTTATCCATTTCTAGAACCTAAGGAATAGATTTACAAAAATATAGTAGAATTATATTATTGTCCTTTGGGACTTTAATGTGTTGGTTGCTATTTTTACTTCTGCTGAGGAATTTCACTTTATCCAAAATATTATTTCAGTTTGGATTTCTTGTGATGGTATTTATTCAAAAAATGATTTTTCTAGAAAGAACAAATCCTTTTGGTTAATTGGGCTGAGCCCAATGGATCCAGTCGGACTTGGTCCAATTGACCCAGACGATCTGGCCTGGCTCGGGTCGAACCAGACCCGACCCAACTGCTCTCTCTCTTTCTCTTCGCTCTCTCACATGCACGCGTACGCTCCTCCTCTCCCGCTACCTCCATGTTGCTGCGGCGTCACCGCCGCGCTCCGGTCGCCTCCGGTCATGTCTGCAGTCGAGATTGGTCTCTATCGACACACCTCTCGACGCCGCCTTTGCTGGTCTGCGTCGATCTGGGTTTCATCTCCATCGATTTGACCTCCTTTCCCCACCGCGCAACTCTAGGGTTCGGTCCTGGGAAGCCTCCCCTTGCCACGCCCTGGACTTCTCCTTGCTCGCGGGCTCCAGATCACCTCCAGTTGCTCACGCGCCTCCTCAAGATGGTGGGTTCGCCAGCTAATCATCGGTGCCATCCCCGGTTAACAGCAGCCGCCGTGGCCGCGGAAGCCCTGCCTTCCCATGCCATGGTGGTTGCCTCCAGGCGCAGGTATGCTCTCGTCGCCCTCTCTGCCTCTTCCCTCTACTCTCTCCATTATCAACATGTCCTCACTCGGTACTGAGAATTCGAGATCAACTGAAGTTTTAGGTTTTGTGTTTGGAACCTGTGATAACTGGAATGCTTTAGATGACATTCTGGATGTCTAATTCGTTATTGGTACTTGTATACGGTAATTAAATTGACTTACAGAGCTAAACATTAATTTGGGACGAGCTTTTGGTTTTAAGGATGTTACTGCCTAAATCTCTGTGATCTGTTAACTAAGAAACTAGTAGTTTAGAGCATTTCTTTTAGTATGCTTCTGGATTTATACCTGGGCAATTGATATATTATCTAGTAATAGATACACACTGTTGTTGTTACTTAGAAATGAGTAACCCACTAATTTAAAATAGCTGTTCTATTAGTCTGACTCATGGGTGACCCTGTTGTGGTTTACAGAAATCACTATGCTTGCTGGAATAAGCAAGATCATTATCCTGATTGTTGTGTGCTACTACCTGCAGATAGCATATACTCATTACAAGTCTTGGGAACATATTCCCTTATGCTTTCACAATTTTGTGGACTACACATAATGGTTTTGGCTGGGAATATCGCCAGACTTGGATTGGTGGTACTTGTGGCTCTTTAATTTGTGATAGAGCTGCAGTAGGCGCTCAACTATTGAGTGCCACTGTAATTTATTAGTTTCTCGAGATATATAGAGAAACTACGGTTTAAGTAAGATCATTGCTACAATAAGAACCATGTTCTGATGGTTTAGGAACATTTAGGACTAGGCGACTCTAATGAGTGCTAGATTCTTTGGGGCTAGCCTATTGGGTTTGCTTGTGTGTGATTAGTTTCAAACATCCGGGCACACCACTGCTACTGCAACTAGTCAGGCTGAGGTACCATTAATCTAGTCCATTTTAATTGCCAGTTCTAGATGCTTTGCTAATACCAAATGATGATAAAAACCATCAAACATTACTGTTTGATGCTTTTACTAGATTACTTGTCTATATGCTATGCTGGGATTAATTTGTTTACCTCCCTGCCCTTTCTTAATGTGCAAAGGGTAGTGTTGTGGGCATAGCCTATCGACTACCAGATGTTATGGTATACCTATCGGCCCAGGAGGGACTCATGAAGATACTACGAAGCCCAAGATACGGAGCTACCCGAAGGCCCAAGATCATGGGGGTCTAAATTATTGGCACCGACTCAAATACAAGAAGACCAAGACTTGTACGGCAAGATAGTAGTTTGAATAAGGAAACCGGAGATATAGATGCGATCGGACTCTTGTAAATCCTTGAGACCCGGCCTCCTATATAAAGGCCCGGGAGAGGACCCCTAGGGACGATCACCCTCATAGCCAAAACCTCCAACCACGCATCAAACCCTAGCTAACTTGCCCTCGGCGAGATCCACCCTATTGTAACCCGATACTTTTCCATATTAAAGAGATTAGACAAGCAGCACGTAGGGTTTCCTCTATCAAGGGCCTGAAGCTAGGTAAAACCCTTGTTTCGCTTGTTTGATTTGCCGATGTCTAACGCTAACTCGCAGGATTCCTTTAACCCTAAGTCCCCAACCGAGGACATTGTCGAGAGCCCACCTCGTCAGGTAGAGCTCCTGGTTTTACCAGGGGTCATTAGCACAAGCTAGGTGATTAATCTCCCCTCCCTACTTGACTCCCTCTCAGCCTCTCTAAACTTTGATAAGAACAGATGCTCACTTGTTTTGTAGCCTTGCCAATGATGCAAAGGCTGAGGCTTTGTTTTAGCTTTTAGGTAAGGATGGATACTAGTGTTCCTTTATTTCTCCGTGATGAGGTGGCATAGCACTTCTATGCAGATCTGAGAGAAGATCCAACTTTCCATTCTCCTAGATGAAATTCTAGTTGAAGGGTATTTAGTTGGTGTTGCAGTAGGCGACTTATTTTTTAGTTGCCACTGCCATATGCTGAGATTTTAATGGATACATGATTGAACCATAAGGTTTAACTTTTCCAGTAACTGATGGTTAACTTGTAGATGCCCTAGAGTACTCCCTTTGCATTCAGTTTAATATTGCTGATTCTTGGATATACATATCTTGACCGTGGTACCTTTTAATTAAGGATGCATAGCTCAGGTTATTATTTCCCTAGGGATTTGTTAAGAATTAATTTGGATGCAAAAAATGGAGATGTCAGGGAACCCAGGAATCAACCAGATGATGTTAAACCAAATCAAACATTGTTGTTTGATGCTCTCTTGAGTTTTCTTGCCTAGTTGTTGTTCTAGAATGAAACTTTATATGACTAGGTCCTGGTTTGGGGTCTATACCTCACTCCAGCTCCTAGACAAAATGATTTGTTGATGTGGATCTGGTTCTTCTGCTGTCCTCGAGGCCTGCTCTTCCTCAATCGTGTGCTTCTGCTTGTTCTTGATATACTACTACTCCTCAACTTGCCCTTCTCCTCCTAGCCTCAGCTAGATCACCATCTCCTTCTTCTTGATTTCAATTCTTTTGGGTTTGTGGTTGATCTCACTGGAGTGGATCTTGTGGTTTGATATCACAACAGAATATTTGCTGTGCTTGGTTGGTCATGTGGGAAGAGAAATGAGAGCTGCTTGGGTAGTGGATGTCGATGGATGGGTTTTGTGTGTTGAAGTGCAGTGCTCACACGTTGACAGCACATACCTTGCATGTGCTACCTGAGTGTGAGCTGCACATGTGACCTGATCCATCTCGCCTTGGGGATAGGATCGACCAGCAAAATATCTCACATATCAATACCTAACTTTGCCCTTTGGCATTACTATTTCTATTTCCTTTCCTATTTGTTTTGCAGAGTACAAGAGATGATCAAGAAAATGGTCGTGAAGATGAAAACTTTAAGATTTAGTTTTAGGATTTGTTTTCCCTTTTCTTTAACTTGTAATGTAATTTATATTATTTATTTATTTCCTTGTGCATGTAACTCTTCTTGTAATTCATATTTCTTTTCCTTATTTACCTAACTTGTAAAGACAATGTATTTATGTGCATATATCAATAAAATAGTAATTTCTCTATATTGTCTGGTAATTATCCATTGATTGTATTCAATTAACTTGTAATATTTTATATTTGTATATCCATTTGTGATTTATCTTAAGTATTGTATTTATATGATTGTTTGGAATTCAACTTCCATTTCAAGTACTTGTTTGAATTGGTCTTATTCATTTTTGAATTGAATTCAAATTGTTCCCCCCGAAAATACAAGAGTTCCACAAAGGTCATGTCGAAATCTATCGCTCTTATGTCGATGATCTAACTCAATTCCATCAACATGAGAGAAACCTCGATCACCTTATAAGATTTTATTCAAAAGCGCAAAAATCCGCCGGATTTTCTATGCATGAATGCAATGCACATTCCTGTGTCCTCTCTATTTCTTGGCTCGAAATCCTAGGATGTTACAGCCTCTCCCCCTTAAACTAAACTTCGCCCTCGAAGTTTGAACTCTCTCGTGTTTTCGAATTTAGAACGGACTTCACTGGATCATGACCTTTCTCGAAGTCCATTGTGATCACAAATGAATATAATTGAGTATATCTCTTGTCCAGACTTCTTTTGAATCCTCCTTTTGTCTAATGCTAAGAAATTGTTCCTTCATCAACCTGATGATTTCTTCAACACTTCAAACTCCTCCTAAAAACCTTCTTAAGAATCTACTGATGTGGGCATCAATTGTGCTGGTGGTTTCTATTGGTCATTCTAGTAAAATCTCCCGTTTGGGTCAACCACCCTCCACCTTAGAAAGGGTTATAGTCTTGAAAAGGTTCACTTATGATAGGTCTAGTTTAAGCCTACTCTCAAATTTATGGTACTGGTGCTTATTAAGTCTTCTATGACAGGTTTATTTTTGATGGTTTGTTCCCCAAAGAATGGATTAGACTCAATAAGTCTGTCCCATCATGATTTCTATTTCATCTTAATGAAACTATTTTGATCTTCTAAATTTCATAACAGGCATACTTATGGTATTCATCAAGCCCTACCTAGTGTTGAGATGGTCAAACTTATTCTATCTCCTTCGGTCTTTGGTCTTGTTGAGCTTAATTTTATCTTCATTCATCTCTTTAAGATACTCTTCGTCCAACTCCCACCACCTTTGACTTCCAAGAGTACCTCCTTCTTCAGAGTACTTATTACTCACTTTGCTCATCTTAAGGTTGAACATTGGCTCCTTCGAGGTATGATCCTTGACTTTTGACAGAACCTTATTTCGAGAATACTATTTTATTGGTACTTCCAAATAACCTCATGAAAATAAGGTCTAATTTCCTCTCAGGATTGGTCTCCATCTTAAATGTTACTCCAAATATTGAATCTCGATGCTTCCCACTTAGTCTTTACTCTCCCCCTTGGAGTTTTCTAATGGTCTTTGAATTTCTTGCTTTCCAACCATTGGACTCCATGGTTAGAATATTGGTCTTGTTCTGGCTTAAAACTTATGCCTTCTAAAGTCTCACGAAGAATTTTTGCGGTGTATCCACCCAATTGTGGATATCCAGTGTGAATCCTCCAACTAAAAATTCAGGTGTAAAGGTCATTTAGCTAATAATGTTATGGTTACTGATGGACTTACTTCTACCAATACACTAGATGCGGACCATCTGATACTAGATGTGAATTATCTGATGCCAGATATAGTCTCATTTATAGATTTCTGTTAGGATATACGTGACTTCTTGTACCTTCTCATGATAATTATCATAAACCAGCTGCGATCTCTTCATATTAGCTGTGGTTTCACAACACCAGTTACGGTGTCTACCATCTAAACTTTCCTCCTCTAGGGTTTGTTTTGCAAGAAAAACACTCATTGACACCTTGGAGGTGGTCTCATAAGTGACTTCACTTGCATTCCCTCTTTCCATAATGTCCATGGATCTGCTTTTGTTACTCCATATACAGTGTATTTCACTCCTCTTTGCTTCTTTTATCTTAAAGTTCTCCCATGGTGTCGATTAACTTTATGATTGAATTGATCCTTCCATCAAGATTTCAGTGATGCTTTCTTCAAAATATCATTGAAGCTTCATTCTGCGTTGCTTCCTACTTTTGATGAACCTTCATCTTGTCTTCATTTGCTTCAGGAACTCGTCAATCCCTCACATGAATTCCCTTACCCTCTAGATCTATAACATCAAGTAAGAAATTGATGATGCAACATGCATTTGCACACCAAGTCAAACTTCCTGTACGGATCTAGTCACACAATAAAATCCAAGAAAATCCAAATTTGTGCATATACTACACCTCATCATAAGCCCGGAAGATAATTGAGTAAGACATCCCTAGAATTTAGGCTTAGATGTGTAGTATACAACACCACATCCTATAGGTCTATATCATGACACAATAGCAAGTATAGGCTTTACTACTATTTGTCTCAATATTTTACCTCAATTGCTCAATTGCAATCAGATAACTTTGAAACAAATGGTCTGTAATTGGTTACGACTGACCTAATTCCCATTGGAACTATAACTTACCTTTCGTTATATTGAAGATTAATCTCACATGGTCTCTCATGATTCTTAACTTAGCTATTATAAGTACCTAAGCTTATCTATATTCATTATATCTACAAGTTAGGTACTAATCTGGTAGAATATCGCTCATGTAGTTCCATACTTCCATGAGATTCTACACTTTTACTATGCGTCAATGATTCTCTTTGGGAACGAGAACATGAGCTTGCGGAGAGGGTGTCAAACGCCTGGACTGAGGCAAGGGACAAGCAGGATCTTGGTGATATTATGCAGGGTCTGGACCGTGTAATGACCACTCTTCAGGGGTGGAGTAAACGAAAGGTTGGAAATATCTTGAGGGAGCTAGGAAAATCTAGGAAGAAGTTGGAGCAGCTTCGCTTAGACAATGCTAATCAGCGTGCCATCAGACAAGCCGAAGACCATATGTAGGAACTCCTGTATAAGGAGGAGCTACTCTGGTTACAACGATCCCACATAAACTGGTTGAAGGAAGGAGACAGGAACACACGCTGGTTTCATCAGACTGCAGTATGGAGAGCGAGGAGAAATAAAATCAAAAGGCTGAAAGATGCTGAAGGTGCTTGGCAGGATGTCCCCACAGAGATGGAGCGCATGGCCACCTCCTACTTTCAGGAGTTGTTCACATGAGACCACTTACTGGATGTTGATATTCTCATTGACATGACCCAGGAAAAGGTTACTGCTGATATGAACACTGAATTGTGCAAAGAGTTTACAGAGGAAGAAATCAGTGATGCCTTATTCTAGATAGGTCCACTGAAAGCTCCTGGGGTTGATGGCTTCCCTGCCCGTTTCTACCAACGTAACTGGGACACTCTTAAAACTGAGGTTGTTAATGCTGTGAAGCTCTTCTTTGTCAATGGTTGCATGCCAGAGGGTGTGAATGATACGGCTATTATCCTTATCCCCAAGGTGGACCAGCCGGAAACTCTGAAGGATTTTTGACCCATCAGCTTATGCACTGTTATCTACAAAGTCATCTCGAAATGTATGGTGAATAGATTGAGAACAATGCTAGGGGACATCATCTCTATCAATCAGAGTGCCTTTGTCCCAGGGAGGCTGATCACGGATAATGCTTTAGTGGCATTCGAGTGCCTACATTTTATTGAGCAAAATACAAATGTATCCAAAAACTACTGTGCTTATAAGTTGGATCTGTCCAAAGCGTATGACAGAGTGGACTGGGTGTTTCTAAGAAGAGCGATGCAAAGGTTAGGGTTCTCTCACCGTTGGATTGACTGGATAATGTCATGTGCCACTTCAGTGAGATATCAGGTTAAATTTAATGGAACCCTCCTGGATTCGTTCTCGCCTTCCCGAGGCCTTTGGCAAGGTGACCCCCTGTCCCCTTTTCTATTCTTATTTGTGGCGGATGGACTCTCAACTCTTCTACATAAGGCAGTGAGCAACAATGATATTGAACCAATTAAGATATGTCGACGAGCACCAGGTATATCCCATCTTCTGTTTGCTGATGACAGCTTGTTATTTTTTAAAGCCCAAGGGGACCAAGCCATTAAGATCAAGGCAGTGTTGGATACCTATGCTTCAAGTACTGGTCAGTTGATAAACCCAGCAAAGTGTTCGATCATGTTTGGACAGTCTTGCCCCCCAGATCAGAGGCTGGCGGTAAAAGAGGTCCTGCATATTAACTAGGAAACCTTCGAAACAAAGTATCTTGGCTTGCTAACCCCGGATAGAAGAATGAACAAGGGTAAATTCCAAAGCTTACAGGCGTCACTTGCACGATGCCAGGTGGAATGGGATGATAACCATAAGTCACAGGCCGCAAAAGAAGTTCTTATCAAGGCAATTGCATCCCAGTGTATGTGATGAGTGTGTTTAAATTACCTCTAGGCCTATGTGATGAACTTACAAAGATGATCAGAAGATATTGGTGGGGCGCTGAAAGTGGGAAGAGGAAGACACATTGGGTTGCTTGGGACATCATGCTAAGACCAAAGGATTATGGTGGTGTAGGCTTCCGCGATATGCGCCTATTTAACCAGGCCTTACTGGCCAGGCAGGCCTGGAGACTGATCCAATATCCTAATACCCTATGTGCCCAACTCCTGAAGGCTAAATACTATCCAAATGGAGTGCTTACGGACACTGTGTTTACAGGGAATGGTTCATCAACTTGGCTTGCTATAGAATATGGTCTACAACTTCTAAAGAAGGGTGCCATCTAGAGGGTGGGAAATGGAGCAAGCATAAGAGTGTGACGTGATCCCTGGATCCCTCGCGAGCATAGCCACTTACCTCGAACCAGCCAGGGTCGATGTAGATATAGATGGGTATCAGATTTCCTACACCCAGACGGCACATGGAATGTAGAGAAGCTGCAGCAGTTTTTCTGTGCTGAAGACAGGGCAGATATCATGAGGATTAAAACGTCCAGTCGCAATGAGGATGATTTCATTGCATGGCATCCTGATAAACGGGGCATGTTCAATGTTAAAAGTGCATATCGTTTGGCCCTTAGTATATCCATGCAGGCCCAAGACCGTGGTGCCTCAAGCACTCGTCCTGATGAGGAACGGCCGATGTGGAAAGTGATATGGAACTGTCCAATACTCCCGAAGATGAAGATACTGGCATGGAAGATATGCCGGAATGCTGTGTCAACACAATCTAACCTTCATAGAAGAGGTATGGCCATGTCTAGCCTGTGTCAGATTTGTGGCCAAGCTGCTGAAGACACGTTTCATGTTTTCTGCCGCTGCCCTCATGCTCGTGACCTGTGGAACGCAATGAGGGAAGTCTGGGATTTACCATCGAGTGACTGTCTGAAACCTACAGGTCATGAATGGCTGCTGCATCTGTTGACCTCCATTCCAGAACGACATAGAGTCTACACCCTGATGACCATATGGCGCATTTGGCATGCCCATAATGAGATGACCCATGAAAAACCCTGTCCCCCGATTGAAGGATCTCGCAGGTTCCTGGTGAGCTATTTGAATTCCATTATGGTCACTAAACAATTCCCTGCCGCAGATGTTATCAAGGGCAAAATGGTTGTTGACCTAGAGCAGGGCTTCCGTGCGGTGGGTACACATGTGGATGAAAGGAAAAAAGCCAAGAAGAAATGGGAGAGACCACCGCAGAATGTGGGGAAGTTGAATACCGATGGTGCCTTCACTAGCGACGGCGCGGGGCTGGCATGGTGTTGCACGACCATGAAGGGGCGATAATCTTTTATGCGTGTCCTGCCCTCCAGCATTGTCAGGATGCAACGGAGGCGGAGCTCCTGGCCATTGAAGAAGGAATCTGTCTATCGCTGCATTGGTCACCTCTGAACTTCATTGTGGAATCGGACTGCGCTGAAGCTGTGAATCTTATCAGGGCGAGCATGCCCAATACGTCAGCTTTCGCCTTCCGGATTAATATCATTCGGAAGCTTATTAGGGAAAGGGATATCAATCTGGTTAAGATTAGCCGTGAGGCTAACACGGTAAGCCACGAGCTAGCCAGGTTAGGCAGAGTACAAGGTCGAACTGAATTCTGGCTAGGCTCAACACCACCGGACCCCTCTGAGGTGGTGGCCCTCGATTGTCACTTAGTTGTGGCTTAGTATATCTCTTTCTCCCGGAAAAAAAAGTAGGTTTGGCTAGGAGTATTTTCTCTGAACAGTGTAGTGCTCCGTGGTTAGCGTAGTGTCGGGTCATCCGGAGAGTAGTAACATTCGACACTTATCGATAGAAGGCTTCTGGATATGTACTCCAGATTCTAGCTTTGGGCCATTTGTAAGCGGGAAACCATTGATATATATGCCGAAATGTTTTGGGATCAATTCCGAGCAGTTTAAATGAGAATGGCTGCGAGATATGTACCACCACTGGTTTTTGCTAGTCTCCTATTTCGTACACACATCTATATACACACCAATGTGAAGGGCTGAGGTAGAGATGGGAGTTCTTTGAATCGCGAACAAAGAGTTCAAGGCGACTTGGCGTCCCAAGAATAGCTGTTGTCATTGACAGCGGCCATTTCCCCTTAACCCCGGGAAGCACAAGTTTGACTTCCTGAAAACAATTATATTGTTATATTGAAGCCAAAGAAAACTGTTGGGTTTGTGAACAATTTCTCTAGTCGATTTGAACAAAACGCATGGTCCTCACCAGGCATGCCGATGCCGCCAGATTGCGCGATCACCCTACGCAACGTCCATCATCACGCCTCAGCCGCCAATGCGGTTTTTGACGCGGAAGAAAAGACACCGCTCCACCTTAGGTCCCTTCCAGCCATCATCTACTTGCGCCTCCATCATTTGATTAGGGAGACCCGGATCTGGGGTTTCCCCTGGAGCAGCTCAGGTGAGAAGACGAGAGCTGCAGCAACGATGCCTTCGTCAATGTACGGACGAAAAGATGCCACCATCGTCCGCCATGACTGAAGTCAGCGGCGCTTTCACCGGCAGCTTTGCGTCCCTGAACCTACCGCCCGGCTAGATCGCCACCAACCGCGAGGTTGGTGCCGCCACCATATTCGATCTGCACACATAGGGCTGCGCATCTCCCACATCCAGCGCTGTCGACACCGGACAAAGAACCGGCCACCACACGCCTCCTTTGTTGAACCTGGGCTTGGGTTCTCGTGATCCGCTGCCCCTAGGTGCCGCCACATGGAGCTGTGCTGGAGGGGAAGCCGCCACTGCCGAGACCGAAGCCGTTGCTTCGAGGTCCATGTGGCGCAGATCGGTCAACTTTCCTTACCGAGACCACCCCCTCCCCCCCGAAGTCGTCGGGACAAGCAACCGTACACGCTGAGGCCGCGCCACCGATCGAGTCCACCGCCAAGTATTGCCATGAGGCGCTAGGTCCCCGTCGTTCCTTCATCGGCGACACATGGGGTTTCCCTGGAACCGCCTCTCTCTCGGGATGACAAGGAGAGAGGGGACGGGTGGGGTGGGGGATGGGATGGAGGCTGGGAGGACAAGAGTTTCTCCCCGGTCGCCCTAGGAGGAGGCCACACGAGGGAGACGAGCTAAGCGATCTGTTTTGTCATTACCATAATAATGTGTTGCTAGATTACCTTCTAAAGATTTTTGTATGTATTTTTTTTTGGTTTGAACTTGGGAAATGAATTTATTTTGGGGAACCAAAATTGTTGTATCTAAGTGGCTGTCGTGTGGGTTTAACCGTTTAAGGCTGCTCATAGTGGGGAGTAACTTGAACTAAAAAACCGGGTGCAAATGCACCCGGGAGCCAAAGTGGATTTCCTCAGTGGTAAAAAAAGGTTAAAGACCCGGAACGGCCGCGCCGCCATGGCACGCCCTTGGCTATGTTCGTCGCCTAGGAACCGCCCGCCTGTCAGGATCCGCTTGTCCCGGACATGGGTATCGACAGGAAGGGGAAAGAATAGGAGCTCCGCTTGGCTCAGATACAGAAAAATTAAAAACAGGAAAATAAATGACAGATAAAAATTAGGGTTTTGTATTGATTGATCCTCCCATCCTCCCCACTCGTCGTTTATAACACACGATCAAGCTCAATCAACATTACAGTTTTGCCCTTGTCATTACAGAGATACACAAACCCTAGTGACTGGTTACTGCTGTCTTTTCCCTTCATACCTGGATGCGGCGCTGTGAACATCTGGGCCGTTGCTTGTTGTCGCTGATGATCAACAGGATCCTGACAATACCCCCCCTGAAGACAAGACCTCAGGGCTTGAACCAAGGGAATGTGGCTTGGATGAATTGTGCATCTTCCTAGGTAGCCTCGACCGGGGATAGATTTTCCCAGTGTATGAGCCATTGTGGCACCGGAATCTGGTAGCTTTCTCCAGGAGCTTTACGAGGTACTTGGCGTCGTTCCAGAACAGCTAATGGGGCAGTTTTGATCTTGCCATCCTCTGTCACCAAGGGTAAGTTAGGATTGGGAATGGCATTCTTACCCAGATGGCGCTTTAGTTGATTAACATGGAAAACATCGTGTATGCCAGTTCCGGATGGTAGCTGAAGTTTATAGGCTGCTGTACCAATCTTTTGCAGCACTCGAAATGGACCATACCACTTGGAGGTGAGTTTGAGTCTGTTTCTTAACCCCAAAGCAGTCTCTCTATATGGTTGCATTTTGAGGTAGACCATATCTCCTTCCTCAAAGGATCTTTCAGTTCTGTGTTGATCCGCAAATTTCTTCATGCGTTGCTGTGCTTGTGCCAAGTTGTGTTGCAATGTCTTGATCATGTGTTGCTTGTCCCTCAATGTGGTTTCGGCTTCAACTGTGATGTCCATTGGTAAGGTGATTTCCTGGATCAGAGGGGGAGCATACTCATACAGAGCCTCAAATGGTGTCATGTTGATTGAAGTGTGGTAAGAGCAATTGTACCACATTTCAGCTGCTGGAATCCAGTCACACCACTTGGTTGGTTCATTGAAAACCATGCATCTCAGATATTGTTCCAAGCATTGGTTGACACGTTCCGCCTGCCCATCTGTTTCCGGGTGGTATGTTGTGCTGAAATTGAGTGACACTCGAAGAGCTGCAAATATTTCCTTCCATGCTACACTGGTGAAAACTGGGTCACGGTCGCTGACTCTGACAGTTGGAGGACCATGGAGCTTGCATATGTTGTCAATGAAGAGGTCAGCTACGGATTTTGCCGAGTAAGGATGTGCAAGAGGCAAAAAGTGGGCATATTTGGTCAACCTGTCTACAACCACTAGTATGACATTGTTGCCTCGGGATTTTGGTAGGCCTTCAATGAAATCAAGACTGATCTCTGACCATTTCTGTTTGGGGATTGGCAGAGGGCTGAGCTTACCCGGGTATGGTACATGTTCTCCCTTGGATAATTGGCAAGTTGGGCATTCTGCAATTTGCTGCCTGATGCATTGCTTGAGGTTGGGCCAATAAAATAGTTGTTTCATCCTGTGTAAAGTGACTCTGTTTCCTGAATGGCCTCCAATAGCAGACGCATGAAATGTTTCAAACAATTTCATCTTCAAGTTGGATGATTGACCAATGTATATGCGTCCCTTGTAACGAAGGATTCCAGCTTGCAGGCTATACTTTGGGTGACTGGCGTTGTTTAACGCAAGTTCCTAAAGAAGCTTGGTACAGTGAGCATCTGCTTCATATGACTTTTCTATTTCAGTAGCCCATGCTGGTATTGCCATTGATGTGGCTTGACATGCATCACTAGGAGCAGATTGGAATTGCCGGGAGAGAGCGTCGGCTGCAGAGTTTTCTGAGCCCTTCTTGTATTCGATTTCATAATCAAATTCCAGCAATTTGAGCATGAGTTTGTATTGTATCCCTTCCAATAACCTTTGACTGCCCAGATATTTCAGGCTATTCTGATCTGTTTTAATTATTAGTTTGT
The DNA here is from genome assembly GCA_012064385.1 of Puccinellia tenuiflora. NCBI lineage: Eukaryota > Viridiplantae > Streptophyta > Magnoliopsida > Poales > Poaceae > Puccinellia > Puccinellia tenuiflora. Next base: position 547,705 of record QRDG01000694.1, read on the forward strand.
TGCCAAGAAAGTAGTGGCGCCACTTCTTTAAAGCTTGCAGCATTGCCAAGGCCTCTTTTTCATAGATTGACATGGTGCTGTTGACTGGACCTAGCCCTTTACTGAAGAATGCCAGAGGTTTTCCTTCTTGCATCAATACTGCTCCCACTCCTGTGGCGCAAGCGTCAGTCTCCAGGACAAATGGCTTCTGAAAGTTGGGAAAGGCTAGTAAGTGTGGTGTAGTCATGGCTTGTTTGAGCTTAGTGAAAGCAGCTATTTGGTCTGGACCCCAAATGAAGGCTTCCTTCTTCAATGCGAGGTGGAGTGGTTGACAGATAGTAGCGTAGTTCTTGATGAATCTGCGGTAGTAGCCGGTGAGACCGAGGAATCCCCGCAGTTTCTTGATGTTATGTGGTTCTTTCCACTGGGTAATGTCAGCTAACTTTGAGGGATCAGTGGCGACGCCAGCACCTGATATGATATGCCCCAAATATTCTACTTGTGCCTGGCCAAAGATGCATTTTTTGAGTTTCACCTTGAGATCATGGAGTCTGAGAATTTTGAATACTGTCAACAGGTGCTTCTTGTGTTCTTCTGTTGTTCTGCTGTAGATGAGGATATCATCGAAAACACCAGCACAAACTTCCTTAAGTGCTTGGAGAAAATCGAGTTCATTAACTCTTGGAAGGTAGCCGGCGCATTGCTTAGACCAAAGGGCATCACCAAATATTCGTAGTGTCCAAGATGGGTGGAGAAAGCAATTTTGTGGATATCCTCTGGCTTCATCCATATTTGATGGTAGCCGGACCTCAAGTCCAATTTGGAGAACACTGTGGATCCATGCAATTCATCCAGTAGATCTTCAATGATTGGAATAGGATATTTGTTTTTGATTGTTTGATCATTGAGGTTTCGGTAGTCAATGCATAACCTCCATGACTTGTCCTTTTTTCTGACTAAAATGGCAGGGCTGGAGAAAGGGCTCTGACTTAGCCGAATTTCTGACTTTTTGGAGCATTTGTCGCACCAGCTGTTCCACTATGTTTTTCTGACCATGTGACATTCTGTACGGCCTGATGTTGGGAGGCTTTGCTCCTGGAATGAGAGGGATACTGTGGTCACACTCTCTGTGAGGTGGTAAACCCTGTGGGTCTTGGAAGAGATCCTGGAATTGTTCCAGAAGATCACTGAGTTCAGAAGGAATGTTTGCAAGCTCAGACTCATGTGTGCCGTTGAATTCAGTGCTTGGTATCAGTATGTATCCCAATGCTCCTTGTTCCAGCAGTTTGTTGCATTCTTCTGGCGATATGATCAGATTGTTGGATGGAAGCATGTGGTCATCAAACGAGAGTTTCTTGCCATTGACCTCCATGGTTAGAGTACGGAGTACAAAGTCGAATGTCACCGGGTTATATTTTTTTAAACCAGTTCACCCCGAGAATGACATCCACTCCTGGCAGGTCTAAGATCCGGAAGTCTGAGCAGAAGTTGATGCCTTGAATGGTGAAAGCACAGTTATATGCTACTGCAGTAGATGTCAGTTGTCCACCTCCTGCTACTGTCACTGTTCGTGCTGTTATGTTTGTGAGAGTTATGTTGTTGCGTATGGCAAAGCCTTTGTCCATGAAGGTGTTTGTGCTTCCGGTATCAGCTAGTGCCGTGGCTGTACTTCCTTGGAATGCTAAGAGCAAAGATATAGTGGAGTCACTGGGTAGACCGGCATAAGCTGCTGCAGAAATCATCATGATGCCAGCTTGAGGTTCTTGCCCTGGTGGTACAGCTGCTGCAGCTACTGGGATGTGCTCTTGTTCTGGCTGCACTTGTTGTTCTTGGTGATCTGCTACTGCCTGAATGTTGTCAGCTTCATCATCTTCTTGCTCTTGCATTTGAATAAGATTGATGGCGCGTTGCATGCCTTGACACCGGTGACCAGGAATGAAGTTATCCAGACAGTACCAACATGGCTTGGGACCTCTAGGCCTGTTATCTGGTTGTCTTGGGCGATTGTCACGGTTCCCTTGTGGTCTTGGTGGTGCCGGGTTGTTGTTGTTGCGAATAGCTGGTCCGGGAGCAGTGTTTCGCCTTGTATTGGACAGGTAGGCCTTCTCATACTGTCTAGCATACCAATATGCTGACAAGAGTGCATCTGGTTTCTGGCGTAACACATTGTGTTTAATGGATTCTTTGAGGCTGCTGACAAAACGATCCACAAAGAATTTTGGTGGGAGGTACGTTCGGCCTCTTTTCATTGTTGTCATCCAGTTCTCAAAACTGTCAATGTAACTGTCTACTGACGTGAGTTGGTGCAGCTGTTGGAGCATGTCCATTGGATCAGTGGATGCTGTATCCGGGAATCGATCAATGAGCACTTCACATAACTTCTCCCAGGTGATGGTTTGTAACTCCAAATTAGCACTGTTCAGCCATGTCTTGGCTTGTCCTCGGATGTGTGCAACCCCCCACTTTGCACGGTGCTCATTGGCTATGTTTGCTAGTTTGAAGAGATCTTCACACTCTAGCATCCAAGCTCGTGGGTTTTCTCCAGAAAAAGATCGGTATCTCGATATATGGAGTTCGGATATGAACCTCGGAGAGTGTATCGTTTTGGGAGGGTTGGCTTGTCCTCTCCCTGTGTTGTAGGATAGGCTGCTGGATGTAGGTTGTTGTGGATGGTGGGATAGTGTATTGTGGTGGAGGAGGTTGGTGTTGGTTATATGGGACCAATTGGTAGGAGTAGTATGGGCTATGTGTTGGGATGAAGCTTGTGTATGGTAAAGGAGCGGAATTGGGTTGGCTGTAGTATTGTGGTTGGCATGTTGGGTTTGTGTGTTGAGTGTATTGGGTGATTTCGCCGGAGCTGGACGGAATGGAGGTTGTAATTGGGTTGGTTGTGGTGTATATTGGTGGGGGAACGGTGGAGGTGGTGATGGGGAAGGTGGGGTGGGGCAAGTGCTGCGGCGATAGCTGACCGAAGTGGAGCGGCATGCCATATTGGGGAATGAAAGGTGCGGAAACGGAGGGTGGCGGTGTTGAAAGCTCAAGAATTGGGGATAGAGCGATCGATGGTAGGGGAGGTGGGGTGGAAAAGGGGTGGCTTTGGGAGGGAGGAGGGGCAGATATACCTAGTTCGGGCGGTGGAGCCGTCGATGGAGCTGCGGTCGATGGAGCGTGTGGCGCCTGTTGCAGCGACGCCATCATGAGCTGCGTCAGCTTCGCAATTTCTCCATGGAGGTTATCGAGAGCTTCGCGCGTGTCCAGCCGCTGTTCTTCCAGGCGGCGGCCGATGTTGAGCACCTCACGAGGAAGGTGTTCTTGAATCGCTTCCTCATCACGCTTCTGCTGCTCATCTGCCGTGATTCTGGCGGCGGCTTCTTGCTCCATCGCGATCTTCTCTTGGGAACGGGTGCGGATTATGGATGGTGGCATGGGGCGGCGGAGTGGGGTGGGAGGGGACAAGGGGGGCTGCGGCGGCGGGAGGGAGGAGAACACCGTCGAGACGGCTGGCTCTGGTACCACGATGTCAGGATCCGCTCGTCCTGGACATGGGTATCGAAAGGAAGGGGAAAGAATAGGAGCTCCGCTTGGCTCAGATACAGAAAAATTAAGAACAGGAAAATAAATGACAGATAAAAATTAGGGTTTTGTATTGATTGATCCTCCCATCCTTCCCACTCGTCGTTTATAACACACGATCGAGCTCAATCAACATTACAGTTTTGCCCTTGTCATTACAGAGATACACAAACCCTAGTGACTGGTTAGTGCTGTCTTTTCCCTTCATACCTGGATGCGGCGCTGTGAACATCTGGGCCGTTGCTTGTTGTCGCTGATGATCAACAGGATCCTGACAACGCCAAGCCGCGACTTGGCACTCCCGGGCCGCGCCACCTGCGGCCCTCCCCTCGTGTCCCCGCCCACCGCATAGATCCCAAACCCTTCTCGCGAACGTTCCACTGCTGCCACCGTCCCCCTCTCCCCACTCGATCCCCCGTCCCCCTCCGCTTTCGGCGCGGCCGCGAGGAGAGCTCACCGGCGCTGGCGGCGATGAGGTCGTCCCTGAGCCGCCTGATCCGCTTATCCTGCTCCGTCTCGCCCTCCCGTCTCAGGTGACCCCAGCGCCCTCTTCTCGTGTCAAGCCACGTTTGGGGAATGGAGGAATCCCCGATTTGTCAATTCGTTTGCGTTCGTGTTACATTGCGTTGTTAGGCGATTGCGGGCCGCATTTAGCGGCTGGGTTGTAGCGAGAAATCCTCGTATCACGATGGCTGTCCTTTTTGTTGTTGCGCGAGAAAACTACTATCGCTGATTGCGTGGTCTCACCTTGTGGTGGGATGATGTGAAACAGCTCGGCATCCTTGTTGAAGAACGGCAAGGCGTTCTCGAGCGATGCTACGCCCAGGGATTCCGGGCGGGTGGACGAGCCTTACAAGGTAGAGGAGGCAGAACCCGTGAAGGTGCGGCCGCCGCCTTCTCCGGATAAGGTAGTAGCGCGATTCTCTTGTGTTGCATAGGTTTTCTGGTTACGGCTTGGTGTTATTGTTCATACCAAATGTGTCTCGAGGTGCATATTTTTGTGTGGATGAAGCACTGTGTTCGACAAATAGACAAGTTCTGTTTTAGAATAGTTTTGTCCCATCAACACTGGCAGATGATTAAATTATATGCAATTGTGTCCGATGTAGGTTGGTAACATTCAGTTTCCTTTGCTAGTGCTATGGTTTAAGGTTTGGTGTTTGTCGTTGTGAGAATGCTGGTACTTCTGAAACTCAGGAGACACTATGTTATCAGTTTCATTGGGGAATGAGATTCGGAGCGATGCTCCTTTAGATGATAAAAAACCCTGCTCCTTGTATTTATTTCTCGTGACTATGAATATCTTGAAGGGAAATCATATGCTTTTCCCTCACGAAGTAAAAAGTGCTATATATAGCTGAGAATATTAGGGGACAAGTAGAGAAAATTGGACATCCCTGTTTAGTTTCTCACTTTACAGTTATCTTGTTTCATTAACGTTTCTATGATACCTCACATTGATAATAATCTTATACAAGTATGCCCGTCATGTCCGCATAGAATGGCGTTTCATGCTTGTACAGCTGAACATGTATACTGTTCTATATATATTTTGATTAACATACTGTCCTATTTATAGAGATTGTAATGGACTTTCGTTATTGTATAACCGTTGTAGCTCATTATATGTTATTGGTGCACTTGAAATAATGGTTGAGTGTGTTTGTTCTTGTGTTCCATCTTATCTTTGGATTACTGATCTGCCTCTGACGTTTGTGTTGATGTAGTTGCTTGTGCTAGGTGGAAGTGGTTTTGTTGGTTCACACGTTTGCAAGGAGGCTTTGGACAGATGATTTGTTGTTTCTAGTCTAAATAGGTAATTCCATAAGCTATGTTTTTCCATCTCAGTCTTTTGTATATCCCTCTCCTCACCCTAACCCTGTTCAAGCCATGCTGTATGACACTTCTTTGATGAACGGTCAGCCCATCATTTATATATGATAATCAGGCTTTAACATGGTTTTACTTTTAAGTTTTCTGATAATAATAGATATATCCATAGTCACAAAATAAGGACGCAGTATATGTTTCCTATAGCAGAATGGAACTCGTAGAATTCTTCGCTGTAAAGGCTTGAATGAATTCTGCGTATTGAGATATTTATTAGATGTTCGATGCTATAGCTTCTCCGACAAATAAGGATTTCTAGTTTTCTACTATCAAACAGCCCTAGTTAGTAGGTCATGACAGCTTCCAAACTACCCTTTACCTCAGTGCGGTCCTTATTTCTTTACAATACACGTATCGGGATTTCACCCAAACTACTGGCTGACCTACTCACATAATTACACAACTAGTTATGGAAATATATTTGTATTTGTACAAAACTCTAATGCCTATGGTTGAAAGTACAATTGTATTTCTATACAACCAGAATATCTGTACAACTTAGCCCCACCATAACGACCCGTTGCCCTGTTCTAATGTGTTTGGACTTCTTATCAACAGATCTGGAAAGCCATCGATAAGTGAATCTTGGGCTGACAAAGTTATATGGAACCAAGGTTGCTCACTATGAAGTTAATTACGTTTGCATAGTTACAAATTGTCATATTGTTTACTATTTGCTTTCTTCTCTGTAACAGGCAATCTCCTTGAACCTGCTTCACTTGTGGATTGTATGGATGGCGTCTCTGCTGTGGTATGCTTAACTTTTTTCTTTGCTTCGTTCTGAAATGTCGATTTCATAATTGAGTGTTTTTGTGCATATTGTTTGATGCCTTATCCAGTTGGTGTTGTATACTCATGTGCACTTTAAATGCTGTGGTTTGTTTACACTTTAAATTTTCGGGTGTGTTAGTTTGATGTATTTCCTATTTGTTGGTTTCCCTTTTTACAATTTTATTTTGAAATGGGTTTCAATATATATACAGTTGAGACTGTAGTTTTTTTTTTTGGTCATACTCATCCAGCAAAATGCATCATGCTATTCCAAGCTCGAATCTCACGGAGGCATTAAACAGTTGCCGAACTACATCGTCAATGGGTAGCGGCAGCCCCTGCCATGGCTTCGTTGGGTCCGTCCACGATTGCCACAGCCATCTGACACGCAGGGCAATGCCCTGCGCCTGTAGGTTGAGGATTCCGAGTCCTCCGAACTGCATTGGGCGACAGATAGACTTCCAGTTTACCAAACACTTTCCACCACTAGCTATTTCATCCTGGGCCCAAATGAAACCACGGCGAAGTTTGTCGGTGGCCTTAATTAGCCATATCGGAGAGGCAATCGCAATCATGTGGAAGATGGGCATGGCAGAGAGGACTTGTTTGACCAGCGTGAGCCGAGCATCAATGGAGAATAGCCCGTGCTTCCACCCCTTTACCTTGCCACCGAGCTTGTCAAGGGCCGGATGTAGGTCAGCTTTTCGCAGCCGTCGATCTGACAAGGGCATACCCAGATAGGTCAGAGGAAATTGGACAATTGGACAGCCAAAGAGATTTGCCAAAGCCTCAAGGTCAATCAGCTGACAGTGGATCGGCGTGATGGAGTTTTTAACATAGTTTGTATATAAGCCGAAGGCTCGTCCAAATAGCTGCAGAATTTCCTTGACAGCCAGCATATCATCGACGGTTGGGTTGAGGAATAGGACGACATCGTCAGCATACAGTGATATACGATGAGGAAGCCGATGGCGTCCAATCTGCTGCAGGAATCCGTGCTGATCAGCTGCCTCCACAAGTCTGGCCAAGGTGTCGATGGTGATATCAAAGAGCAGCGGGGACAAGGGATCACCTTGTCGCAATCCTCGACAATGAAAGATGCGCTCAGTAAGGCAGCCGTTGACTAAGATCTTAGTGGAGGAAGTGGACAGGAGGATGGCTATAATGTTTCTCCATCGCAGCCCAAAACCTCTCGCTTGCATCACCTCAAGCAGGAATTCCCATGAAACTGTGTCAAAAGCCTTCTAAATGTCTAGTTTCAATAGCAGGGCTGGTGTTTTGGTTTGGCGGAATTTCTTTGCTTGCCCTTGAACATATGTGAAATTGTCATGTATGGATCTCTTCTTGATGAAAGCATTCTGGCAGGGAAGTACTTGTCGGTTTTTTCGCCAATTTGATCACAAAGATTTTAGCATGCAGGCTCAGCCCCAGAATGCATGATTTGGTGTCAAGGCATATATCTTTTGTATTGGTTATTTTTTATTTGATAAATATCAGAAATAAATGCATTTGGTGTCTTTTGTTCATCAAATAATTCAAGCATACATGTAGTCGATTTGCATGCGGTGTCATGTTCTTAGTGCCTCTTGAGTTTGAGTTGACGTACCAACTAGTGGAGATAGGAGTATCAAGAAAATGTAGTCAGGGTAACTTAGTTATTTTTTCTATTGTTCACCCCGCACGTGCAGTTCCTAGTCGCTTGTTCATTTTAACGACTCTTCGCCCGTGTCGTTAATCTCTTGCATGTGCGCATCAGTCTGAACGTCACATGCCCTCGTGGTGCTAAGCCGAGTGTCGCCTCGTCCCCTTAACGTGTATGGCCGCTTCATCTCCATCAAACGCGAGATAAGGCACGGGCAATATTGGACAATCGTATGCAGTTAACATGACATGTGCGTTGACCTGTGGCATTTTTTGATTAGTGAATGTCAATGGTATCAAAGAACAGGGTTGGTCTAACAAAAAAAATTTGTCCCGAAGTAAATCAAAATAAATATGATTTATAATAAAGTTTTATACTTATATAGATATTATTTTTAGCATGTTACCCTATTACAAGTAGAACTTTCTAACTGTTATCAAAATTTAACCACATAACTGACAATACTAGTAATACTTAGAGGGTTTCTCTTTTGTGAAATGTGTTAAACTGTATTTTGTAAGAAATCTTGTCTGGGTCTATTGTTTTTACGATCCATGATCTATATAATTTTTATGTAATTATGATAAAGATATTGAAAGCGTAGAATTTAACAAATATCTCAGTAGTGCTTTCTAGCATATGATTAAGTAGGCATATTTATATAAGTTTTTAGAGTATAAGTTGAACCAATGACGTTATTGTTTACTCCTTTTTGTGGTCAAAATTTAATGAAATAAACATGCTTTGTACTTGGTACTAGGACGACATTGCTTAGAATAATCACCAATGAACATAAAATGGTGTGGATTGTAATACGACTGTGCATATGTAAATTTTATTATTTGATATGTTCTTATACGATGTACTCTTCCTTGATAGCTATTTCCCGCTCTCCTCTTGTTGGCTCTTTTCCTTGACTTAGATCCCCTCTAACTAAATGCTGGTGACGAAAAAGAGGCATTGTACATTGGAGTGGATGGTACTGCATTTCTCGAAAGCCAAACTAAAACTTTCTCGGAGGTCGAATCTCACCTATTTCATTTTAAAGAACGCTTCTCAGAGCAGCAAAATATAAAACCGTATTGTAATGATAAAGAGAGCGGCGTTTCTGTGCCCGGGCACACCAGCTCCCGGTGATTTTCAAAAAATTTGAAAAATCAAAAACTTTGCAAAAAAAATGCGAAAAAAATCATGCACGTACCCGACCATGTTCCGCACCATCGTGAAAAATTTCGCATCAAAATATCATCGTATGCGACCTGGGCGAAAATGCCAAAATTCTGACAGCATGTGAGATCCGGAATTTTGAATTTCTTGTCAGAATTTTGTCATTTTTCTCCAGGGCGCATATGATGATATTTTGATGCGAAATTTTTCACGATGGTGCGGAACATAGTCGGGTATGTGCATGATTTTTTTCGCATTTTTTTGAAAAGTTTTCATAAGTTTTTTTTGCTCCCGAAAAACGGGAGCTGGTGCGCCCGGGCGCCGATGCGAATTTCCGAATGATAAACTGCTAATCAACCTCAGGTAAGGTCACCAGTTGAGAGAAGAGGTGACCGGAAACATAGTCCGCATGCAACCAAATATAGCACAATAAATTGATGTATCCTTTTATGCTCATGTGCAGTCTACCAAACACTAGGTATAAAACTGATACAGACTATTAAACAGAATGCACAACATGACTTATGAGGTGGGTCACGAGGCGCAAAAGTGCATGAAGTTAACCAAACCAAACACTGGCCATAGGTAACCATAGGTAACGTAACGTAGAACTTCTGTGTGCTGACTCTGCGGCAGCTAGCTGAACTTTGGTGTGCGCTTCTGGTCAACCGATCAGGTATATTTGTTGGGTAGGACTAGTCACAATGGAGAGTAACATACACACATGTTATTAGTCCATGTTACTATCTTTATAGTCGATAATAATATAGCGGCGTTTTGGTGCCCGGGCTACATGTAGCCCGGTATTTTATTTATTTATTTTCGCCATTTTAAGTTTTCAAAAATTCTGAAAAAATCCGGAATGTAGGTAATGATGATTCCTGACGGTGTGCAAAAAAGAAATGTGAAATATTTTATATTGCGCCCTACACGAAAATGATAAAATTCTGACAATTTTGAGAGGATTTGAATCACCACCCAGATCTAGAAATTTGTCTTTTTTACACAGGATGAAATACATAATATTTCGCATTTCTTTTTTGCACACTGGCAGAAATCATCATTATCTACGTTCCGGATTTTTTTCAGATTTTTTGGAAACTTAAATTTGTAGATTTTGAAATTTCAAAAAAACAGGCTACATGTAGCCCGGGTGCCAAATGGACTTTTCGATGTGTGGTGTCATATTTATTACTATGTAGACTGAGCTTACATTGTAACGTGTCATGTTACGATAACATATTCTGTGACCATAATCTTCTCTCTACTTATTAAATACATGTCACATAGTTCTTTTTTGTCTAAGTGGTATTTATGTTATTACCTATGTTAATTCCATAGTTCAACGTGCACAGTTTAGAGCACTGATTGCTAGCACGTTACAGTGGAAAAAGCGAAGGCCGTCCTAATCATCTGAAAACGACCACTCGAGTTTATTGAACTGCCGCTGTCTTGGAAGAAGCACTTTTGCACGCAATTGCCCAAACCCGGGCAGGTAAAGCTGGCGCACGCGCAGTCAATCAACACTCCCGTCACTGCCTTCAGGTATACACATTGCTTTGTATTGTACCCTCACCACGAGTTAATAATAAGTTGCCGTGGCAAAGTAGTACACTACGTCGTACGTGTATGTAGTTGAGAATTACGGGATATACACCGTCGAGACGTCTCAGATTTATTGATTTTTCTGTTACTTGTCGAAAGGAACACCAAAGCATGTTGCTTTCAGGATCATCGTCAGAAACAATCAAAGCAATTAAATAACAGTGGTTGCTTCCGTCGATCGGTAGTACAACTAATCAGCATCTCTTGCGAGTTGAGAAAACGTACAGCAACAAAACAGGGGGAGCCATTTTGCACAGAGGGATTAAAAACCCAGAGTTCCTAATCGATCGATTAATTAAATTCCCAAAAACAGATCAACGCCACGCCACGAGCTTATCCGGGCCAGAGCTGACCGGACCAGAGCGGATCCGTCCTTGTCCTTGCGTCGGCGGCAGCGAACTCAACGGTCGTCGCCCCTTGGAGGAGGCGGACGGGGACGGGAGGAGGCCGGAGGAGAGGGTGGAGACGACGCCCGCGAAGCCGAAGAGCAGGGCGACGCCGGCGACCCACGGCATGAGGAGGAACCCGATGGCGAAGGTGACCGAGCCGCAGAGCATGAGCGCCATCGACGCGCCCAGGAGCATGGACGCCGCGGCCGCCGCCGACATGCCCCCCCGTGGGGGCGCAGGCCCAACCCTCCGCGGAGCCGAGGCGGCCGCCGCGGGCGCGATGATGGTGACGAGCAGCGTGCAGAGGTCGCGGAGCAGCCGCGCGTCGTGGTCGCCGGCGTCCTCCATGGCGAGCTTGCGTGTAGCAGGCGTCTGCATGGTCTACGATGGAGGAGCGCGCGAGGGAGGAGAAGAGGAAACGAGCTGGAGCGGAAGACGAGAGAGATGAGAAGCAAAAGGAAAGCGCGGGGGGAAAAGGCCTTTATAGGCCCCGCGGGCCCAGTGGCTCGCGCATTCGGCTCTCCAGTTGGGGGCCCAGTCAGCGTAGCAGTCCACGCCCGCCCGCTAACGATCACGCTGACCACCGGCCCAGATACACACAGACGTGTGGGACCAGAGCCTGTCCTGGCCCACGGGCAGTGAGGGGGGCCCGGACATAAATGCCGTTTCGGGTTTGGTTGGGGCGTGGCGTGGCGAACGAGGGGATGGGCGTTCCGTTCCGGATAGGGTAAAGAAAAGAAAAGAAAGGCTGCACGCGTCCCCTCCGCCGCCGAGTCACGGCTGCATATGCGTACCGGTGTTATCCGTTTCCTGTCAGGTCGGCCCCACCAAGCACGCGGCGGCGGGAGGCCGGTATGTGCTGTGTGTGTGCGGCGAGAAGGAGCTGGTCCACGTCGCCGCTCGCTTCGGGTCCCGAGAAACGGAAGATGATGGGAGGTCTGAACGGGAACGGCGTCGCGGAAGTTACGAGAGCTGGAGCTAGACCCACCCACAACTTTCAGTTCCGCACCGTCCGGTATGGCAGGGAAGAGAACAGATCAGGAGAAATATATAGTAGGAGGAAAATGAGAGGCGGTGGTTCATTGACGAAGGCGATGGGAGGATTTTCGCCGGCAATGGAGGATGGCCTGATTCAGTTGCGAGTTGGGAAGGAGGACGGGTCACCAGGAGCTGGCCGTCGGCGGGGAATACAATACACCGCGACGATACTATTGTACTACTCCAAGACAGCGCATGTGGATGACGGTGCAAGAGCATCTCCGGTCGCAGCCTCCATATCCCATCCGGATTGGCATCGGGATGAGTGATATGGGGCTGTCCGGACGAAATGACGGCTATGAGGTGCCTCTCCCTCAAGATGGCAATATTCCCCGTGGGGACGGGTACCCGCGGGGATTTACCCGTTATGGAGCGGGGATGGGGATGAAATCATCCCCGTGGGTATTGTCTGGCGGGTACCCGTTAGCCTCGCGGGGCGGGGATGGGGATGAAATCATCCCCATGGGGACTCCATGGATACCCGACAAACATAAAATATATTCAAAAAAAGCATAATGAATAGAATAAAACCTAGATAATCCATATAATTATTTTCTCCACCTTTCTTAGCAACCATGCCCTCTCTAATCTCACCTTTCTCAGTTAGTATTAACATCCCCATGGATACCCGATGGGTAACCGTTACCCACTGTTAACGGGGATGGGGATCATTTTGTCCCCGCTAAGCTTCATGGGGATGATGGGTATGGGGATTGGCGGGGATCGGGGCGGGGATGGTGGAGTCATCCCCGGTCATCCCCGTACCCGTTGCCATCCTGACCTCTCTCCACTCGGAGCCCCAATAGCCATCCCAATAGGAATACATGTTTTTATGTCATTTCCACAAACAGCTTTCAGGCGTCTTGATTCCGGCCTCGCCATGATCGCCAACGCCGCCGCGTACTAGGCTTGGTTGCACTTGGTCGCGCTCGACGTGCTTCGCCGCCGTGCGCCGGCGCGGATCCGCGTCCTCAAGGTCCTACGAGCGCTGCGCGACGCCGCACGGAGCAGCGAGTCCGGCGGCCCCGACTGCGTCCCGGTCCTGCAGGCGCTCCTCGCGCTCGAGGCCAGCGCGGACGACCTGCTTGTCGGCGACCCCGAGCTCAGGGACGCGGACGACCTGCTCGCCGGCGACCCCGAGCTCAGGGGACGCGGAAGACCTGCTCGCGGCCGCGTCCTAGCCGGGGGAAGCCTGGAAGCTGGGTGGTGGTCGCGGCTCTGCTGTCCCGCCGTCGCCGCACCACCTGGACGCGCACGACGCGGTCCTGCGAGACGCCGTCCACGCCCTACCGTCGACGCAGTCCTGCGAGAAGCCGTCCATGCCGCGGCTCGTCGCCTTCTTCCGCCCTTTCAGGCGTCGGGAGGACCATGCCGGGCTGTCGTGATACGGTGGGAGGACAAGGAAGAAAGAGAGGAATAAAAGAGAATAGCACATGGAGGCACGAGAGAGGCGGGATATTTCGTCCGGCGCTACCGAAGGAGCCCCATGACGTGGGTTTGGCTTGGTAGCGCCGGACGAAACAAAGGGGCTGCTCGGACGAAATTAGGCTATGGGGCGCGTGACTAGGAGGCGTTTTTTGGTTGGGACTCCCTATAGAGATATGGGGGAGCTTTGAGGGCGACGAGTGGAGATGCTGTAACCATCATCTAAAAGTAGTGTTCATTTCTAAGTCGGTCGAGAAAATTCATTTTTGTAAAGTCAATAATCTCAATTGTTCGTGTTTAATCTAAATGACGGTGAAGAAGAATTACACCAATCACAAAATGAATCGTGTTCGGTAGAAGACCTATTTTCCCACGCGTGCAAGTTATTGGAGCGTCTCCCGTCCTTCTCCACGCGTGCAGGCGCTGGGCAGTTTCTCCCCACGCGGCGCTCCACACGGCCTGGCTCCAGGACTACGGTCGAATCGACCGTGCCCCCCGATCTAGCCCGAGGATGCTTTAAAGATCGTGCTGGCCTTGCCCAGGGGCGGAACCGGGCAACCAAAAGCCACGCTTTTACAACTGACGGGCCTGGTCTAGGTTGCTGCAAGCCACCAAACGCGCCCCTAGTCATTCCGGCACGTTCAAGACTTCAAGCGTTCAGGAGTAGTACAGTTCAAAAAAAAAAATGTTCAGGACTAAAGCCTGGGCTTTGGTGACAGGCTGGCCGAAGCCTCGATCGCCAAATAGGCCCAGTTAGCAGAATAGCTGGGTTTCCGACCTCAGGCAGACGGCCTATCTAGGTGTTGGGCTGGCCATAGTACAAGAAAAACATGTTGATGTTCTAAAAAAAACAAAAACCTGTTGCGAGCTTTTCGGTCATATTGGGACAGATTCAACTTGTAACGAGGTTCGCTTCGTCTTGGAGATGCTACGTACATTTTGTTTTCTGTAGCCATCGCTTTTGGTGATCAGTGGCCACCGTGCTAGCCAATGATTTAGCAAAACGAGTAGCTTAAGAGCCGGTTAATGTTTTTTTTATGCCGATTTTATTTTTCCTTCACATGTAGACGACGGCGTAACCATCATCATCTATCTAAAAGTAGTGTTCATTTCTAAATAGGTCGAGAAAATTCATTTTTGTAAAGTCGCCGATCTCAACTGTTCATGTGTAATCTAACTGACGGTTAAGAAGAATTACACCAATCACAAAATGCAATGTGTCTGGTAGAAAACGTATTTTCCCAAACCATTCTAAATTGCCGTAGCATCGGTGTTGATTGAATATTCGATGCAAACGTAATACTATCCGGTAGCCAAATACATTTGCAAGATCTAGATGGAACGTGCAGGGCTTCAACAGAAATTATGAGCATTTGGATTAGAGTTGGACGAATGGTTGAGACTGTTTAGTTCCTACAAACAAGTACTTCTAACTTTGATAGGAATTTCGAACTGGAGCCTAGTCATGTACACATTTAACACTTACTTCAAGTTCTATTATTTTTTTGTACATATTTACTTTTCATAGTTTGCCTTTCGATCGACTTTAAAAATAATATTTGGCCGACGTCTTACAACCAACAAATGTGTTATTTGAGCCCATAAAGCTATAGAGTTTTATACTTTCTAATGTCATGCATATTTCATGATTTTTTATGGAAAATTTCAATCACGAATAAGAGAATTAAAATGCATGTAAAAATAGTTCTAAGAAATGAAATTAATTGTACAACATGTTCATTGTTATCTTTAGGTGATAGGACACATCATAAACAGTTTCACGCATACACGTACGTAAATTGACACACGAACAATACATACAATACATCAGGGTAGTTGCTCAAGGGTAATATTGAGGGGGAAATGCCCCCCGAAACTTATTACAACACTTTAGAAAGTGCCCAATATACCCGCGACTTTAAATGTTTTGGAGGCATTTTTTCAAAATGCTTTCTAAAGTTCACACTTTACAGGCATTTTTAGAAGTACCACTAAAACAAATGGAGACACTTCGGAAAAGTGTCCCAAAAACTTTTTAGGCCAGTTGAGAAAGGACCCAAAAAAAACTTAACTAGTCACTTGAGGAAAATGCCTCACAACTCAATATATATTTGACATATTACACATAATTCATAAGTTCAAAAAAATGATTCAAAATCACAAATTCCACATCTTCAAATCACAATTTACATCCATATTTTCTATAGGTCCTAGCAACCTACGACATACCAAGTATAGAATAACTGTACAAAACATTAAATTGCCAGAATCCCACATTAGGGATATTAAAACTGAACCAAACATAAGCTCTCTCACGCCTTTAGCATTTCCGGCCGTCCGATCACCCTCACCGCTCGTTCCTAACCGTTTGATGGGCTGTAAATCCCGCGGTGGGCCGCATATCCCTAAGGGCCGCTATTCTGGGGAACAAATTGGCCTGCTCTGGTTAACTGGGCCTCAAACGCTCGCACTAATGCCCATTGGGTCTAGCGTAAATCCCGCGGTGGGCCGCATATCCGTAAGGTCTGCTATTCTGGGGAACAAATTGGCCTGCTCTGGTTAACTGGGCCTCAAACACTCGCACTAATGCCCATTGGGTCTAGTGATAGATAAAATAGAACTGCCTAGCCAGAATTTCTATCAATCATGTAATTTGCTTAACCCAAATATTTTTCTCTTCAATATTGTCTTCCTCCTTGGAAATGTGATTGACTAATGCGAAACAACTACACACAATCAAAGAGAACAACTAAAACTATGGTGGAATCATATTCCTACATGGGGCCCTCATTTCCCCTCCCCATACTCTCTCTCCTCCCTCGTTTTTCTGAGAGCTCGGGTGTTCCTCCCGGATGCTCCTCCCCTCGTCCTCGACGGCTCTGAAGTCCGGCGGCGTTGGGGTGGGGGAGGCCAGCTCTGAAGTCCTCCGTAGCGTACGTCTTGGAGTAGAGAGATGGATCTTTGGCTAGATCCAGCTCGGTCCGTGGCTCTGCATTCTTGCCGCGCATCTCCAATGGGGGAGGGCGTGTGGGGGGGGGGGGGGGGGGGGAGGTGCTGGCGGCAGATATCTCCGCGAATAAGGCTATTTGGAGCTGTGCCGTTTTGGTGCTGCAGCATGCGGACGTGCTTGGATTTCCTCTACTTGCTCCTAGGGTGGGAGGAAGAAGATAGGAAGCTGGGTGCAGGCTCGGTCAATAAGTGACGTCGTCGTTGCAGCTCGGATCTACATGGGCATGTCCCAACCTCCGGTATGTGGCCATCATGGAGATGGGTGTCGTTCGGTGTGCTTGGGTCTGGCCTACTCCTTGATCTATGCCGTGGGATATCGGTGTTGCAGGAGTTCCAAGGAGACCATCGCCAGGGGACTTACGACGGCCAAAGATGCCTTTGCTCCTGCGTTTCATGGCATGTGAGCACAGTTCATCCCTGCGGTGCAGAAGGACTTGATTGGTTTTAAGTTCTAAGTTTCAGGGTCCTTTTGGTAAAATTGTAGGTCCTCGTGGTCATTTTCATTTATTTTTTTGACCACTATGTTATTTGTAACTCACCACTGGAATGAATGCAGTATCTAGGTCCTTCGGGGCCTTTTCGTGTTCAAAACAAAATCCTACATTAATTCAAAGGACCATCATATAGCATTGTTTTCCTGAAAATAACAGAATTAAAATGTGCTTAGAAATTATTCAAAACAAGTAGGTTTCATTCCGGTGCTCGGTTTCGAGTTACGTCGCCTGTAACTTCTCAATTTCGGAAAAATGGTAGCCTCATTTTTTGATGATTTTTGTCAAATCTGTGTCGCACTCATTCGACCGTTCAAAATTTCCTTTGAGATAGATTCATCTCGCCATTTCTCACAAATTTCGTGTTGTAATTAATTTTTCGGTTTCGGCGGACATAAACGAGTAGATCTTTTGTGTACATGTTTAGACTATGCTTAGTGTACATGCATTCTTCAACCTCTTTGCCGTATTCGTTTAACCTCCGCCGTTCGCCCAGTCATGAACTCCGCCGTGTTCATGGGTACCTTGCAAACATTTTTATGGCGTGGTTGTGTGTCTCACCTTGTTTCTAAAACTCTTGTGGTCCGTCGCAAACTTCACCCGCGTCACGCCATTATCTTGCTACCGCCTCCTCCGCCGCCGCGCCGCTCCTGATGTGTTCTAAGTTCACCAAAGAGGCAAGAGGTGAGAATAAGTGGGCACATGTTTGCAACCAAACGCTAGTGTTTGTGTTTCTTCGGAGCTAGGCAAAATCAACCGAGACAACTAAATGAGTCGCACAACACGGCCTAGGTCAGAGACCCTAGTGAGGCACATGTATATAAGTATGCGAAAAATAATGCAGGTAACCAAACACCTCAACAAAAAAAAAAACCGTTGGAGATGATCACATGCCGTGACAAAAAAAATAGATCGCGGAGAGTAAAGTCGTCGAACCGTGGTCCGTGGATGGAGCAATGTACGGTCTTCACATGGACCGCATCATCAATTAGCCTAGCTCCCCAAGACGCTGGCATATATTACTACGATGGGACGCACCTAGTCTCTGGACGATGCATCTCGCGGATGTGTGCACTGCAACCGTACTACCCAAGCCAGCAGCCGCGCCGCGCCAAACTCCCACGGACCCAAGTTGCAGCGTACGGCGGCACGGATGACGTATACCTACGAGTATGCACGCACGTACGCCGCGGCGAGTCACCTGCCTCCGTCTGCTAGGCCGCTAGCTAGCAGTAAAAAAAAATAAAAGAGACCTGTGTCTGTGTCTGTCTGCTAGTAGGCCGCGGGGCAAACGACTCGTCGACACGCGGAGTCGCGGACGAGGCAGGTGTTGGCCAATATATATAGAGGAGCAGCGACGGAGGCAGCAAAGCTGGAGCAAGCAAGGTAGCGAGTGGTGGCTAAGCTCCGTGACTTGCCAGGCGTCGCCGGCCGAGTGGTGGCTAAGCTCCTGCATGCTGAGGTTCTGCTGCTTGCTTTATTTAGTATTCCGTTTCTGCTTGCTCTTCCTGTGTTCTCCTTGGTTTCGTTTTTGCCTCTCTCGATGCGTTCATGTGTCCATGTCCTTGCATCCATGGAGATGGCCGGCCTGGGTTCGTAATGTAGATCGCGGGTGGGTGCGTGCGTGCTGGTACATGGCTACATGCTCATGTGTGTGGCGCGCGCGCGGCGGCCCGAGGTCCGTTCGCGGCGCGGGAGGACCGAGAAGAGAGGCTCGGTGCGCGTGGTGTGGTGGCCGTCGTCGTCGTCGTCGATGGGGTGGCGCGCCGCCCTCACGAGAGAGAGTGCTCTCGATGGGTGGCGGGTGGAGCTGAAGTAGTAGCAAAGCAGACGCGGGTGCGGGTGCGCCGGCGAGGCTCGGTGCGAGCGCGCTTGCCGGACGCCGCCGCTGGCATTACGAAGCATAGCATCGGGAAAACATGCATGGACGTGTCCATCTAGCTAGGAGTAGATTCTAGATGACCTGCTCACTACTAAGTACGGAGTACTGGAGGCACGTTGCAACACGCCAAATTTCCTGCGCGCGGTTCTCGATCCGTCCTCGTTTCTAAATTCTACTTGACCCCGAGCACAGGCCAAGGGGCGCCTCAGTCCACATGTGCTTTACTCACTGAGCACATATACTTTTCTTGTCCGCCTTTTTTGGCGTTATCATACTTTATATACAGCGACGGCCGACACGACGCACCTGCCATGGCATCGCACCGGTCTAACGTTTCGACACCAGAGACACGCCACGCGCCCCGAGCTTCTGCTGCGTGCGATCCGGTTCCAGCCAACCGCCGATCGACACGACACGCACGGCGTCCCTGGTATTGATTGGGGGCAGCCGGCGACGTGTCCGTGCCTAGCTGCCTAGGAGGCCCTGTAAAGTCGGACGGCGCCCAGCAGTACGGGGGCCAAATGGACACACGCGCGCCCTGCTCCGCTTCATTTCTTTCTTGCTTCTCTTTTCTTACTTATGGGTTTCTCCCTCCTCGCTCTAATCTATCTAGAAATGTATGTTCAATTTCTTGCTGGCTTGGCTTACGTTCTTGCTCGTGCCAATCCTCGATATGCAGGAGCAGGGGTGTTCTTGCCTCTCTATGCTGGGAGTTTTTTTCTCCCTCGCCCTATGCTGGACGCTGTTCATGGTGGTGGTTTCCATCATCTAGTTTTTTTTTTTTTTTTTTTGAGGGTGATTTACATCGGCTAGCTACAGTGCTAGACGAGCTTCGCTTTGGCCCGAAGAGGCGGCCGCGCGCGCCACCGCCGATTTAGCCTACAGCTGAGGCCCATTCTCTTTTTTTTCTGAAGGAAAGATGAGGCCCATTCTCGTGCCGGCAACACTAGCCGAAAGGGCCGCCTTCACTCAAAAAAAAAAAAACCCAAATGGGCGCCTGGGCGTTCATCTGCGGCGCCGGTGCATGGAGCTACATCTGGCGTGTTGCTCGCAAGCTCACAGCATCTCTCTGTGATTAACCGATCTGTATTGGAGCCTTTTGCTTGATTGTTAACATCATTCTCAGGGAGGACCTGCACCCATACTTCTTGCTACAGCATCTCTCTGTGCACGCAACGAAGAACTGGCTTGGGTTCAGATCTTGCTGTCTACTCTTCTGTTTTCCACTAGTTCAGCAAATGTAACATTCAAGGCATCATCCAGCAGAGCTGCTGCATATAAAACACACAACGAGTATATGGAATAGAACCCAACCATTGTTTGCCAGGAAATCACAAGCCAACCCGACCCTACCAACCAGTCCTCTTTTTTGCTTATTGCAGATATGATCAGTTGCAGGGAAGACTGACTTCAGATTTGATAGGTTCAGATTGACATCACACACAGTCCCATGATGGTACAAGGTAAAACAACATGTCATGCACCAGGCCTCCTTATTTTAGCAAGGACACACACACACACTGTTAGTAGTATCAACCCACCACCCTTTTATTGAACTCCCCACTCCTGCCTTGCACCTTACAAGCAGCAGCCCTGACAGCACTTTCATACCCAATACCTGGGTGGCATCAGCAACAGAGACTTTTCCCTTGTACCAAAATGCATGCCACGGCACATGACTGCTCTATCAAGCCATTTCTTTCCCCCGTCTCCTAGGCCCGTTGGAGCTCTCGCCGCTCCCGCTCGTGCTTGCGCCGCCATTTTGTTGCGCCAACATCTGCGCTCCAGCAAACAACAAAGCAAAGCTGAAAATGTGGTGTCTGGGTTTTCTGAAAATTTAACTTCGTCAGTATATGTGCAGTTGGATTCAGGGGATGCAGTAATATCCTGTTAGTACTAAATGGACCTGTGACTAGTCCCAGGTTTCGTTTCAGAACTTAAATGTCCTGTTTTCAGGTAACTGCAGGATCTATTCTGACTGTCTCGCTTCTGCCTGTCATTTCAGGCAGCCTGCAATACGAAAAGGCTTACTGATACTACGGAATAAGCTATACAATTCCCAGACAAATGGCAACATAATCCACTTGTCGATTTCCTACGATAAAAAAGTTTTGTCAATGGTAGCCTGATTTTAGCATAGACAGAAGATCATTGACATGTGCTATCTTGACCTCATAGAGCTGTTCATATATTATTTGTGCCTACCGAACAAGCTTCCTCACAAGGCTTTCATCATTTTCGGCACCGAGGTCAGAATTTTCTAAGCATATGCATGCCCGTTACTTAGATCATATCCAAAAGTACATTTCTATATAATCAAGGTCAGTTCTCTGTGGCACACTAGCACATCGACCTTTATGCTGAACTCCTTCTGAGCTATGCTTAAACTATCCAAGACTGACACTGAGTCACATGCATAGTGAAGTGGCCAGTGAGTTTTTCTTAATCTATATTACCTAGTATAATTTACCAAGATATAGGAACTAATATTGCACATATTCAGTCCCATTGTCTGAAGATGCAAATAATCAGTAGGAGGAAATTATTTCTGTCAAGAAACCAACATGGATTTGTTACGTCTAGTCAGAGCGTCCAGAGCTAGACTCTGGAGACTAAGATCATGGTAAAGCTGTGACCTGATAGCACAAGGGTGCAACAGGAACCAGAAATCTGATTCCTTGATAGAAATGTTGATTAAAAGAGCAATAGAGTCATCACCTTCTTGGATTTTGTGTTCCTCAAAGCATGTGTCAGGAGTTTCTCCAGTTTCTCTAGCTTATTAGCATCTGAGTCGTCAGCATTATTTTCAACTGACCTGCAGGATTTCACATTAGCAGCTTAGGGCTAAACAGGGTAAATAATACACCAGGAGATTTTCTGAAAGGCCTGGAGGCTACCAGGAAGCAATCTCTCTAAGGCTTGACTGTATATTTGAAGGATCTCCATCCTGGTTCAGGACCAAAATAGTGTGTCAGAGATATGTGAGCACATCTATAAGAAATTATGCATTTTGGCTATCCTGGATGCAATATGGTATAATTACAACCTAGTATTTGATTTTTTGGGGGCCAAATAGTGTGTCAGATAGCTCATTTGGATAAATTGGTAGTTGATAATTTCAACTTAAGAAATATAGACTGATTGAATCCACAGTATGATGTTTGGCAGATAAATGTTCCACACCTAAACAAGCTCTAATCTATGCAAAAATAAAAGCTATATAGATTCTTTTACATTGTTGGTACTTGCATCGCCTTCATTCAGGTTCTTTCCGGTTCCCGCAAATCTCTGATATCGGTCATATGTACCTTCTATGCTGAAAACAAATGCATCACATTAACAATTCGAAACTCAGTGTACTTTTAAAGCTTGAAGGCTCTGACTGGCAATTTCAACCTAAATTTCAGCACCTGGAAAAACAATAAAATGGAATCATGTCTTTCACTTTTATAATTTGGTGAAGACCTGTATATAGGTCCATTTATGTCTCTACCTACACAAACAAGATCCACCTAGTGTAATTTCGGAAGCTTCTGCATTACCTTTTTTCCTCTTAAAAACCAGCTGCTTTTTGACCTTGATTATTTGAAGAATCAGGAGCATTACTAGCCTTGAGATATATTTAAGCCCTTTTCTTAACCTTCTTAGTCCCTTTTCCCCAGTTTCACATATGCTA
The DNA here is from genome assembly GCA_012064385.1 of Puccinellia tenuiflora. Taxonomy (NCBI): domain Eukaryota; kingdom Viridiplantae; phylum Streptophyta; class Magnoliopsida; order Poales; family Poaceae; genus Puccinellia; species Puccinellia tenuiflora. The sequence goes on from QRDG01000694.1 coordinate 570,242, forward strand.
TTGCACTTGAAACTGATGCAAGGTTTCACATTTTCAACTGCAATGTTGTCAGAGTAAGAACACCAGTTCCAGGACACTGATAATTCTTTTTTTTTTGAAAATTAAATCAGTTCGACACTTGATTATTTGATGAATCCGGAGCATTACTAGCCTTGAGATATATCCCTTTTCTTAACATTATTAGTTCCTTTCCCCAGTTTCACATATGCTATTGTACTTGAAACTGATGCAAGGTTCCACATTTTCAAGTGCAATGTTGTCAGAATAAGAACACCAATTCCAGGACACTGAGAAATTCTTTTTGGAAAAATAAACTATTTAGATTATATTTTACATTTATCTTCATGATCAAAGTAATTCTACTGGATAGTAGATTAATCCATCTTATATAAATAGAGATCGCGAGTACTTGAAGTGTGATAAAATATTTTAGCTCAATATCAAGGAAAACATAATATTGGATTAAGCCCATCATTATATATAGATGGAAAGAAGAAAATGTGACATTCATGGATATATGACAAAAGATGGAGATAACTATGTATATAAGACACGACGAAGTAATCCTCTATATTAATGGATGAGATGTTCTACCTGCAGTAGGGAGGTTGAAGAAAATGAGAACTTTCAATGAAATAATTTTAGAGAGCATATGTAAATAGACAATTTTATCAAGATAGGTATTTAGTGAGCTTGGAAGTACAAAACCATGGTATGACTTCGCCAAGCGTATAAAACCTGAAAGATTTGAGGATTATCGATTTTAAAACTATACTCTTGTGCATTACTATTTTAATGAGGAATTGTGATGCAAAGATAGTGCATCCCATAAACTTATTCTTGATTGCTGATATAAGGACAAATCTTATATTGACAAGTTGCCAAAACGGGGTGACCTCATAAATGTGCAACTTTGCAACTCGACATGTAGAGCCATGTCGTGATTGGTGATGCTAATGGACATTGAAGGTATTTAGAGGATTTGTCATAAACAAATTCATTTGATAAACATTAGTTACTTTAGTAAGTTTATAGGACCATCTTCCTTGAATTTGGGTTTAGGCCCATGTATACCTTGTGTGACAATACTTACCAATTACAAATAAGATATTATCCAAGTTGTACATGTTCTATGTATCTTTTAAGATTATAACACCAATGCCAACTAATTCTACCAATTTGGCCAATAATCGTAAAGAAGCCCCTCTACACAAGAGGAGAACATATTTAATAAGAAGATAAAAAACTAGAAAATATCAAATAATCTCATCTCATCCATCACAAAATTTTCATAATTTCTATTTCTCAAGTTCCCAGGTTTCGAAAATACATAAATTACTTTGTTTTAGACATCTTAGGCACATTATATATGACCACTTGTCATCACTTGGTATGTGAATTAGATATGGTAACACAACTAAAGAAATATGTACCATTGTGAAGAGTTGAGGGACTTAGCCATGTTTGTGGAGGTTAGGCATGTTGAAATCATTGGAGAGGCATACTATAATGGATCTAATGCTCACTGGTCTATGTCTGCATTTGTGAAGAATAATTGAATGTAAGTGATTATTAGATGACTCACTAACTCTATATTGGTTTCAACTTGTCGAGAGATAATCAGTTTTAGCGTATTTGTTGACAATACAACATAACATTCCTTGTTGTACTTTTTGAGGAATATGAAAAACACATGTAGTTTTTATTAGACACTCTTTTGAGGCCTAGGACTCTCATACCATGTTAAGTTTTATGCACTACGCAACACAACCAAAAGTCCTAAATCATGCAAAAGACTAGGCAATCCACATATACACTTCAACACTCTTCATATTTGACTCGAGGAGGCCAACCTCAAGAGGCCTATACATGGATATAGAGGGGGCACCACATTTTTGGTTAAACTGTGAAAGCCAGGACTCGAATTTGAGACCCTGGCTCTCATACCATGTTAAGTTTCATGCACTAGCCAACGCAAATAAAAGTCCAAACTCGTGAAAAGGGTTAGTCGGTAAACATATACACTTCGACACCCCCTCTCACTTGTGACGTAGAAAGTCAACACATGGATAGAAGAAGAAGAACTTCAGAGGTATGGCTGAAGATGAAGATGTCTATATGTGAATACAGAGGACATAACACATTTTTGGATAAACTGCGAAAGACAGGACTCGAACTCGAGACCTACGATTCTGATGCCATATCATATTTCATGCACTAGCTAACACAACCAAGAGTCGGAACATATGAAAATGGCTAGCCAATCCACATATACACAACATGGTTAACGTGTCTTAGTATGTATAACCACATAACTATGTTGCTCCTTCAGGGAAGCAAGATAGTAGCATCGAAACATGATTAGATTCTTTACTTTCATATTAGCTATTATTCATCTCAATTATTTCACATGAAAATTCTATAATGGGTTCATAATGCGATATGGGTTTTTGTAGTAGTACCATTAGGTACCAAAGACATAGGTGGAGAATTTATTCCTCTAAAAGAATGCCCCTCCTTCCGCCAAGGGCGCTTTTCCTTCCTTGAGGTGGTATCTTTACATAGAGGAGACCAACAATTACACGTAGACAATGACCTTTAGCAAAGTCACTTTGCCTAACCTAAGCATGAGCTATAATATAAGGTTTCAATATCCCCTAGTGAAACTATCGAAGCTGTGAAGGCAGGTTTGTGACATAGAGAAGAGAGATCTAGGTCATTGATCTATCCAATCCATTTCATGGGTGAACATGTTCTCCATACTCCAAGGAAGCTCGAGAGCCAAATTCAACTTTTCTAGGGAAGCCTTTCATATAGCTTAAGAAATAGGCCTACGCAGTGGCTAGAGTCTATCAAATTGATGGACGACACGGTACATCAAATAAGTGGTCGAGGACATTCTATTTTCCCTCATTTCCCCACTTCAATATGCATCACAACAAATAGGCTAACCACCATATAAGCATCTACGCCACGGAGATGCCCCCAATGACACTACACTTATTGTGCACTTTCGTCACAAGGTAAGCTCACAAAGTCCAACAATCTTACCTAGGTCATACACACGAACAAAGGTCATGCATGTGATGTGGTAGGAGTTCCTAGCTACAAAAAGATTTTCTAGTGGAAGCGCCCTCTTGCGCAAGTGACCATCCCTAAAGATCTAGGGGTGAAGTAACTAACTTGCCTCGCAGAAGGTCCATCTATGAAGGAGTTGCAAACCTGTGTGAGGATGATTTAGCAATGAGAGAAGGACGCCTGTGTGAATTTCCTTGTGAGGCAAGCATCATACCCTCATGATCCGTGAAGCATCCTATCAAGGTAGAGTCTTTTATACAATCCCAAAGGAGTCGTGAAGTGACAAGCTATGTGAGTGGTGAATATGCACTTTAAGACGTCACTAGTTATACCAACCTGAGTGTTGAGCGACATTGGGGGCAAAACATGTGATTCCTATAGATGCAACTGCAAGGCTAGCTTTCTCATCTTGGAAGAAGGTAGGCGAACTTGTGAGGACAATTTTTGTAGAGTAATTTGGATAAAATGAAAATTGATTAGAGCACACATTTCATTTCAGGTAAGAAGCCATGGGAAACTAGTCAACAATGTCGTCATAAAGCTGATGATCCTTAATTACAAAGCCTCTCGAAGAGGAACACACTACATCTGAGCGCTGCCACTGAACTTTTGAAGAAATATAATGCAACTAAGTAGGTTTTCCCAACTTTTATGATTTCTGCCATGTTGTGAGATGATGTTTGTCTAGATTAGAAGGGAATCTCCACCCTTTATATCTAGTTGGTACCTCTTACATTGACAAGCTCTTGAAATGAGTTTCAAGCTTTAGTTGAAATGATTTCTTGCATGATAGCACTGAGATACGCCTCCTAATTCAAGGCCTGATTTTGAGGAGTGCTTGCACAATAATATTGAGATTTCGAGCTGGCATGTCCCATTGAAGCACTCATTTAAAGACCATCGGGATGGTTCAATGATTTGAGAATTGTCCAACATCCATCCTGGTATTATCGACTCTCCACCACGTCTCCATACACGCAAGATTGGTATGTATGGTAACTGTAAGGGATGCTTATGTGAACCATTTTAACGAAATGGTACAATTCTCATGGCCCTTGTCCATTGGCAAGAGGTTGGCGACAAAGCTTTTGTTCCTTTCAGTCTCTTGATACACATGTCAAAAAACTCCTCCAGTGACACCTATGAAGGAGAGAAAATGTGGGTACTATTCAATCAACCATCAAGGCGAATCACTGGAAAGCGGATGTTGATGAACTTTTCATCAAAGCTTACATTAGTGTATTTAGGCATGAGATGCCATGCTTGGGTAGGCAACTTCTGTCGTTTAGGTTGACGAACGTGTCAATGCTCTTGGCATGCCATACTTGCTAGGCTAACACCTCGAGTCGTATAGATAGACAACAAGGTGAACATTCTACTTTTTAACATCCCCTTGGAGGTCAATGATATGCCCATGCGTGCCAGGACTTAACCGATGAAGCCACCAACCACATAAATGCTTTTCAATTACCATTTATGAGATGGAGAATCATGTAATCTCTATGTCTTTTTTTATAGAAGAGCCTTATTAGCGAGAGACCGATCCTTTCGAATCTTCACTTGCATCACCACCAGGGGTCCTGACGTGGATGTCTTTGATTGGACACTAAACATGAGAAAAGGTCACAAAAAGTCTTTATCCCGCAACACAAATGCTAGTAAATGAGGAAATACACCCTAAATGTTAGTGCATGCGCTACACGAGCAGGAGCGAAACTAGGATTAAGTTAAAAATACTCCTCTATCAACAAGGCAAAGAAAATTTCGCAATACTAAGCTTGTACATAATTGGACCATGGAATAACCATGGGACTTGATAACCAAGAGTCGGCACATCTAAGGCAACCACCACTGTACATGCCGGTTGATACACCCAAAGAATAGCAAGGAACAACATCATGTAAGATGGCATTAAAGGCGGACTCAGGACCCAGGGTAGTAAATGTCCAGATGCATAGAGTGAAAAGGTTTGACATATACATACAAGCATCTTGTTTGTTTGTAGGTCGGGACGGTAGTACAAAAAGTACTACTACAATCAAGTTCCCCAAAGCTCGGGTTAGCCTTCATACCCTTTCCCTGGGGGGATACTATTATAGGGTAAACTGTTCACCAAAGAAGATATGATAAAATTAGTAATTACATCCAAAAAAAAAATCTCACGCTTCGAGGTCCTCATAATATTCAGACTCAGGTTGCCCCTAGTCTCCTCATATCGACATGTGGGGGGTTGTAGCTAGAAATCAGACCGATTATCTTAACTCGACATTTGTTGGGTAGTGTATCGCAATTGGTAGAGGTAGGATAGGAAAAGGGTAAATTGGAATGTCAACACAAGTATACATACGTGTATCGATATATTATCGATGATGTCAATGTCTAGTTTAAGATACACAACACATTGCATCTTCTAGCTACTCACTCATTCCAATGCTGGAGTGATTATGCCAACATTGGAGTGATTATGCCAACACATACCTTACGCCAATATTAACTTTTGTCCCCTCACCTTTTTGCTCTAGTGTAGTTTACAATCTTGATTCCAATAGAATTAAATATTCAACCAGAGTCCTATGTTTGGTCACTCAACTCATACCTTTCCTTTGGTTTGTAAACCCAATTCCAACATCATCTTTAAGTTGCATCTTTTGATAGTTAAATTGGCCACTTGCCTACTTTCTTAATACCTTTGGTCTTGGCCTATGTGGCACTTGAGGCAAGAAAACTTCAGAAATATCCCATTCTTAATTCCAACATCATCTTTAAGACCCGCCACTTCAGCAATATCCCTTTGTACTAATGTCATCTTTCTTCTACTTGTCTTGTTGTTCCTTCCATCTCCGTGTACTTCTTGCCTCTCTCTGTTGTGGACGCTAGTAAGATGGATGCGACCGACCGGAGGGCAAGTAGACCAGTACGATCGTATTGGATGAGTATATGGTCACGTGTTTCGCAAAGATTGCAACACAAAGTAAAATAGCAGAGTCCTTTACAAAAGTATAGGATTAGAAAAGAGTCCAATTGTATTAGGAAATTAATAATTCCTCAAATTAGAAGAGGTTGGAGGCATGAGCATCCATTATAAAAGGATGACATATTGATGTGTATCTAATTTTGGATCAAGCAAGAATAATCAATCTAATTTATTCCTGGTTATTTTCTCTTCTCAACCTATGTCTACCCAATCCCTCATAGCCACGTCCTATGGATATCTTCTACATGCTAGTATGTCGTTGTGTATGAAAGTCCACACCAATTGGTATCAGAGCCGACGACCATAGCTTTCGATGTCAGCTCTTTCAAGGGGAACTCCAAGGTCTCTGTTCAACCAATCTTTGAAGAATTCAAGGTGCGCATGCTTGATATCATTGCATAAAAGGAAAAGAGGATAATGATGGCTTCAACCACCAACATGGCGGGCTGCAACAATGTTAGCGCAACCAGAAGTCAACGCAACAACAATGAAGTATCACAAACAGACGGCAGTGGAGGAGCAGCAAGAAGCAGAGATAGTGAAGCCAAAAATGATGGCTGTGAGACTCTTCTCAGCGGTTGAGCTCATTGAATCGATAATAGTGAAGCGGCAAGTTGTGATGGATGTAGCACGTGATTACACGGTGATGGACATAAACATGCCACACATGGATCATATTTGCATGGAGGCATGAGATTGTCAACTCAAATTGGGATGAAATTTTACATGTAGATTATAAGAAGATATTCACAACCATTAGCAAAGTAAACCACAACATGCATTCACAAGAACACATCTAAATTTCTCCATACAACCCATTAAATTTACTTTTTGAACTTATAAAAATGATGACAAAACCCAACAACAAGCCTTTTGTTTGCTAGTCTTTATATATTCTACTACTTCAATCAATGCATACTGACAGTTGTTTCAGACTTACTCTCATTGAGAGAGGATGGCACTAGGAGAGTTGGGGCAATTTTCGTTGGTTTATTTCTCACACAATGTCATGCTAAAACTGAGGGCACGGGGTTACATACTTATAGCTGCTAGCCAGCCAGAATATGCCATATTCTAGTCTAAGATGCTAGTCTAAAACTGCTAACTACCAGTCCTTGATGCCCCTAAAAGCAGTCAAGGATGCTATCCTAACAGCCCCACACCACAAGGACACAAGGACCATGTGCTGCAGCCCCACACAGGACCATGCGCTGCAGCCCCACACAGACCTAGTACAGAGACTTATCCAACATTCTCCCCCTAAGTCTTGTGCGTCGTCTTGTGGGAAGGTTGAATCATCAGAGCAGAGCCGGCTCCTCCTCCTCCGCCTGTGCGACGTGGGCCTGGCCGCGTCGTGGCTGTTGACACTCCCTGGCCCAGTGGCCAAGCTGGCCACAGTTGTGGCAGGTGTCGTCTTGTGCCGGCTTGGGCCTGCCGGCGGCGCCTCCGCGGGCATCACCTCCGGCACGTCCTTGCGCCCCAGCCTGGGCGTCTTTGCGCGCCCTGCGCGGCTTGCCACGCTTGCGGCCGCCTGTCGTGGAGGACTCCCCCTCCTTCCTGTCACCGTGGCAGGAGTCCCGCTGCTCCCGAGTAAGGAGTAGCTTCCCGCCAATGTTGAAGGGCCCCGAGAGGGGCCGTGGCTCGTCGGTATCGACGACCTTGAGGCGACCTATCGCCTCCTCGATCGACATCGTGGAGAGGTCCAGCAGGGACTCGATTGAGTGAGCCATCTGCTTGTACTTCTCGGGGACGCAGCGAAAGAGCTTCTCAACAGCTCTCTCCTCGTCGTAGGTGTCATCGCCAAACTGCACCATCTTCTGCAGCAGAGTGTTGAGACGGAGAGCAAAGTCGTCAACGTCCTCATCTGGCTGGAAGGCCAGGTTCTCCCACTCCTTGCGAAGTGCCTGCAGAGTGGACTTGCGAGCACGATCGCTGCCGATACGTGTCGCAGCGATGGCGTCCCAAGCCTCCTTAGCAGTCCGCTTGTTGGAAAGCGAAAACTGCATCTCGGGCGGGACTGCGGCAATGAGGGCGTCCAGCGCCCGTCGATCCTCATGGTGGTCGACGTCGCCGTACTGGACCGCCTCCCACATGTGCCGCACCTGGAGCCTGATCCTCATGACCGCGGCCCACTCGACATAGTTGGTTTTGGTGAGGGTAGGCCACCCAGCACCGGGACCAACGTCCCTGACCACAGTCCGGACCCCATAGAGGCCGCGGTCTTGGTCGTTCCAGCCGCAGCCGCCGCCGTGCGCGCCTCCACCGGGAGCGCCTCCTCCGGGAGCGTCGCCGCGTGCGCGGGCTTGCTCGGCTGCCCACTGCGCCGTCAGCGGATGCGGAGCTCTTGGCGCTGCCGCGCAACGCCTTAGCCTCCGCTGCAGCTTCACGTGCTGCCTCCGCTGTCGCTGCTGCTTCTACCTCTGCTCTGGCTGCAGCCAGCTCCGCCGCTGCCAGCCTCGACACCCTTGCTGCCGCCGCAGCAGTTGCCGCAGCCACTCGCTCACGCTCCTCTGCCACAGCGAGCTCGGCCTCCTGCCGACGCCGCGTGCTCGAGGTAGCCATGTGCTGAGAGTGGCCTGCGGACATGGCTCGCCGCTGGGGGGCTGAGAGCTGCTTCTGACGAGCTGCTGCTCGACAACCCGGATGGAGGGAAGTAACCAGGGACAGCCGGAGCTGCTGCTGCTATCGGCTGGGGCTGCTCCACCCCCTGGGAAAGAGGTGAGCACGAAATGCTCAGGCTGCAAGACAACCTTGCTCTGATACCACTTGACAGTTGTTTCAGACTTACTCTCATTGAGAGAGGATGGCACTAGGAGAGTTGGGGCAATTTTCGTTGGTTTATTTCTCACACAATGTCATGCTAAAACTGAGGGCACGGGGTTACATACTTATAGCTGCTAGCCAGCCAGGATATGCCATATTCTAGTCTAAGATGCTAGTCTAAAACTGCTAACTACCAGTCCTTGATGCCCCTAAAAGCAGTCAAGGATGCTATCCTAACAGCCCCACACCACAAGGACACAAGGGCCATGTGCTGCAGCCCCACACAGGACCATGCGCTGCAGCCCCACACAGACCTAGTACAGAGACTTATCCAACACATACAACCCTGGTTTTTAAGGCGTTAAGGCATCCTAAGGTGTTCTCTCCCGCTCTGACGCCTAAGCAAGCCTAAGCGCCTAAAGCGAGCAAATTTTCAAGTTGTTGCCAGGAAGCTTTAAGCATACAACATGAACTATTTAAGAATCTACATTGAACTTTCTTAATTATATGTTAAGTTTGGCACAAACACACATTTAATTCTACTGAAAAAAATCCAATAAATGAGTGGAAATTATTGCAACGCTATATGTTATCTTTTATGGAACACTATTTATGGGCAAAATATTGAATTTTCTATATGTTTGACATTCAAAAACTGGAAAAGGCACACTTTGGTGACTATTTATTTGAGGAACACGATATTTTTCGTATTCTAAAGCTAAAGGTATCTTCAATCATGTAAAAACAAACTAAATCACACGACATAAATTCTTCAAAACGAAAGGAGTTTCACATTGAAGTGCCAAATATAGTAATATTCAAGTGATATACATGTTTAAAAGAAAATCAAGGGATGAATAAGACCAAGTATCTACCATTAAGACAACCATATGAACAAATACTATTGGTGGAACGTAATAATATTTATATCAATGTAAGCATCATCACAACCATATGAATAAAAATTCTTGTAAATCTTGTTTGTTGAAGCAATTCCGACTTGACAGAATTTTTATTGAAGTAGAATTTCCTATGCACATCTTTTAAAACCAAGTTAGAAAAAGACATGCACAAGAACCATCAAAGTATAGAAATCACAAATACCTTACAAATACCATAAATGTTAAACCATTAAATACCACAACTGACCAAGAATCCTAGATTTCATATCATAATGTGGTAATATGGAAAACATTTTGTGCACAGATTCTTTTTCCAAAATTTTCATGAAATTTTATGAACACCATATCGAATTAGCATTCTATGCAACAATAAAAAGACAAGGAAAATAAAATAATTTGAACAATCATCAATGATAAGGTTTTTATTTTATAGAGGTTTAATCCAAAAATCATCTACAACCTACTTACGAAAGGGACAATCTATATGGGTAAAAGGATCTAAGCTGGGCGGTCCCATATTCAAATACCTAGGTTTTTAGTCATTACATAAATATTATTTTTTATCATATGGATCTATCATGGTTAACTACAATAAACCAAATTTCCAATATAATTATATTTCAAAATCATAACCCAAAAACTAAATAAATTATGCATTGAATCGCAACCCTTATTTTCAATTATTTCACAAAACGAAAATAAATACTATACGCATTTGCATGCCATATTTTGTTCTGAAAGTACCATTTCCAAAGGAATCCAACACAATTCCACATGTTTCCTAATATAGCATTTAATATGCGTAAGCATCCATAACTTTTGATGCTTTAGATTTAGATTTATACTTTTTAAACTTAGCTTTCGCCCTTCTATGTACTTGGAAAAAAACAGAAATTTAAATTCAAAATGTATTATAATCTTGGTTATATAATGTTGAAATTTTGAGTTTCACTATTATTGTAAATGTTTTGACGAATTATGGTTTTAAATTTACTGTATAGAGACCTATAAAAAGATGAAGATATCTCAATTTCCATTTTCGAAATTAGCATTGATATTTAGAGTCCAAATTATGTAGGGAGTAATATATATATTTTAAAATTATTGCATACTAAAGTATAGCTTGAATGCTTGTCTTGCAGACATAATTTGAAAAGCTATTCCTACATATGTTAATTTCCCATTTTAACGAGATCATCTGAGATGTTTAGACCTTTTTCTTAATTTCAAGGTATCTTATGTTATAACTAGTACAAGAAGTAACTTCTTTATTTTTGTACCACGAGTGTTTCTAAACATTCATGTAGTTATGTTTCTAAACTAATTTTATTCGCTTCATACATTGGTATTTTCCAATAAAAGATATCTTTAGCACATATTTTATTACCACCTTTCGTTTTATGTGACAATTGACTTATATTGCTTTTAGTTTAGCTTTACCACATAGTGTTTCTATTGTGTTTGTTAGGGAGACAATTCATCCCCAAATAACATACTCTTGTGGCTGCTAGTGTGTTAGTTGGCTTATCTTGAATTGTTATGGTTTTCGATAAAACTATTATTTCTCGTATTACCAAGTTATCTTTTGGTTTTATTCATTATCGTAGTTGCATTGGTCGCATCATCAAAGTGGAATGATATCCAGGGAGCAAGGTAAAAGTTGTTGCCTGGGAATCTATGTGCCAACAAGAGCTTTCCAAAGTTTGTGATAAATTGTTGGTTGTGAGCATTGAGTGCATAGGGTTTTTATTTTTTCCCATGGATCTTGTGATAAATAGTTACTTAAGGAATGCCCACTCTTACATGTAGTTATTGGAGTGGCAATATATAAACTACGAAACATACATGGAAGTTTTCTTATTTACACCATGTTTAACAGCTCATGTCTATTTTAATGCTAAATAGTCATTGTAGATATTCACAATGGTTTCTCTCCATGGACAATTAGTCATGTTAGAGAAGTTATAAATTACTACTTCTCACCATGTTTATTTGGCATAATCGTGTTCAATGGTTCTACGATCGCTACGTTGTTTTATCATTAGCAACATTTGGATTAATGCAAGGAGTTTTGTAGCCAAGAGCATGTGCTTAAGTTGTTGGAAAATAGGCATAATTCAATTTTGTTAGAGAGAAGTTGTCATATTGCTTTGTGAAATCTTATTTCATAGGGTTAAGGTCTAATGAGTTGTTCAAATGATTTAACATGGCTATAGTTGTGGATTTCATATTTATGTGATTATGACTCCTCTTGAGAAATAGACAAGTACATGATTTATTCATAAAAACGAAAACTGATCATTTACAAGTTGTGATTATTAAGAGGGAACACATATACATGTGAACCACCATTACAGTCAACGCAAGCCATGCTCCAAACAACCAGAAGTCATATAAAACATGCATGCCCTATGCCATTCGCATGTTCCAAACAAACTATGATTATGGAAAATGTTGACAATCAAAACATTCTAGAGATTCGTATTTTCTAGAGATTGCCAAAGAGGTTAATTGTTGTGTGGTATGCGGAGATTTATATATAAGCCCATTATGTTCGAACCTACATAATATAATTATTGTATTATATATAAGTACGCATTTAATAGTATTAGTAGCATAGTAGAAGGGAATTGTTAACACACTATGATGAAACCAATTTTCTTCATAACTGCGACATAATAGTGGACTCTGGTGAGTCAGCATTGCCAACATTATTCATAGGACTAAGAGTAAGACTAACACATTATTTGGACCTCTTTGATTCACATGATCCTAAAACCCATAGGAATAGCTAAAATGGAGGGTTGCAATATCATTTTCATTCCAAATTTACAGGATTTTCGTTTGTTTGCTTGCATCATAAAAGACATAGAATTCTTTTCAAAAGTTTGGAGTGGATGGAATTTTTCCTATTAAATCTACAAATCAATAATAAAGAATCTAGTCAAATGAATAATTTGGAGTGGAGAATTTTTTCCTTACAAATAAAAATATCCATGTAGCAAAAGGTTATATGGATTAAAATCCTTTGTAAAGTGTTCGAATTAAAGAGACCCTTACAAACTCTCTAGTTTGTAGGATTACAAAAACATAGGAATTGAATACACACACAAATATGATAGGAATGGATATTCTTGACTTGCAACTTCAGTTTGTAGGAATAGGAAAACACAAGAATCCTAACAAACTTTGTGCTATAGAGGACTAACAACATAAGCATTAGTTTTGAATATGAGGAAGTAATTAAGAATAACATCGACAATTTATGCCATATCCAAAGAGATTGTATAACTTTTATATTTATAGATTTTTTTGTAATAGATCTTGCACGTAGACGAATGCATATTGGGTTTGATGGGGAAACTCCACTTATAACCCTTGTTTCTCAGTTATATTTTATTTTATGTACTTAGTGACACTTGGGGCATATCTTCATTGGGACACATGCCACAACGTAGCGGCGGCAGACTAACGTTAGTGATGTCCACCACGTTAGCAACAAAATGTAGGAGCCGGGGAAAACCCCTTGTTTTCGGGGTTGTAGTGTCTTTTTAGGGCCTCCCTATTTTAGGGCCTCTATTAGGGGGGGCGTTGGAGTTTTTTTCCGCTTTATCTACAAAAAATAGTTTAGGGGCCTTGCTAGAGGTTCTCTAATTGTGTTTGGGGGCAGCAGATGTTCTTTTGTTAGTGGGATTTCAAGCATTCACCAGATGATTCGTGTTTGAGGACTACGAGCTTGCTAAGAGGATATAAAATCCATAGTTGTTGCATTAGATTTGAATACGGTCGTATTCTTCTTGTATTCCCTTATTGAGGCGGTAGATGACAATTGCGTTGTTACCATATGCTACGAAGAAAATTAGATGATGCATTGTTATATGTCAACATGAGAAAGTACAAAAGCGTGTCATAATTAATCGCATTCATTGCTTGATTGATGATGTTATAGTCTTCATAATAAGGGTTCTTTGTTGAGAATGGCGTATGAGGAAGGATATACTAGCTAGCATATTTGTCGTGATGTGACATTGAAAATTGGAGTTGACTTCACGAAACTTGTGTCAAAATATTGGTGTACTCAGTTGACCTCTTTTTTTGCGATTATTTATTGAATTATAGCACTTACATGCCATATTTGTGTGGTAAACCCGAGGAGTATGTGGCTTTGTATATGTAACTGAAGTGTCATAGTATTTATGAAATTGACTCATTCATGGTTCTTAATTGTTAATTGGGAATCGTAATGTAAGTAAATGCTGCTTTATTAGGTCCGAGAAAATTAGTAAGGATACCAAAGGAATTGTTTTATGTAATTGTGCTTGTGTAATGCGAATGTTTTTATTCATTGATCATGATTGGAAATGACATGTTTCAGATTTTTATTTGTTCAATTACAAATCGTATGTTGGACATGAAATATATGATATGATGCTTTGCTAGAGTTGGTTGTTCTTGAACATGAGGAAGTTACAACGATAGTAGTAAATTTAGGCCATACTTGATTAATGGCAATCGCTAATTTTCATATTGACGTTTGTGTTAATAGTGGAAATGGTAAATTACGTGTCAAACATTGCGAGAATTAGAGGCCTAGATTTGAAATCAATTATGTTTGGAGAGCCTTGTGCTTTTCGAATATTATGCGGAGTGTTAAATCTTTTATTAATTTCACGTATGATGTTGGTGTGGGTATGCCAATGACGGCTTCATACAATGTTAATATGGGTCCTTCTGAGTTAAAGTAGGGTCACATATTATGAAAATATGTAGTCATCACATTATGACTACCGGTAATTTTGGTTGAGGGAGAAGTACATTGGTGAATTAAGACATGATGAAAGATCATGCATCACTAGAAGAGAATTTTGTTATGTTGGCGTGAGTTGGATGTGAGGACTATGTCAATATGAGAAAGCCTTGCATAAATCCAAGAGGTTTGTGCAATGCGGCGTGACACGCCGCGTCCATGGATGACCAAACTTATACATATCGTATAGTTGATACAAGATGCATAAACAAGGTGGTTGGTGCCACATTCATGACCAGTGTACACGACAAGCATGTATTTTTTTTAAGGAATGAAGGATCATGTTAGTGATTCGAAATGTATTTCGAGCTCAAGTGATCATGAAGCCCTTGCATAATATGTGATTGCGCACAGTTCCAAGGGCGAACAAAATCCCACAACCATATGGCTAAACTAGGATGAGACTGTAACACCCTAACTACCTCGGAGCCGACGGTCATTACCCCTGATAGCTCTCCAGGATGTCTAGACTAGCCCAACAAATAAACATACGTCTTTCCACTGCACTTTCTCTTCATTCGTGCGCACCCCTAATGGAGACTTCTGAGAAGGTCATTCATCCCTAATCGTTCCATGCCAAGCATGCTTAACACATGGGTTCTTTAGAGATTAGCTTCTGAAAAAGTAGATGCACCTTGTTGGTGTGGGTATTCCCTTTAAGCCTTGAGCCAGGATGTCACACACATAGACACACACACACCCTTAGAAGACCAACGACCTTGTCAGTCAACCCTCAGGAAGGAACGTCCGCTCTTAGCACGCGTCAAATGCCAACACATGTACCGCATGTTTGCGCCCCTCACCCGCACATGCTCATATAACCATGAGGGTTGTGTTTGATACCAAATATAACACCCTAGCCACCCCGGGCCCGGGTTCATTACCTTGGCAGATCTCTAGCATCTCTAGATTGGCCTCACATATCAACACACGTCTTTCGAGCACACTTTTTCCCCACTCGTGCGCGTCCCGGTAGACTTTCTGATAGGTCACGCATCCCAATTTCTCAAGGCCAAGCACACTGGTTCTTCGGAGATGAGCTTCCGGAAAAAAGATGCACCTTGTTAGTATAGTACTCTATTAATCCCTTTAAGCCCGGCAAGATGTCACATCGACAATTCATGAGGTTTATAGGTACTTTACTTATGATTTTCTTAGATGTTGGTAAATAAAATTCAGAATTTGCTTTCCTTCCAAGATTAACCTATATCCATGCACTTCAGATTACTAGCCTAGAGTCCGCTACCGGCAGTATAGCAAAATCCGCCCTATCATGCAATATTTTCAAAAAAACAAACACAATGAAAATGGCGAAACCTACCCTATCACACAATATTTTGCAAAAACGCAATGAAATTTTTGAAATAATCTAGAGAAAACTTTAGAAGGCCGGGAAAGCTCTTGAAAATGTTGGAACAGTATCAAAAGGATCCAGAAATTATGGAATACTTGGGAATATCCTAGAAGATTCTAGAAGCCTCAAGAAATACAGGAAATTCTAGACAAGTGAAGAAAAATCTAGGGAATAAGGATTTTTTGGAACCCCGCCACCTTATCCCAGATCACCGGCTTTCGTTTCTTTGAATTGGATCCAATGACGATACCTCTAGGATCTTGTAAACATGTTCAAAGAAGAGCTTCAAATCCTTCGTCGGGTCACCCAAGACCTCCCATCTTCTGCTTCTTAGTTCTATTGGCCATCGTTCTTTCACCTTTTCGAGAGAAGGGGACTCCCAAGCTCTCCGTCTGTCTTCGCTCTAGATCTTGTCGGATTCCTAGAATAAGTAACAGGATTCCTCTGGGAGGGCCAAGAAACATCCAAGATCTCTTGAGTAGGAGGAACGTACGTCAAGACACTCAATTATTGACCTGAATCCACAACAAGTAATTTTGTTACTACGGCTCAAGGGGACTCATGTCGGAATTCTAATTCCTACCGAGGGGTCCCGCGTACTACTATGTGTGGCGTAGTCAACATAGTCAAAGCAAGTTAAGTCAAGGTCAACTAGTCATAGAATGGACAAGAAGAAAAGAATAAGTCAAAGATGAAAGCCGAGAGATAGAACCCCAATGAAATGGGGGGACGGACTAGTCCACCATAAACCATCCACCATCTGTCCCTCCTAGTCCAACATGGATTAGTGGATCACGAATGACCACAACAACCCTCCCACATGGGGGTTGGGAGGGCATGCATGGTCATTTTCCAAGCCACTCTAGCATGTAAATAACCCTGCATGGGGTGAGTAACCATCCACCCTCATTTGAATACTAAAGGGAGAGACCTAAAGATATAAGAATAAGGCCAGGAAAGATCCAGTGGGAAATCTGAGGAGTCTTGACAACTTGGCCAAACGTTGGTGAGAGGTGTGCCTAGAGGCGACACTTTGGAAGTCTACGACTACCAAGGTTTTGTCCGTCTGGTTCTCTCTTGCAACTCTCTCTCTCTCTCTCTGTCTCTCTGTTAATATAGGATTGAGTCATGCTTTCGACAAGGTGACCAACCCTATTGAAAAACATAATTTTGTCAGTTGTCTATTAGTGTATGGCGGCCTTCGCTTTAAGGCCGACGTACACACCCCTACAACCACTAGCTTCTTGAAAACCATGTTCTCTAAGACAACCCTAATCTCTTGTTGTTCGATTACATCAACAATGATCGTATATATATGCCATTAAGAGTGTCATGATAATCATATTTTCCTACCATCTAAACCTATAAAATTATCTATTGTTTCTACAAAAATGGCCACCTTCACAACATGTTATAAAATAAGTTCAACACGATTTAACAACCATACACCAAGCAAAAGTATACAAGCAATTTCATAAACTCGCATTGTTCTCTTTAACGGTTTGTGCCCCCTTAAACAACTTCACATATATGTACACTATTTTTGTAAACTCGCATTGATTGAGAACTAAACAAATAGTTGTAATACAGCAGGCCTGACGTTGGTTAATAAAGAGGTTGTATGTATCAATCGATGCAGAGACCGAAGCTATGATTTCCCTTTTCGAAAGAAAAGAAAACGTAGGCCTGGCCCCGAAGTCAAATTTGGTAAACGAAAAGTCAGCCCAACCGAAGTCTGCACTCACCATGCAGGCAGCATGCGGGTTCAGGTCGGTTTGCGGCTGGTCAGTGGAGCTGAGCAAGGACCTACGGCTACTAGTCAACAAGAGGAAGACGCGGTCCACGCCATTAGAGAAGCTTCCCCGGAGCACCCCCATCCTTTCTATAGAAGGACGCGACACGTCAATTAAAAAAGCAGAGCTCGTGGTCGTGCTCATGGCAGGTGCACAAATAAGAAACCAAGATCCTAAACAGAGTCACGCAAGGCAAGGTGGTAAGGCTGCGGGAGATTGTCTCGAGCATACTGCGTGCCCCACGAATCGCAGGCGTCGCTTATTACCATTACGAGATGTCGAGGGGGATTCAAACAAGACTGGGACCGGAGCGAATCGAGCAGTCCCAATTATCGGGCGAACTCGAGTAGTAGCTTGCAGAGGAGTAATTGTAATTCGTGCGGAGAAGTAAAGGGCGAGGGCGGAGCATGCACGTACCTGGAGGAGGAGTACTCGTAGAGCTTTCCGGCGGGGGAGAAGACGAGCAGCGCGACCTCGGCGTCGCAGAGGAGCGCGAGCTCGAAGGCCTTCTTGAAGAGTCCCGAGCGGCGCTTGGAGAAGCGCACCTGGCGGCTCGTCCGGTCCTCGATCCGCCGCAGCTCCACCCGCCCCGCCGCGTCATCCCTGCTCCTCCGGCCGCCGCTCGTCTCTCTCTATATCTCTCTCGGTGGTTGGAACTTTGGAAGGGATCAGGATTCAGGGGGTGGTGTGTGCCGGTGAGGGGACTGACGACTCTGCTGTAGTACACAGACGCGAGCGCTCATTGGGTAGGTCGGTACCCTCTGGGTTTTTCTGCTCCGCGCACACTGCCCAGATTCCAGCTTATTACTCCATGTGCTGATAACATATTTTAAGATCATGACATGACTGACGAATAACTGTATGTATACTGATTAAATGTAGTACTAGCACACTGTCACCAGAGCACTCCTATTTCTTAATCCACTCCATTCCTGTTTTTTTTTTCAGGAATCCACTTTATTCGTGTTTTTTTAGGGAATCCACTCCATTCCTGTTGGTGGTGTACACTGTAGGCAAACTTGAAAAGTTTGATGTAGAGAATCCACTACAGGGCTTTGTTTATAAACATCATCCAATCTCTGAACCCTGAGGCCAGATAATAATAAACTTGGTAAACTCCAATTTAGGAATGCGGGAGATGAGCCTGGTTTTTCTAAAACGGGACCGGGGTAGGTGCCGCGTAGAGGCGGTAATGGACATGGACTACCGTGGACTGCTGACTCACCCCATCCTTATCCACCAAGCTCCACGCTGTTAATAAAAGAACACAACTCGCCGCTGGGCGGCTGCAATTTGTGGACGCGGAGAGGGCTCCAGCTATACAGGACGACGCCCGGCACGGGCGGAATATCTTTGTGGGCCCGGGTGGATAGCCCATGAACCAGAAATAGCAAAATGGTGCGAGGATGAGGATTCCGTGAAAGGCAAAGCATTACTTGGGTTGCATGATTCGGAGACCGTACCTTGTGCAACCGTGACAGCGACGTACCAAACCGGCAGATATTTTCTCATGGTGTTAAGAGCGACGTACCTGTGCTGCTTTATGAAAAAAAAAAATCGGTGGTCAAAATAGAATTTAAATAATATCTTTTTAGAGTAGTGATTTTTTTTGTGCACTGAGTAGAAAAAATATCATTTCTTCACGAAATTTGGCACGTACGTAGAAAACGTGAATATGTTCATCACCATTTTTTTCAGAATTTTTAAAATGTTTTACTATTTTTTTCTTATCCGTCCCGAATTGCGGAGGCCCCAAAACTTCAAAGAAAATTATATACAAAAATAAAAATGAAGGGAACTTTGTAGACATTTTACAACGGATCTGAACGAAATTTAAATTAACATTTAAACTACCCTAAATTCTGGTATAATCCTCATCCTTGGAGACGTTGAGGATGTCGACCTCCGCCGCCGACCACCACAACACTTGTGTGAGGCCCGACATGCCTGATCAGGGGTATGGTGGAAGTTTCGACGCGCACGAGGCGTGCCAGAACATCGGGATCGCATAGAGGCGAGGGGACGATGTAGCCTGGGGCAGCTCCTCTGGCTCCGTCCTGGGCACGCGGAAGGCCACCCTACCCTATGGTCGCGAGCGTGGCTCTGGTTTGGGCACATGGAAGGCCACCCTTTCCCACGGTGGCGAGGGCGGCTTCAACACACGGCGTGCTCACGTAGTGAGCCCGTGGCTCTACGACGGACTGCGACGAAGACGAACTCCACCATGCGGCCTGACATTACTCAAAATTTCTTAGGCTTGTCGGTATTGTACCACGCATGCGATAGGGCCATTGTACTTCGCGAGGGAAACTCTTCTTTGAAGCGGTCATCGCGTCACCCGCTTTTGGGGGCGTATCGAAGGTCGTCCCTCTCCTCAGCCGAAATCCCATGCCGGCGCGGGCGCAACCGCTAAGGTGTGGCGTCACGAGAACACCGCACAAGCTCAGATGCCATCCTTTCGTCATCCAAGTATCCGACGGGTGTGATGATGTCGAGATCGGGAAAGCACCCTCGTCATGATGATGAAGAGCATGCGCTTTCAGCGGTTCGAGCCGTCAGCCTGGTCGTTGTGCGTCGTGGCGTCAGAGTATACACGGAATGTCCAATCCGATCCGCACGAAAAAATTTGAAAGCAGGACGACGTACCATCACCATATCCTTCTATCCAAACTTAGTCTTAGTTTGACGACGAAGTATTTTTAAAACCAAAGTATTTGAAAACCATCGTATTCCTATGGTTGGCGAAGCAATACTTATTTTGGAAAAAGAGGTCCAACCCTCTTTTCCATATACTGCAAAAATAGTGCAATTTCCTGAATATTGAAGTAATATAAAACTACACTTTTGGCTAAACCCAAACACCTCTAGTTATTTAATACTTCAGTATTTCTAGAGACCGAAGTATACTTGAATACTTGAATAATACGTGTTAATAGGCGATAGGCAAAATAAATGATGAACAAAGAGATCAAACACAAAGGGACACGAGATTTTTAACGTGGAAAACCCTTCACGAGGATGCGAGCTTGCCAATAGAAGATTTTTCCGGCTGGAAGCCCCGACAATGGCGCAAGCAGGCCAAGAACTTGAAGCAAAGCGGGTTATTGACCACACATCTATAGTAAAATCATAGAAGAACCCACAACACAAGCCCAGTGTGAATAATAAAGTGGATGTAAAAAGAAGAGTGGGACAAAAGTAAAGTAGGGAAATGACTTGACTAAGGCACTGATAAGATCAAATCCTCAAGAAGAGAAAAATCATGGGCATCAGCCAGCAAATTTTCACTATAATCGGTGAGGTTACAAACTGGGGATTTACAATTGTTCAACTCGTCCCAAACCGGCAACCTACAAGAGATATATATATAGAGGTTGTGACCTAGTCCGGTAATCTAAGTCGGCAACAACGCTTCTCGCTCCATCAAAACTTAACCGTCCTCGGGCGCAAAAAAAAAAAAAAAACTTAACCGTCCTCATATGAATTTGAATCACAATAAAACAACAATACGGAGCTCCCAAACAGGCCTTAATGATAATACAAGCTCAAATATGTTTTGTTCGATTATAAATCTATTCAGATATGCTCGACATTCAGTCAACTGATCTCCACCTTACCGGTGGATCATAGGAAACATGCAAGAAGTGCAAGTAGCAATACGGTGTAAGATAAGACTTCCAACCGTCCGGCTCCTGCAGAGAGACACAAATGGCAATCGAAGTTACACATCAGGAGCAAACTTCAACCCCACATACATAGACAAACCCAACCGACAAATTAATCTGCTCACCCGACGATGACGGTGGCGGCAATGCGGCAGTGAACGGATATTCAGGTGTCAACGGCGGGAGCGGCTTTCCTGAAGAAGAAATACATAGAATCAATGGCGATCACAGATCGATCGATTGTATATCAGCCGGCCATAGGTAAACAGTTATTGGTACGTCCATACGAACCTGCGCATGAACGTGTGATGGACATGAGGATCGAGCCGTCCCCGAGGCACTTGGTGGTGACGTTGACCATGGCGCGGGTGCCGTCGAACTCCGGCCCGATGAGCTTCGCGACGTCGCCGCGCAAGACGTGCATGAGACAGCACGGCTGTTGGGCCACCGTCGCGTTCACCTGGACGCAGCACGCCAGCGGGATCGCGTCGGTGCGGTGCTCGATGAAGTCCAGGCACGACAGCAGGCGCTGCAGCGTCGGCACGCACGTCGTCGGCTCGTCGGAACCGCCGGCGGCGGCGATGAAGCTCAGGAGGAGGATGCAAGCGAAGATGGATTTGGTTGCCATTGTATCTGAAGATAATTGAACAACAATTACGCTACATGAACCAAAGTATATGTACGATGAGTTCGATCGGGGATGGGACGGGCACCAACTCAGATCGACTGATCCCGAATTATCCTTTTTTACACGTTTATTTTACGTCCAGTTGCTCTTATACCATACTCAATAAGTCGATCCGATCTAAAAAAAATATCTTACCATGGAGACACGGTATGGGCTGACGCGGCGGCATGTCGTCGAAGCGTGGCCTCCGGCACGTCGTTGCGGCTCCGGTGGTCGTCTTAGGGTAAACGAGATAGAGGTTAAGAACTTTGTGACCTGATCGTAGATTCCCGTGTGTGGCGTCTGATCGTAGGTTCCCGTCGGTGTATGGAGGAGCCTTAATTTCGTCTGTGTGTCCGGGACCAGCGATCTGGTAGCTTTATATACAAGCCGACGCCCGTATGTAAGATATCGAGTCGGCGGAAAACGGGTGAGCTGTTTTAAACCATTTTATCTCGGCAATCCCATCGCGTACATGGTTTGTTACGGAGCCGGCCGCAAGGGCATGTACAATGGGGTGA
Organism: Puccinellia tenuiflora; assembly: GCA_012064385.1. Taxonomy (NCBI): domain Eukaryota; kingdom Viridiplantae; phylum Streptophyta; class Magnoliopsida; order Poales; family Poaceae; genus Puccinellia; species Puccinellia tenuiflora. The sequence goes on from QRDG01000694.1 coordinate 592,766, forward strand.
TGTCAGCCTTCTCTTAGAGATGCCACGTTGGATTTTTGCTTAGTTGGAGGAGAGAGAATGAGAGAAGAGAGGGTTGTCTTCTCTTAGCTAAGGGATGATCAGAAGGCTATTTAGTCCATTGTACCACATGCCTTCTCTTATTAAGGCAATTTCATACTAAATTTAGTTAATTCTCATTAATTGCTAGAGATGACAATAAGAGATAACGCATTGTACGACCGATATTTATTGTCTTCTCCAAATGACGTGGAGTTATAAGAGAAGACCCGTCCTCCCTACCATTGTACATGCCCTTAGCATCAGCCGTATACAAGGCTACAACCATGGAATTATTAGACTTCTCATGTGGTAAGTTTCATATTAAACTACACTTACGAAATAAGTCCAATGATTTTATATGGAGTCTTGTTATTGTGTAAGGTGTCGTCCAAGATGAGCACAAGACAGTCTTCTTACGGGAACTTGTTTATTGCTAAAGATAATCTATACCCTATTTTTATAGGAGGGAATTTTAACATCCTACGTTTCCAGCAAGACAAAAACAACGACCGGTTTGACAACTATTGGCCTTTTCTGTTCAATGTTGTTATAGACAGTTTGGACTTGAGGGAGGTTAATATGTTAGCAAGGCAATATACCTGGGAAAATAATAGACCAGTACCCACGTACAAAAAACCTTTGTGGTTGGGCACGTCACACTCTTGGACTATATAAAAAATAAAAGAAATGTCTTGCTGAAATTATTGATAATCTTGATCTACTAGCGGAAGTACGGCTGCTCTCTGGTTCTGAACTTGAACAAGAAAATCAAGCGAATGAACAAATTGCTCGCTTACTCCGCGAAGAGGAGCTCAAGTGGTATCAACGCTCCAAGGCACAATTTATACTGAAAGGAGATAATAATACGAAATACTTTCATATGTTGGCCAATGGCCGACACAGAAAGAAGTATATACACAATCTTAACCAGGATGAGGGTGTCATTGAAGGTCACGAGCAGCTAAAAAACTATATAACAAAATACTATAAGACTCTATTTGGGGCTCCAGAGGAAGAAAACTTCACTCTACACGAGTCCGGGATAGAAGATATCCCACAGGTTTTTAACGAGGAGAATGCCTTTCTTATCACCCCGTTTACGGTGGACGAGATTAAGAAAGCTATCTTCCAAATGGAACATAATAAAGCTCCCGGTCATGATGATTTTCCGGTAGAGTTTTATCAAACTTTTGGGATATAATCAAAGTCAATTTATTGGAATTGTTCAATGCATTTCATGCTGCACAACTTGAGCTGTTTAAGCTAAACTTTGGGGAGATTATCTTGTTACCAAAAACAAAGAATGCTGAAAGGATATTGACCTATCTGTCTTCTTAATGTGAGTTTCAAGATTTTCACAAAAGTCGCGACAGTAAGGCGTAACTCTGTGGCAGATCATGTAATTCGTCCCACTCAGACGACCTTCATGCAAGGACGCTATATCCTGGATGGTGTAGTGACACTGCATGAAACAATTCATGAATTACACCGCAAGAAATTGGATGGCGTAATCATTAAGATTGACTTTGAGAAGGCATGTGACAAGATTAAATGGCCTTTTCTACACCAAGTATTAAGAATGAAAGCTCCCGCATGGGTCTATAATTTTGTTACTGTAGGCAACATTGCTATAAAAGTTAATGATGGCAACAGGCACTACTTCTTAACAAAAAAAAGGACTACGACAAGGTGACCCGCTATCCCTGATATTATTTAATATTGTGGTGGATATGTTGGCCATTATGATTGAGCGTGCAAAAACTCGGGTCAAATTGCAGGAGTAGTTCCACATCTTGTTGATGGTGGATTATCAATCCTTAAATATGCTGATGATACTATACTCTTTATGGAACATGATATCGAGAAAGCAAAAAACCTGAAGTTAATTCTGTCAGCGTTTGAGAAAATTATCGGGATTAAAAATAAATTTCCATAAGAGTGAGCTATTTTGCTTTGGAGAAACACATGACCACATTGCTTTGTACACCGAATTATTTGGTTGTGAGCAAGGTTAGTTTCCTATGTCATATCTGGGGATACCGATACACTATCGTAGACTCACAAATGCTGAATGCAAATTGGTCGAGGAAAGATTAGAAAAATGACTAAGCAGCTAGAAAGGTAAATTAGTTTCAGTTGGAGGCCGTTTAGTTCTAATTAACTCAGTCCTCAGCAATATGGTTTTATATATGTTATCCTTTTTACAAATACCGAAAGGAGTGCTCAAACGTTTAGACTACTTCCGATCGAGATTTTTTTTTGAAGTATTCCGATCGAGATTTTTGGCAAGGGGATAACGAGAAAAATAAATATGGACTGGCTAACTGGAGTGTACTATGTCCACCAAAGGACCAGTGGGCTTAGGTATCCAAGACCTCGAGAAAAAAACTCCGCACTCCTTAGTAAGTGGCTTTCCAAGCTCTTAACTGAGGACGGAGTGTGGCAACAACTCCTGAGAAGAAAATATGTGGGTTCCAAAACTGTATCCCAGTTGTGCTAGAAAGCAGGGGATTCACATTTTTGGGCAGGTCTGATGTCGGTAAAGGCTATGTTTTCCGATATGGATCGTTCCGCATATATAAGGGATGGGTCGGAGATACATTTCTGGGAGGACTCCTGGCTTGGGAATATACCTCTTCAAGACTCCTGCGTTATATGTTATACAGTATTGCACATAACAAAAGTGACTTGCTCGCTGAGGAGTTGGGTTCCTCCCCACCGAACGTGTCTTTCAGACGGGATCTCATTGGTACAAGATTGGTCTCATGGCAAGCTCTACAACAGTGGTTAGGAGAAATCCATCTGTTACCAGGACGCGATGAATTCCGATGGAACCTACTCAAGAATGGTAAGTTCTCAGTAGGATCCATGTATAATGCATCAGTACACTCTGATGTGCGAGTAATAAACAATAAACACCTCTGGAAAATGAAGGTACCATTTGAAAATAAAAATCTTCTCTTGGCACCTCCGTAGGGGGTAGTCCTAACTAAGGATAACCTGGGAAAGCGTAACTGTCAAGGGATTACAAAATGCGAGTTCTGTCATCATGATGAGAATATCAAGCATTTGTTCTTTGAATGTCAGTTTACGCGTTCTATATGGTCTCCCATCCAAGTGGCTTTGAACTTGTATCCACCTAGCTTTGTTGCTAATATTTTTGGCAATTGGTTGCATAATCTAGATCACACGTTTAGAAAACACATTTGGGTGGGAGTGATCGCTTTATTATGGTCGCTTTGGCTATGTAGAAATGACAGAGTTTTTAACGCTAAATTGTCTTCTCATATGCAGGTGATCTTGGATGTGCTCATTATCTCCGGGAGTGATCTATTCTTCAGAGTCCGGTACACCGAGATCTGTTTATGGAGGTTTGCTCGCCGTTGGAGCAATTGGCGACATATATTTTTACCCGACATGGGTGGCAGCATAACTTGCGTATCGGCCCACCTTCATCATAGAATTACTTTTTGTCACATGTGACATTTCTTCTCCTATGTGTCTTACTTCTCCCCATACAGTCTACCTTTCTACCCCTTTCTTTCGACTGCGTGCATCCTACCTATGCAGAGGCCGGGTGTGGACGTTTATGATTGTATCAGCTTGATTTAAACTGATTAAAGTCTAATAAAGCACCCTTTATCGAAAAAGTTAAGCAATTAAACCCAAGCATGTGTGTGCTCAATGCCACGTGGGCCATTCCTATCCTTGTGGTTAGAGGTAGGTTAAATACGCCGATCCAACTGGATGGCATGCAGGCGGAACTAGTTTTTGGTTGATAGTGAAGTCAAGTCAGCATGGACTTGACAAGGACACCATTAAGGAAGGCAGAGGTATAAGCGCCGCAAAGTATATTTTCAATCCATTTTTTGGCCAAACCTAAGTTGAGGCATCATCAATAAGATAGGATTGTACTCAACTTTACCAAATCCCTTCTCAAAGTCCAATTTAAGAATAATAATTTACTAGAGAATATGCTACGCGTTGCAACTGGAATCTTCTTAAATTATATTTTTAAACAAAATTAAATGCATAAGACGTATAAAAATGAAGTGGTGCGATCTCATAAATCGGACGACTAAAATAAAATGACACAGACGTTTGGATGGTGTGATATCATAAACTGAACAACAACAAGAAATGATATGGATGGCTAAAAAAGGATATTGTGGATAGATTACATGTAGAGATAAACTACCATTAATAGACTTTATTGAGCATGACATGCATGGACAATTAGATGGTTGAAAAAAAAGTGTGATGTGGATAGCTTGCATGTTAAGTTAGACTACCGTCATTAAATGTTAATACATATGACATGGACAATTGGATGGATGAAAAAAGAGTGATTTGGATAGTTTGAATGTTGAGATAGACAATGAAATGGTTATTTATTTAACCAAATTAAACTTGATGTTGCATAGAAATTAGTTAAAAGGCCGTAGATAAGATGAAATTAGTGGGATGGAAAACTGATGATGTGGAAAGATTGCATAAAGAGATGCCATGCATGTTGTCGGATATGTTTTTTTAGAATTGTTTAAAACGGTTACATATAACAGAGCACGTAATCTCGAGTTGGACTGAGATATTTTCCATCATTGAAAACAACTGGCAGAAAATTCGCTTGGTTGCTTGCAATGATTAAGAACAAAAAGAACTGTGGTGGTCAAGTTACGCATGATTTAACTACGTAATTAGATCAAGCGATGGTACGATCTTTCATCAATCAAACTACTAATGATGTGAGCAATTGGATTACTAAAATAATAAATGATGCGGATGGTTAATATGTGGAATTGAGTGACTAAAATTGTGGATGCTTATCAATGTTCGTGTGATGATGTGGACAACTGGATGGTTAAGAGTATGGATTAGGTGGACAATTGGATGGTTAAAAGCATGGATGAGGTGGATGGTTTTCATGTTGAGATATAAAATCATAAATGCATCTTAGTGAAGTTTTATCTTACAAGAGATATAGATAGATTCTTTGATATAAATTATTTTGTGAACTCACATACATCTTAGACGTCTACACTCCCGATTAAATTACGTGGTAGTGCGAGCGCCACCACAATCTTATCAAAAGTGTCGATGACACCATTATATTTTCCCCTAATTCAAAAAGGGGAATGGCTGGGATCTGCACCACTCGATGCTCATAGACAAAGCATCATTGTTTGACGTACTTTTTAAACATATGGAAAGCCCCACAATTATAACTGTGTGAAAAATAATTAAATAAATACATTTGATGTATGTCTCCTCGCGACAGTACACTATAAGGTATTATTTGTTTTATGCGCAAAGCTCTTCTTAGCCAGAATTTACCTATTCCTTTCATATTCATATCAGACTCATGAACCGATGTATCCTCTTTATATTAACTATTTCGCCAATGTTTCTGTAATCATGCACATCTAAATTCGTGTCAATAAATTTTACAAATACCAAGGGCATGCTTTTAATATAGTATAATATGTCATAAAAAATGGGTCATAGAATATCTGGTACATAAAAGATTACTCCAAAGTGAAAAAAACATATATGCGCTTGACGCGAGCACTCTCTAAGATTGGAAGGGAACACGATTTAAAATAAAAACAAAGGGTTGAAGTAACTGAAACAAATTGTAACCAAAATTTTGTAGTATATGAAATGAGAAAGCTAACCATAATCTTGAATTAGGACAAGTTGTCCTTTACGGATGCAGTGATCCAGCCATATACGATTGGCAACGATTGCATTCCCTTTGCGGCCTTGGATGTACCAATCATGATTCTAAATATTATTTGGAAGTTCGATTTAGAAAGAAAAAATGGTACAAGGTAGCATGGAGTGAAAATGAAGGATTACAATCAAGCTAGATAATATGGTACATGTAAAAGTGGAGAAGAAAATGCGACACAAGACGTTTTCTCACTTGGGTGACATTGTGATCGTACACTGTCACATGGGTACAATTAGAATTAGCCCTGAAAATATCAAACTTGTAGCAGCTCCGTCCTTGGGTCCAAGAGTGAACTGACAATTCTACACAAAAGTTCAAAAGTAAAACTAACAGAAGCCAAAATGCTATGGTAACCACTATGAACCAACGGATCTAGCGGAAATGCTAAAGGCAACTCGGGCTTGTATGTGCCCTTTATCTAGGCCACCCAGTCAGCCAGTGGTGTATTTAGGATTTTTGTAAAGGGTATGCCGCACCAAATTTTTGACGTATATTTTGGTAAATCTACCTTTTATAATTCCTTTAGTTACTCTCGCTTGCTCTCGAGTGTGCCCTTTAGCCACCATTTATAATTACTTAGTATAGTTTTCTATTACAATTAAAAATAATTATGTAATAATGTTGCTAAATAACAAAATATGATGTTAGCTGTTATTTTCATGTATGTCATTGTGAAGATACTTCCATTAGATTCAAACTCTATTTGCATTACAATTGTCGCATGCCATTTCCCTTTTGTACACTGGCACTTAAAACCTTCCATTAAAACGATTTAGAACAAATACTCCCTCCGATCTAGAAAGAGTGTCGCGAGTGTGTGTAATATTCCGTACTAATCTAGTAGTCTTGCCGCGACACATAAAGCGGACCGGAGGTAGTATAATATTTCATGCCTCCATAGTGGATTACTAGTTCATGACACTCATGAATAATATATAGTGTTTTTTTATGTTCTACTACATTATAGTATCATTAAATACATGGCAAAGAGCTCAAAACTGAAGAGCCGACAAATATCTAGATGGTTGTTTCTAGTTGTGTCTACCTTATGCTAGTACAGATCATACAATCACACGAGTTTAAAATGAATCGTCACACACAATTTTGTTGAACCGTCACTAAGTGTGGATGGGCGATGGTGTGGTAAATCTCACACGGTCCGTAAATCGTTTGCTATAGGCTTCACCATCGCACACGATTACTAAATGAAACTCGTGTGGGCACTGAGTATCCATCACACAAGGTTATCACACCCTGACCCGTATGCCTTTTCGTATGATTGCACATGCTCAGGCATCGGTGATCGTGTGTGTTTGGATGTATCACAAATATGTGTGCTAGAAGAATTATTGCAAAAGTTTTGATTTTGCATGAACATGCTAGTAGCCAATTTCAATTATATTTCATTTCACAATTCATCCAAAACAGTAGAAAATCTCAATTATATTGCACTGCACATTTTGTACACCATGTATTCATATATAGTTTCATACATGCGACGAAGTATCAATTTCTAGCTATACAAATCTGAAAGATATATAGAAAAAACTTTTCTTGGTTACGACTTTGTGTTCGTGACAAAGTTATGTTCCGGGGTTATAAAAGAAAGGAGGAGATTGCTCTCGAGTCATGTCTTCACAAGGATATTCAGAACCTTCACTTATCTCTCCCTTCGTCACCATCATGGTGCACCACGTTGTAGCTATAGCATTCCATATACTTATGTACGATAGGAACTTGTTGAGTATGGTGTACCCATCCCTAGTATTTTCAAAACCCTTGCTTAGAATCTGAGAGTAACGAGGAAGAGCAACAAGATGTCCAGCTGGAAAGAGGATGTCCACTACAAGGTATTGTACGATTCTAGCAAAGTTGAAGAGGTGGACTACTTCATCTCCCATGGGACCGAAGGCGGCAAGGAGGAGTCAGAACAGGTTGACTAGTAGAGGATCATAGTAAACCGAGCACCGCTTGGTGTAGCACCAATAAGTTGTGGAGCTATCATGGTATTTAGCACTGTAGTTCTTCTTTCATTTCTTATTACCTGAGTTTTTTTAGTGGTCTAAGGAAGACATGGAGACTTTCTTACAATCTTACATTTTCTCTTGTAATAATTAATGTGTAATTGTACCTGCAATTCTTTTATTGTACTACTCCGAGGGATATATTATTTGTAATATTGCGTTTTATAAATACTATATCAACGATTTGTGCACTACAACATGTAGTGGTGTGTAGGGTCACCGCAGGTCTAGGGGAAAAATAGAACCCGCGGTGCGGCTACCTCCTTGTCCGCTACATCTCACCTTTGGTGGCTCAGGTGCCGAGTCTCTTTGTCTTAAAAAATAAGAACGTAGGTTGTGGAGAAGTTTCGTGTCTGGAAGGTTCCTGGACTCAAAAATACAAAAAGAGGTTTTCTACCTTCGAGTGTTAGAACAAGAATAGAACTTTGCTAGAAAATCCAATAATCATGTAAAACATTACAACCATCACAAATATCAAGGAAAAAAACATAATAAACTTAAAAACGCATGGATACTTTTTGGACGTATCACCATCACAACTAGGCTTATGTCAACCCTCTCAACATAATTAATGAAGTGCTCAATTCTAATGGTTCTCACATGAAATCCAAGCTATGTAAAATATAGAGTTGCGGCTTTGCAACCAAAGTTGTCAACAAGCTCCTCCCATGGTATCATTGATGTTTTGCTATAATTTACCTCAAGGCTAATGGATAAAGAGAAGTCATGTAGGAGATTTTTGAGGTTCGGCAACCAGAGTGGGCGCGGAGATGTGTGAAAAGTAAATTTCATAGGATGTCATCAGCATATTGGATGATACGAAATTCAAGCCCATAAGATTGATCGAGTGGCAAATTTAATAATCCTTTGTGCCATGCATCATTGATAATATATTTGACCAAATCTACAACTAAGAACAAGAGGGGGAGGGTGGTACTTGATATCCTTGACAATCACCTCTCTTGCAAAGTTTGGATTTGATCAGGACACCAACAAGACTGAGGCAGAAGCACGACAAAGATTATTTTCAATTCGTTTTATCGATTTCTTTTGCCAACCCCAAGCTGATGCATCATCAATAAGACATCCTTGCACCAAACTTTAGCAAAGGTCTTCTTGAATTCCAATTTGAGAATAATAATTTCTTCTCTGATAGAAATTATTTGGCGAGCTCACATACACCTTAGACCTCTACACTCCCGGTTAAATTATGCGGTAGTGTGAGCGCCACCACAATGAAGCGACGAAAGCTTGTCAAAAGTGTCGATGGCATCATTATGTTTTTTTTTTCTGCAACACTCGGTTTTCATAGCCAAAGCATCATTATTTATCTGCAACCTAGTTTTTCTAACCATTGGGAAGCCCTAAAATTATAACAATGTGAAAAATAACTAAATAAATACATCTGATGTTTCTCCTCACGCTACACTACACGGTAATATATTTTCGCGTGTAAAGCTCTGGTAGCTAGAATTTTCATACCACTTTGACATTTAGATCGGACTCATGAAACAATGTATCCTCTTTATTTTACCAATTTTAGAAACTTGGCCAATGTTTCTCTAACCATGCTCATCTACATTCGTGTTAATAAAATTTCACGAATACTAGAGTCATGCTTCCAAAAGAGAAGGAAAAAGATGGAACACAAATTCTCGCAAAAAAAAAAAAAGGGAGCACGAAATATCTGGTACACAAACGGTTACTACAAAGTGAAGGAAAATATTTTGTTGCGCTTGAGGTGAGCACCCTCTCTAAAATCGGAAGGGAACACGATTCGAAATGACAACAATGCCAACACATCGTACCATGTCGCGATTTCAAATGCCGAGGTGTGAAACCGGGTCGATTTCCGATTTCCTTCCAAAAATGCAAAACTCGCCGTTCCGTTTGCTAGGGTTTTTGACAAACTCCTCTCGTATTTAAACCGGACTCCGGATCCGACGATTTTCTACCCAGCGGCCGTCTTCTTCTCGCTCGCTCCGCTCCGCTCTGCCCCCACCACCGCACACACTTTTTATTTTCCGCAGAAAGGAGGAAATCACGAAGAGCTGTCTCTCTGTCTGTCTGTCCCTACTTCTCGACGAAAACGAGGTGAGCGCCCACCTTCCCTTCCTCCCTCCCTCCGCCCTCTCCGTCCTTCCGCTTCCGCGCAAAAATTGGGGCGGGGACGCGTTCAAAACCGCTCCCGCGCTTCTCGGACACTTCGGTCGCCGCCGCCTCCGGCCGCCGCGGCTGAAGCGGGAGTTCCGTTGGGTTTGGGTTTCGTTCGGGATACTTTGGGAAACATGAAGAAATAGAGGGAGGGGGCGTCCTCGGAAATCGGCGGCGGCTTGCAGGGGTTCGGGGAGCCCTATCCGGAGGGTCCGCGGATCAATGGCGATTGCCTAGGCCTCCTCCGGCGCTGCTGCGGCTTTGGGTGGGTGTACGCGGTTCAATCTGGGAGTTTTGGTGCGGGTTCTCCGTTGTTGGTTGCGGCGATTCCCTGGCGGGCGGCGGAAAACCCTTCCCTGCGCGGCTGTTCTCTGCACACGGATTGGGATCCCCGTTTCCTCTCCGTGGTTACAGATTAAGAACCGCACATTTACCGATGTTTGTGTGCCGTGAGTTGTTGTTTTGGGGGCAATGTTTGATCACCTTTGTCTTGGTGGTCTGTGGTTTGCTGTATTCAGGCAGAATCTCACCTTATGATTGGAAGATGCACTAGGCGTTAGTATTGTTTAGCATTGCTTGGACATGATTACTGTTCAGATTTAGTTTATTTATGATTGATTGGTGGTACTAGGGGTGCAAGGTTCAAGAATCCAGATTAAGTACAAGCTTTGAGAACAATTAAGCGGTCGCCCGATGGGCGCGAACGTCGAAATGCTGCTCCTTTTGTGTGCTGTGACTTGTTGAGGACATGTTTCATCAACCTTTCTCTGTATGTAGCCAAGGGAGGAGAATGATTGGAGTGTGTGCTGCTCTTTATAGTTTAGCATAGCTGTGATATGATCAGTGTTTAGGTTTCTGTCATGATTGGAAGTATTTCAATCTGGACTAGGAGTTCAAATCTACAGATCAAGTATTTAACTCCAGAACAGTATAAGCAGTCATTAACTCACTCGATGGCGCGAAATGTGGCTTCTTTGCAGTGTTTGTTTGAATTTGTTCAGTGCACAAAGTGAAGTGTTGAAACCTGGTAGTGTACGATGCATGCTGGGTATCGTGTGAATATTAGGTTTGGCGGGATCGAGACAAATACACGTGTGGTGTTATTAAACATTTCATGCAATCCATTGATGGTCGTAGAATTGGATTGTTTTCATGAAAAGATATAGTAGCTCTTGATTAATTTATCGATCGAGACATTATAGCAGTTACAAAGATAATAATAATGCTAATGATGTGTAGCCTCTTGTGCTATTAAGACTCTACTTTGCTGATTTTGGAATGTGTGAAGGGCTGGTAATATTTTCCTTAAATACAAAGTTCTATGTGCATACTGGATTTTTCCATACTGAAACAAATGCACACGTAGTATTCGGTCAAAGACCTTACTGTTTGGAAATGTTGTACTACCTCCGGTCCACAAAAACTGTCGTGGAGAGTGTATTGTTTTAGTACAAAAAATACTTATACAAGCCGTGACAGATATTCCAGATCAGAGGGAGTAATCAAATTCAATTTTCTAGTAGCATCTTTAGTTCTTTTAATTAGTATGTAGTTGGAATCTAGACATAGGTTTCAGGCATAGATTTTGATGTGTTAGTAGTTCCCTTGTTTTCTTCTGTTGGAATGCTGTTGTATGCAATATTGTCTCATCTCTCTTCGCTTTTGTTCAATTAAATGTGTACTATATGAATCTGGATTTGGCGTCATTGAGATGAGTTTACATGCTGGTAGCTAAGAGCAATACTGACTTGAATATTATGATTGCATGTTGAAACAAGGCTGACAAACTTATTCACAGATATGGAGTGCAACAGAGATGATGCAGTGAGATCAAAGGAGATTGCTGAAAGGAAGTTCAAGGAGAACGATTTTGCAGGTGCAAAGAAGTTTGCGTTGAAAGCAAAGGCTCTTTTCAAGCTTGAGGGCATTGATCAGATGATTCTAGCCTTGGATGTCCACCTAAAGGCACAGACGAAGTTTGGAGGGGAGCATGACTGGTATGGCATCCTAGAAGTATCAGCCGTGGATGATGATGAGGTTATCAGGAAGCAGTACAAGAAGCTGGCCTTACAAACTCATCCAGACAAGAACAGCTTCATTGGTGCTGGTGGTGCTTTCAAGCTCATCACCGATGCATGGAATACCTTGTCTGACAGAAACAAGAGAATACTTCATGATCAGAGGAGGTATATGAGTTCTTTAGGAGTCCACCAGTATAACTCCCAAGTAAATGTGGAGAGCACTTCCAGTTTCTCTATGCCAAGTATGAATGGCTTCTGCAAACAAAATACTGTTCCAGCCTCACCTGCCAATGTGCCGCATCATAACAATATTCCAACGCCAAGCACATTTTGGACATCCTGCAATTCTTGTCGCATGAACTTTCAATACGAAAGAATATACTTTGGCAAATGTATGAAGTGTCCATCTTGCCCTGGAGTGTTTGAGGCTGTAGAAGTTCCTCCTCCGCCTACTGCAATTTACCCTAACGAACCGAAGCCAATGGATACTAATACTAGTATGGGTGGCGCAGCAGTTCCTCATAGGGCAATGCGAAGAAAAGGAGTGGCTAGTGGCAACCAAAATGGTGATCCTGTGCTGCAGCGGTGTTCTTCAACCAGACCTGCAGCCGGTGTGCACACTTCTTCGCATAAAGTGCGACAGACACATGGTACTGTTCCAGGCTCTTCCCTTGGGTCATCAGTTCCGGTAACTAGTGTCCTTAACAAAAAAGTTGCAGCAACAAAGGATAAGGAAGCTGCAAAGAAAAGATACAAGAAAGTGGGGTCACAGTCAACAAGCTCTGTCCTTGATGGTGACTCAAGTTCAAAAACGCACACAGCAAAAAGAAAGGCTCCTTCCACTGATCGGGCAGGAACTGTCCTTGATGGTGATTCAAGTTCAAAGACTCACACAGCAAAAAGAAAGGCTCCTTCCACTAACCGGGCATCAGGAACCAAGAGACGCAAGGAGATTTGTAATTGCCTTAACGATGAATCTGTTGGGACCAGCCTCATTAAAGTGATGGAGCAGATGGATATGCGAGGCATACTAATCGACAAGATGAAACTCCAATATCAGGACAAATTGGAGGAGTTCAACAGGGAGAAGGTCAATGTGGAGAACCAACAAAAGACGCGGACTAGTCAGAAAATAAACAAAAGAGTTGAATGCAGCACAACAATTGATACAAAGAAAATAAACAGGACACAAAGCAGTAGTTCGGTCCATCCAGAAGAAGGTAATGGGAAGGGGCTGGCTGGCAAAAGAGTTGTTTTGGAAGAAAAGGAGAGGGCACAGAGCAGCAAATATGTTGGTTTACAAGAAATGGGGCCATGGGAGTGGAAGAAACCTGAAATACGCTTTGTATACACCAGGAGAAGCCGCAAGGAACAAGAACCATCTCCTGATGAAATTCTTGTCCCTGATGCAGATTTCTGCAGTTTTGGTGATCATTCTGAAAGCTCTTTCCAGAAAGATCAAGTGTGGGCCACATATGATGAAGAAGATGGCATGCCTCGCTACTATGCTCTGATCCGTGAAGTGCACTCCACACACCCTTTCAAAGTTAGACTTGCATTCCTCAAAGCAGATGACTGTGATGAGTTTGGAAGTTCAGATTGGCTCTCATGTGGATACTCCAAGACCTGTGGCCATTTTCAGGCCTGGTGCATCCGAAGATATTGACCAGCTAAATACATTCTCTCATGTTGTCGCATGGGAGAAAGGTCCAGGTAGAATCATCAGAATTTTTCCCAAGAAAGGTGATATCTGGGCCCTGTACCAGAACTGGTCTGCTGACTGGGATGAACTTACACCTGATGAAACAATGTACAAGTATGAGTTGGTACAGGTCCTTGACAGCTACAGCGCAAGTGAAGGCATTCCTGTCATGCCTATAGTGAAAGTTCCTGGTTTTGTGTCAGTGTTCAAGCCACTTCTTGACCCAACAAAGAGCAGGAGGATTCCAAAGGCAGAAATGCTGCGGTTTTCGCACCAGGTGCCATTCCATGTCCTTTCTGGTGAAGAAGCTCAGAACTCTCCTATGGGGTGCTATGAACTGGATCCAGGCTCAACTCCAAAGGAACTTCTCCACAAGTAGTTCCAGAGTCTTATGATGCCACCTAAGCTTGCTCTGTATTCCCGCCCCACCAGAGATTTTTTTCACTTCTTTCAACATCTGTTTTGTTGGGTGGTGTGGTTTCTCTAGAGCTTATCGATCAAACTGGATTAGGATAAGAAATGATTCAGGTTTCTAGAACTCTGATCTGGCACCTCTTCTCTACACAACTTTTGCACATTTTAGTATTGATACTCCAGAGACGATTCTGTTTAGGTTTCTACATACAGTCTCTCCAACAGTGTATTTAAAAATCAATATTTGGAGAAGTTCCATCGAAAGTGCTTGATTTAGCATAGACGTTTCAGCAGTATATGGTGAGTACACAGTATGATGCCTTGAGTGCAATTATTATTTACATAGCATGATCATTTTGTTTTTACTATGAATGATCTGTTGATGTGTCATGCTAGTGTTATGAGCATACGACAACATACTCCGCGTTCGCAAATTTGGTTCAAATTCAAGTGAGCTGGAGGTTTCCGATGTTACTAACATTTGGTTTGTGCACTAAAAAATTCTGATGCTGCTAACATTTGTGTGTGAACTCAAACTTCCGGTGCTGCTAAAATTTCTGTGTGAACTCGGGCTGATGTTTAAAGTTCAGGTTTTAACACCCTAGATAATACTGAAAATTCAGGTGTGATAATTGTGATATCTGTTCAGGCTTGTATACGACTAATATGTGAAGCCCGATAATAAATTATCGCACGTACATAAAAGAAATATGAAAATTGATGAAGATATGTAACTTTACAAGTTTTCGCACACAGTGAATGTTTTTTTCATGCCTCACCAGGCTCTGTCCGTGTATCCTGTAAGAGGATGCTTATACAATTACACCCCTTATTTTGTGATTTATAGCAGCATCTATCTATCTATATATAAAAGACGAACCAAATAGCGAGCGGAGAGATGCCCTGCTACTGTTCTTACTACAGTAGCTACTGTAGTTTGTACAGTAGCTACAGCGCCTCGATCACGGCCGTCGGTCGTCGATCCGGCGGCCTGGGGAACGCGTTCGTGTTCGACTTGCAAAAAAACCCTCGCAAAACCGGAAATAGAACCCGCAGTCCTTAGCTTCCCGAAGGCAGGGACCCGAACGAAAATTGCAGAAACGGCAGGGACCTTGCGCAAAACCGCCTGCACATTCCCCTCCCTCCCCTTCCTCTCTCCCTCACGCGCGACGCGGATGTCGCCGACGCCGACGCCGCCGCCGCGTATCCCCGCCGCAGGACGCCTCCCCGCTCAGATCGACGGCGAAGGGTCGCTTCGCCGCCGTCTCCTCTACCTTTTCGCGGCGGATCGGCCGCTAGAACGCTGCATCCACGCCGGAATTTTCGCCGCCTCGGTCGCCGCCACGGTCGCCGTCCGCGGCGACGGATTTCGTCGCTGTCCACCGCTCCGGCGACCAAATGGTCCGGGCCGCCGCCCCTCCGGCTGACCTCCATCTGCTCTGGCGGCTCCGCACGGCTCCAGGCCGGCGCGCGCGCTTGCCTGCTCGAGCGCGAGCTCGGCAGCGCGGCCGCGGCCGCGTCCGCCGTCGCTCGGTGACGTCCCGCGATGAGTCACCGTGGGGCCCGCCTGCCAGGTTTTCTATGTTTTCTAAATAATTGCAGGAAATGGCAGAATTTGGGAAAATTAATATCTTCTAATGCGTATTTCAGAAAAACATAAATAATATACCAAAATTTGCAGAAAAATAACAACTTTACAACTAACACATTTCCATGCTTGGCTAAACAACTATAAATAATCTTACTCGAACGGGTTAGCTTTAAATACAAACTTATTTGAATATTTCAGTTTGCTAAATATTCGAAAATGCTAAAATACATCAAAATGCTCAGAAAAAAAAAACATGACAAATCTGAACATTCCTCAGCTTTAAATACAAACTCATTTGAATAATTCGATTTGCTAACTATTTTGGAAAACGATTCCTCACGGAAACGATTTTTTTAACCTAAAAAAATAAAAAAAATAACATGATGGTCCCCTGTTGGAAAATTTTCAAACATGGCAAAAAATACCATTTAGAGGCATGTCCAAACATTTTAAACAACTAAATATTTGCATACTCAAGAAAATACGTAAAAAAAAAATATGTGCACACAAAAAAAAAATGCTACATATTCATAGCAAAATGGAAAAATATTTTGAAAAGGAAGAGAAAAATTGAAACTTCAAAAATTTCAAACGGCTTCCAAGTCTAGGCATTTTGAAAAAAAAACAAGTAGCTTCCCACTTTCACCAATTTTTGGAATTTAAACAAATTATAAACCAATATCTCCGGATATATCCGCTGGAAAAAAAAATACGAGGAGACAGGAAAAAAAAATACTTATGTTACCGTCTTTTTTTTTCCTGTTGAATGCTGTAAATTCAAAAGGTTTTTCCTTACAAAAAAAAAAAACTTCTAATCATGTATTTCATTTAAATTGAACCTAAAAATACTCCTCATGCCGCATAATAAAAATTCAAATTTCAATATTTTGGAACTTTGGTTACCTTTTAAAATTTGTCCACTTCATCGAGCGGGAGGAAAAAAAAGATGTGCTCCTTCTAAATACGAATTTGATTTACATTAAACTTCAAAAACACCGTATCTCCTAAAAACTTCTAAATACGGATTTGATTTACATTAAACTTTAAAAAATCGGATCTCCTAAATGTGGATTCAATTTAAATTAAACTTTGCAAAATAGAATTTTTTTGAAAGGTATTTCAAACTAGAATTTTTTTTTTTTGAAAGGTAATTAGAATTCAAAAAAAAAAAAAGGAAAACCACGCACAAAAAATGACGAAAGAGTACAAAATTCCATAAAATCGCAGGAAAAGCAATATAGACACTGCAAAATTTAAAACTTATGACAATATGATATCCATCCAAATTTCACAGTATTGTAGAATAAAAAACATAAATAGTCACTCCATTTAAAAACCAAATACATAAATATTTCAATAAAACAAAAATCCATAAAATCGCAGGAAAAGCAATATAGACACTACAAAATTTAATAGATCTAAAACAATAAACGCTTCTTCTAAATATTATTTAAGAAAAAAAACTTACGAACGGTAGCTTTCCTTCCTTTATATTCTACTTTCCTATTTTTCTAAAACTTTTTGAACTTTCCAAAAACATTTCCAAATCAACGGACACTAAATTCTAAAAATTTGTTAATAGCAAAATAGCCACCGTATTTAAAGAAAAAAAAAAATTGCACGGACACGTCGGATATTCCAGGAATATATATCAAAATAACAATACTACAAATGTAAATACGAACGGTAGCGCACGGAAACGTCGGATATTCTGGGAATATATATCAACATTGCAGAAAAAAAAAAAAAAACAACATTACAAATGTAAATACGAATGGTGGCGCACGCACGAAGCTCCAAATATATCGTAGTGGATATTCTCTAAACTATATATCAAATAATTAGAAAAAAAAACGACTATGTATAGCAAAACAGAAAACATATGTCAACATGCTCACAAAATTTTGAATACTCAAATTTTGTCACCATTCAGATGTAACTCAGATGCATTTCCTCTAAAATTAATTAAATATTGACACTGAAATACAACCATGCTCTAACATTTCAATGTAACAAACATTTAAATATTACACAAAAAAAACTAGAAAAAAAAATGCTCACAAAAAAAAAAAAAGCTATGTACTCATACCAAAATAAAAGAAATATATTTCCAGATTCAAATTTGGTCTACATTTGGCAAATATTTCATCATTCAATACAAACATATCAAAAATATTTAAAAAAGAAAACTCTATGCGCATATATCAAAATACAAATATTTTTCCACACTACAAATTGCCCAACATTTCAATCTCATAAGAACAAACTTTTCCCATTTGTGGATACAAAATCAAAAAATAATTTTCTAAATTCAATCAAATAATGACAGCAAAAATACACAAAAAAAAGAACATTTGGCACCACCAAACATATTCCACAAAATATATCAAAAAATACCCATGGAAAAAATGGTGACTATTCATAAGAAACAAATTGAGACCAAATCAAGTGACACTAAATTCCACAAATTTGTCAAAATCAAAACAGCAACCGTATTTAAAAATAAATACAAATAACTTTAAAAAAATATTCATTTACTTCAATGATGGCTTGCTTCTAAATAGAATTTAATAAATACAAAAAACTTTAAAAAAAGATTCATCTGATACATTTCCAAACAAATGAAACTAAATTCCACAGATTTGTAAAAAAAAAAAAAACAAAAAGAAAGAATAGCCACTTAATTTCGAAAAAAAAATAGATCAACATTTCACCAATATGTAAATTCATTCGCTCTAACTATGATTTTATTACAAAAAACAAAAATATTCGGTCAAAAATACAAATTCATTTACTCTAACTATGGCTTGCTTCTAAATTAAATTTAACACATTCCCCAGAAAAACTGTAATCAAAATCGAATGGATTTTCTAAATCCAACTAAATATTGAATTCAAAATACAAATATGTTTAAACATTTCAAACCACTAAACATTTCAAACCACTAAACATTTCAAAACGCAACTACAAAATGGTGACTATTCATAACAAACTAAAAACATATTTAAACATTCATAAAGACTTCAATTTTAGCTAACATTTTGTCCAACATTTCATTTTTGTAGCTACCATTTTGCCAAAAGGAAAAAAAAAGTATAAAAAAAAAACACCAAGGGCGTGGCGTGACGCCACGCCGAAATTCATCTAGTCATCTTAAGGGAGAAACATGCCTGGATCAACGTGTACTGAACACTAAGAGTATACCTGCTGGGCTGGTGATGTCCTTATTTCTTTTTGGTAGCGGGTATTGTGCAGGCTGTTTCTTTGATGTTCTGTTAGACGGACAGATTTGATCTGGGCAGTCCTCACGAGCCTTCAGGTAAAACCGTCTGTCTGACCGCCGCTCCAAGTCATTGAGCTTTCAAGTAAATCTTTTTGTTGTGCCCGTTGTGCAATGTTAAGTTGCTTTGGAGGCGGTTTACGCTTAGCTACACCCGTGGTTACTCTGGCTCCATTTCAGTTGGCGTCTAGGTGTTTTCTACTGTGATCCGCTTACTAAAATCACAAGAATCGCTAGAATGCAGATTTCCTGTGCACCTAGATGATTGCTTTCTGGAGCATTGAACTTCCACCGGCCGGGGGGCATGCATATCTTTAGCTTCTCAACATCCAGGATGCAGATTGCTCGCATCTCTGGATACTTTGCGGAAGGGTGTTGTGCCGAAGGCGGCACCTTTCCCATGTGTGGATGTTCCTTCTTCAGAACAGCAAAGCTTGGTGTGTCTTACGCCTGGCATATGGTATAGTGAAAGGCGTGTCTCAGGGTTTAAGAAGGGGAAACAATTAGCCATGGCAGCTGTCGTCCTGATTAGGGTTTAAGACTCGTAAAAACTTTCCAAGCATTCAACAGCATGTCGGGCATAGATATCTGCCTGGCACAAATTGGCGACCCAGGTAATGGTAACATCAAATCTCACTATCTCCATGCATTAAAATCATCACAAGTAACTCGAACAAATGAACATAACATACTCCAGTTATTATTGTAGAGAGTAGACTCAGTTCTGGGGATACGAGTCAAGCAAGATTCAGAAATATTACACACCGGAGACAAGAAACAACTGAAGAAACAAACAAAAATTCTAGACATAGCATATCCCTGCTGACCAGCAACCTTAATAAGATACAGTAGTACCACTCGATCAGTTGCCATTGCACTGACCCAAATTCCTGCACGTGATAAACCAATAATAACCAAACAGTTCGATTGCTTCAGCAAGTTACGTAAACAATCACTTTGTCATGAATTTGTACATAACAGATCCCGCAAGTTGCGATAACATGGAAATACACGTACAACAAAACAGCAACATCGACCTTCGTCAGAAGCTGTCAGGGCAAGGCAGAGGGCACGGACTGAACGCCGTGCCACATGCTATCCACTGTTTCTTGCGGCTGCAAGGGAGCATGCAGTCGGGAACCTTCTGCCACTCCTTGCTCAGAAGGTTGTATATCACGAGGCGGTTCATCCGCTTCGCCTTCAGGGACAGCATGAGCAAACCGCTGTTGCCCAGGCAGGTCATCCTCATGTGCTTACCGTAGAACTCTAAGCACCAGACATTTGGCATTCTGTCCACCTCCTTCCACAGGAGAGTCATCCTCTGTAGCTCCCATATGCAGACGCAGGCTGCTGCGTTCTTGCACACCAGGCCCACGAGCATGATCCTTCCCTGGAACTCAGCAAGTGTGTGGTCAGTCAGATGCAGCGGCAGTGGGATGATGAAGTGGATCCAAATCCCGGTGCTTACATCATATGACAAAACACCCTCTGGTTCTGAACACATGAAGTATAGCGTGCTGCCAACCGCGACAGGTTGTGACCTGAAATTTAGAGCAAGTGGAAGCTTGATGCTCGGAGGGAAATCACCTGGCCTAGACCACATATTCTGCGTAGAGTCATAGACTTCATGGTTCCCATCATTTCTTAACCACATTACTTTGTAACCATCGTTAGAAGTTGTTCCATTCAGCACCATCCCTACTGACACTCTTGACCATGCCTCAACTGACCTGGGTGGAATTTCCTTTAGTGATTGTGTAAGAGGGTTGCATATGTAGAAATTCCTGTGGCTAAGATCCAGTAAGCAGACAAGGCCACCTGCAGATGCCACTGGAATTACTATTTTAGCAGGAGCAAGGGGTACAGAAGGGTGGTGCCATTTCTTCAGTGAAGGGTCAAACATCGCTACATTGTTGCTGGCATTCTCGTGTGTGATTGTATAGAACCATGGCATCCCATGTGGAGCTTCAGAGTACTGCTGAGAGAAATTGTCTGAGCCTACCAGAGAAGACCACTTCCGGCAAACTGTGCGGAATCGAAAAATCGCAGCAACTGGAAGCCTTGCTATGACAGTTTCAAAAAGGTCTTCAGGGAACTCTCTCCAAATATCCTGCTTCATTGCTTCAGCTGAGTTCAACAAGGATGCTTTCTCGCGGTTTCTGTCTCTGCGTGGGCGCTTGCGAGGAGGAGATTGGTTAGTTTCCATGATCTTCAACAGTTCTGAATTGTATCCAGGCCTTCCTCCACAATAATCATCCTTGACCGAACCATGCTCAAAGTCAAGTAAATACCACCTGTAAGATATATGAATAAGCCCAGTTAGTCTATAGTTGATGGTTAAGAAAACTGGAAAGGGTAGCAACAAGAACTTTTGACGGCAAAGAAAAAGGAGGTGAGATGATCAACAGTTTTGTGTAGCACAGAAGTTATGAATTTTTTTTGGAAAAGTGCTTCACAAGTGTGTTCACAGACATGCCAAATGAAGAATAAAGGTGAGCAGATGGCATTTTATCTTAGGGAAATTACATAGAGGTGCCCTGATCAAATAAAGCAATTTATGTTGCTAGCAGGCGCAATATTTCTAGACAGGAACATGATACTTTTATAGTCTAGCTAAGCAATGCGACCACCCGTAATATTACCAAAATGAAGTACAACCATTACACCGACTTATTGAGCACAAGCAAGTAACACAGCGTTTTATCAATAGAATGATCAATTTTAGCATAGAAAGATCCAACTACGACTTGACAAACAGATGCATTATTTATTTCCTAAAATACACAACTTAACTATGATAGAGATAATCCCCGGACTAGCATGGTACAGGTGCAATGCTTTGATGAAACACGACTGTGAAGTGACAAAGAAGCACACATCATTATGTCCACTAGTTTGTATTACACACAAGGCAGATGCCACAACAGCTTGGATTTGGGTACCTTATTAGCATCAGTAATCAAGTAACCGTGTGTTCCTTTTTCTTCACTACTAGTTAAGGCTTTCAACTAGTCTTGACGTGGACCCAGTCAAAATAATCACCGTTTTCATTTCGTCGCCTAATAAAAGCTAAAGAGGAGTAGTACGTACAAACGGCGCGCCTCCGAAGTCAACTTGATTAGGATATATTAACAGCGGCATCGCATGCTATAAAATAACCTCTACGTCGCTAGCTTTCTCGCGCCCGTTTTCCAGGATCCATGGATACACGTGAACAATCTAATCCTATTGCTTAGCGGCATAGGGCAATGTCAAACGCTACCCCGGCTACAATTACTACGAGGGGCAACAAGACAAAAAAAAACAAGCGAGAAGTACGGGCGACGTCACAGCTACAGCCACCCACAGGCACGGAATTCTCTCATTCCTGCGCCGCACGCCACCGCGAAATCGAAGTAATCCTCCGCCGGCGTACGAAATCGACCAATCTCGCGCGCGGTGAAGCAAAACGATGGGGGGAACTTGTGAGGTGTCACAGCAAAGTTGAGCGGCGGTATCAACAAGCAAACAATCTATGTACGAAGGATCTGCGCGACCTAATTTGCACGCCGCCGAAGCGCCCCCTGCCCTGCCCCTGGTGGATTAACGACACGAGAAAGGACGACCAGAGGAGAAATTCCGAGAGGCGCCGGAGCAGATAGATCCGAGTGAATCGGCGGGAGGAGCCGGAGAGAGCGAGCAGGGAGGAGGAGGAGGGGAAAGTGGCGAAGGGGATTAGGGGAGGAGAAGGGGTTTGGTAGTGTGCTTGCCTGGGGAGGGGGCCGTGGGCGTGGACGGCGCCGTAGAGGTCCCAGAGCTCCTGCACCTGGCCGACCAGCTGCCGCAGCGCCGCCACCTCCCCCATCGTCCGCCTCCGCCGCCGCCGCCACCTTGGTCGCGGCCGCTCGTGCCGCCGCCCGCGGGAGGCTCTGCCTGGCTGTGTGCGTGTGTCTCTCCCTCCCTCCCCCCTCCTTTTCTGGGGGGTTGGCTTGGCTCGGCTCGACGCTTTTCTCCCTGCTGCTTTGCTTGTCCTGCCTATGTGCCCCCGCGTGCGTGTTACTTGGCTCGTGCGTGCTGGCTATATGGTGCGCGGCCGTGCGTCGCGGGTGGGGGATCTCCTGCTGCTCTTCTCCTGTAGAGACGGTGCAGTGAAAGTGTTACGGTTGGTTGGTTGGTCGGTCGGATTGGCTGTGGACTGGGTGCGGTTCAAATAAGCATAATTTTATCGAAATGTTTTTGGGGTTTTCGCTTAGTCGCGTGTTTGGGTTGGGGTGAAACGTAGCAATTTTTTTTTAGCATGCTCAATATCTCGGATGGGCATATGTTGTGCGTTCATAGGTATGAGTGTATGTCCGTATTTGTGAGCATCTATGTTATACTGCGTTTCCATAAAAATAAAAATAAAACGTCGCAAAAGTCCACCAACTCAGCAAAGTCCACTGGTGGAAGAGTCACCCAATTGCGAAACACCCTAGCGTTTTCTTTCATTCCAGATCTGTCGAGATATAAGGATAACGGGGATGTGAACCGTCCGCCACTCCTTGACAGATT
Source organism: Puccinellia tenuiflora (assembly GCA_012064385.1). Taxonomy (NCBI): domain Eukaryota; kingdom Viridiplantae; phylum Streptophyta; class Magnoliopsida; order Poales; family Poaceae; genus Puccinellia; species Puccinellia tenuiflora. Next base: position 616,255 of record QRDG01000694.1, read on the forward strand.
GAAGGGAATCCCAATTGTCAGTGTTCAAGCCATGGAGACCCACCTAGGACCGGACGGCCTTCCAGATTCAAATGATGCAACGACATCCGAAGAATAGATGTCCTTCAGTCTGCTTTCATAGCTCATAAAGATTGCAATTCGGCCATCCTCGCCGATGCAACCGGTCACCAATAATACAAAGTCTTCCATGATTCACAAGCCATGTGAAAAAAAGGAATTTACGAGCTGCCCAAGCCGACCACACAATAGTCCGTCCATATCAAGGATCTTGCGGTGCTTTCAAACTGAAAGTTATAAGTTGACTTGCCAATACACATTATGTCCACAGTGAGCTTCCAAGTAATAGTGTCCTCGACGCGTACGTGAAGGTGAGAGCCCTCAATTTTTTCACGAAGGGGAAAAACCCATATCCACAATGTTAGGTTTTGTCAACGGGGTTTCTTGGGTATATGTGCTCATGTTGCCGTCTTCGGCCAGGACCCTTCATTACGCCTACCAAGTTTGGGTGCACGTCCCAGGCCAATATGAGAATAGTGAAGCCTTTGTCGAGTCGTGGCCAGTGGCTCCCTCTCCCTACCTTTGAACCCCTTACTACACTCTCGCCTCTTCATCAATCGGTGGTCGGCGCCCCCTCCTCTCTACCCAAGGCAACTAGGCTCCATTCGTTTTATGTTTGAATAGTTAAGCTATGGTTGATATCTATATGAATACGCAATTAATAGTGCCAAAGTCTTACATAGTCGAGGATTTCTTTATTGCCGGCAAATGCAACTCGTTTTAGGATTTGAGCCAACTTAGCAATTTTAAATCTAACCATCACTATGATAAAATACCAATATTGATTACAGAAAAATAATATTATTAATATCCATAACAGAGTTAAGTTTGAGATGTATATTTAGTAGGTCCGACTGCCCCCCACACGATCGGGAAGAGATTACATTCGAAACGACTATAATTTGTTTATACTCCAGCAAGAAAACACACACAAAATAATGTCAAAGAAAATTCTTAGCACACTAAAACACATGTCTTAGTCAATGAAAATAAAAGGTGAAACCATTTTGATGAAAAATATTTTAACAATTTGAAATGTACAACTAATCGAGTCCATATTTATAGTGCAACTGACCAAAATAAAGTATTCAAATCAAAATAAACTAAGAAAACATATTTATATAAAAAAAGGGTTGCACATTAGTTGCCATGTTACACATCAGCGAAACATTGGTTGTGAGTTTAAAAAATATACAACTATTGCATATTTGAATTAAAATAACAAAACATGTATAGTTGCACATTACAAAAACAATGGATGCACATTTTTTAATGTGAAATTAATGTAGTTAAAGGGGCAAGAAAATTGATTAAAATAAAAAAAACAATCGACCGATAGTCAATTCTAGCCAGCCGATATCTAGCAAATCCGATAGTTGTATGTATTCAAACCAACATGTTCTCAAAGAAAATTACGATAAAAGTTTGAGTGGAGATTTGTGCTCCCGAGCTCCAGTGATCTTGCTATTTTTAAAATGGAAAAATTACTAATTTCAAAAATATTGATTTTTTTGCCATATGTAGCCAATGGTTCATACCACAAACATGCAAAATATCAACTTCAAATACTTTTCTGAGTTACACAAAAATGAAAAAGTGTGGATCTAAGTATGCATATTTTCAAATCTCCAAATTTTATCAGATTTTATCATTTTTATGTAGTTCAGAATACAAAGTATTTAAAGTTGATAGTTTGCATGTTTGCGGGATACACCATTTCCTACGGTTAAGATTTTTTCAAATTTTTTAAAACTCGTAATTTTTTTCGAATTGTTAAGCTCGAGAGCCAAATACACTTTTCATCAAACTTTCACCTTCAAAGATTGTGCCAATGTCAAAAACAACTTACATATACAATCAGTGTGAATAGAACCATTTCCCTTTTTTTTTTGCAAGCAAAAGAAAGAAATGAAAGAAGGAAAGGAATCATAGAATGGCATGGGTGGTCAGGTAGTAGTATGATTATTACTTGGCCGGAATGATCAGACACAATTATGAAAAATGGCCTCCTCTCATTGCGTAGCTTTGAATGCTTTACAATGAGTAGATTCGAGCGGCAACTTGTCCCCATCGAGCCGGATTCTGTTGCCGCCTAAGCTCAAAAAAGAGCATAATGTACCACTAGATTTTCGAGTGGTGTGTATGGACTCTACCGCGTACGTGGCTGAATATGTGCATCCAAGTATCCGAATGTCACTTCACCTATATTTGCAGTTTTCCGCTGTCCCAAGGTTCGTTATCCTCTGCATAACTAACGCCTTTGAAAACGGTGGTAACACTAATTATGGTGTTGGGTTGGGTTGGGTTGGGTGGATGGATATATCTTGCAAGGGAGCTTTCCATGATGAGGGGAAGGTGGATTTTATTCGGCCGTGGATATATTCGCCATCATGGGCGGTGGAAGCCGGCCGTGGCGGTAAACTTCCCTTCCCTTGATCGTCAAAGTGGTGGTGGAGGAGGAGGAGCAATCGATCGCCGTGGCGACGAAGCCTCCATGTCCAGCCAGCCAGCTACGTAGACGACGTATGACCGACAGATACGGGTCTCGATACTAATCAATGCCTTACCGGCAGCGGCAGCGTAGGCTGGCCGGTAGAGACGTAGAGTACGCCGTGGAAGACACTATCATGGCATTTCATGGGATTTTTCATCATAATCCATGAGTGACACTGGCGCCTAACTAGTTCGTCCTAGTTGGCCATTATATTTCACCTAGCGATGTAGCGCGATTAGGTGCAGCCGCAATGATTCCGACGTAGCTGGTGTACGTCGCCGCAACGTATAGAAATGAAAATTGTGCTTGGTTTCTTTTGGGGCTCTACCTATTTGCATGGTTCTTGATAAAAAAAAAACCTATTTGGTTCTTGAGAATTACACGGAGATTTTGCAGGAATTTAATTCACCGTAATTAAGCAGCGCAATTTTGCACATAAAACGAAAAATTGCAGCAGATCAGAGAGGTCAATCTCTGTAAGATTTGCACAGCAGCAGAGCAGAGGAATAAAGCAAAAGTGAGTCATGCACGTGTGGAAGCAGGGTGTACTGTAAACTGACGATCCCCTTCAGCTAGCTCAGCTGTGAACGGGCAGTACGCACGCACGATCCACCTTCTCTTTTCTACTTTCTTTTTTTCCCGCGCACACACAACACATAGACACGAACACTTGCTTAACCCGGGGTTAAATGAAATCTCAGCAGTAGGGCTTAGTAGGTTGATCCAAAGATTACTTTCCTCCCTAAAACCTTTATTCCTTTTTATCGCCCGCCGCTTTTCCCCCATCCTCCCCTGTGATCTACTACCAGCTTTGGATGGTAGGGATATATCATTGCGCCGTTGAAATATCCCTTTTAATTATTGGAATTTCTCGCTTTGCTTTTCTCCTCCTCCTCTTTCATCTGATCTACCGTCTCATCATCTCTGGATGCCTGGGATCATTGCGCCTTTGAAGGTTTGCCCCCCTATCGTGGTAATAATAATTAGCAATAATTAATACTCTTTTACCTTTTGTAGAGAAATACTCTTTTACCACTAGTGCGCTTTCACCGCACATTTACATATTTGGTCGTCATGGCCAACCGTAAAGACAAAACCTACTGATGGAACCAACCGATAGATGGAGACGGCCGGGAAGGAGCAGTGCAGTGGTTACTACTACCTGCAGAATACCTCTCCTACTCTTCTAGTAACTACTAAGCCATGCATGGAATGGATGATGATGAAGAATCATTATGGCCAGCAGATCCAAGCACTCATCATATCCTCTGTAACTTGCACTCCAAATCAGTAGCGCTCCTCCTCCTACCTCTCTGACCAAAGCTCCAAATTGTAAGCTAACCAAAAGGTGTGGTCGTCTCGAGTCTCGACCAAATATATATATGGGTCGTGTCGTGTGGATTCGGTGCTGGTGGCCACCCGGCGGGCGGAACGGGAACGATATAATCATGATTGCTTCGATCGATCGCGTTGCGTCGCATCTATCTGATCCAGGAAGAAACAAGAAGCCCTAGTCCAAAAACGGCGACCGATCGTCCAAGCTTTTGCGACCACCAGCACCAGCTGCTGCCGCCGATCAATTATATTTACAACAAGGCTTCAACTATCGATTTCTCCAACATGTGAGCTGTGAGGCGTGACCACGTGAGATCGATGGATCGACAGATAGCGCATGCGGACACATCATGGCCTGGCCTCCCTGAATTAAACCCCGTTCATGATTCCTCTCGAGCGGTTGCAAAGATGGATGGAACTGGTGATCACTAGCAGCAGTAAGTAGGAACGTAGGATCGATCGATCGGTGGTCGGACCGATGATCATGGCTAGCTGGTGACCAAGAGATGAATGTTGGTGGCCATTTTTTGACAGCCATTTTGACGGTCATCTTTTGACAGCTATCTTCTGTTTTTGCGAAATTCTTGACAGCATCTTAACTCGATGTTTGCTTCGGCCATCTTTTCTGAAAGATCTGGTGCGATTTGATCCCGTGTAAAAGGTCCAAGGAACTTCTGATGCAACGCGAGATCTACCTAGCTAAGCTAGCACCGTCGGTAAGCACGCCGTACCTGCGAGCTAATGATGGCCGGCGTCGCGTCACTCACTGTTAATTGTGCTCCTGTACGTGTAGACCCATTTGGCACCCACCGTCAAAGCAGGGGTCTGGGCCGGCGTACCTTAATTAAAGCTGACGATGGGCGGTTATGGACGACGGATGTACGGAGTAGCTCCGATGATCCACAGCCTTTTTTTTCTGTCACGGGACCAAGATCGCCGATGATGGCGATCAGTCGATGCAAATCTTTGGCGCTAAAATCTCTTCTAGTACACACAGATGCTCGCAAATCAACGGGCGCACACACAGGTTTATATGCATTTCGCAACAACGAAAAAATGGTTTATATGCAGATATTCGAAAGGAAAATAAATCATCACGAATCGTAGCCTACGGTATATAAACCTGCATAGGAAGGAGGCGGTGGGGTTTTGGCTATGATTCCAACGCGAGAGCGATCGAGGCGCGCGCGCGGGCGCTTTTGTCAAAGGATCCATCATGCCCGGCGACGGCGAGTGATCCGTCCGTCCGTCTGTTCGGTCCAGCTTTGCCTTTGCCCTCCTCCTCCTCCGGTCAAGCCCGGTAATCATATTCTTCCCGTCCCCGGCCGGCCTATTCCATCGCATCTCTGTCTGTCGCCTTCGCTATGAACTGGTCGATTCTAGCTCGATCGTTCTGGCCTCACAACACAATTCCTGTCCGAAAATTCCAACACCTGTTACCTTCAAGCATCATGATATTTCCCCCCCTCCACTTTTAATTGCTGCCTTAACATCGGGGCATCAGTGACTGGAAATCACATCTGGTTTCTTTTTGTGAACATGGACTGTATTAGAAAAAAAAAAGGATATAATCCAGATTACAGCGATTCCGGCATCCAACGATGCGGTAACACAACCAACAACCTTCCTCATAAAAGATTACACCTAAGTGCGCACAAAGTACAGCGAGGAGGTACCTCAAACTACAAACCACAACAACAACATGTGAACTCGCCCAGCCTCGCCTCAGGCCATATGAATGGCGAAACGTCGACTCGGAGAACAGAATCACGTCGCCGCCAATGCCAAACGCCTCCAGAGAAGACCATCACTCCAAGACTGCAGAGAGCCTCGCATCGCCACACTCCAGCTGCCACATCGGTGTTCTCCACGTGCAGCCCAAACAACGCCTTCAAGAAGGGGACGACGCTAAGACGCCGCCGCTGCCCGATCCGGCAAAACCGGACCTAGGATTTCCCCCGGTGCTCGGGGAGGAGGTCCAATCAGGGTCATGCCAACGCCTCTAGGAAGGTAGCGGCGCCCACGGGCGTCGCCGTTGACCGCGTAGGCAGCTACCGCACGGGGATTTCGCCCCGACCCGTACTCAAGGACCCCCAAAGACCGCCGAAGCAGGGCAACCTAGAGACGGCAAAGCAGGTCGCTTGAGAAGACCAACGACGCTGGGGGCGGAGCCTCGAAAGTTGTTGTTGTACTATTGTTTCCTTTATGATCTTACTAGAACTTACAAGTAAAAAACCCTATCGGTATGATGATGACCCACCAGGCCACCAGGAATCAAACCATACCGGAAAAAAAAATTGGCGGCACATGTGTCTTGCAAAATTCAACGTTTTTTTTTTTTGAAACTTATGAACTTTATTGATCAAAAAACCACACTGTCAACGTTTTGTACTATTGTTTCTGAAAATAGACTTACAGCAAAAAAAAATGCTTTCAGAAGAAAATGTTGCTATTAACTAGGCCGCAGAACACTTGTATACTGGGCTCTCTTGGTGCGAAATCCTCCTGTGCGTGAGGCCCAAACGGGCCTGATACTTCCTCAGTCTTCCGAAAATGACTCGGCCCAAACCGTTTAATAGCCTGGCACATTCAGCCCAGTAACGGCCCATCACTCCACCCGCACACTCCACTCCGACGTTATCACCTCATCCTCTTTCCTCGTCTCCTCCCGTGCAGACTGTGTTGTAACCTGCCGTTGCTGGCTCCGCTGCCTTTCTCCACGCGACAGAAAATGGCGTTCACGCTGGTGGGAGCCTTCAAGGGCCTCTCCCTCTCCTCCTCCTCCTCCTTCCTCGGCGGCGACCGCGCCGCGCTCTCCTCCGGCGCCGCCTCCGTGGGCTTCGGGATGGGCTTGCCGGCGCGCGGGCTGACCATCCAGATGGCGCACAAGAAGGGGGCCGGGAGCACCAAGAACGGCAGGGACTCCAAGGGCCAGCGCCTCGGGGTCAAGATTTACGGCGACCAGCTCGCCAAGCCCGGCGCCATCATCATCCGCCAGCGCGGCACCAAGGTCCGCACCTCTCTAACTTGCTCCTGTCAGTGCCACCGGTTGTTTCTTCAGGCACTGTGGGGGTGGCTCTGTCTCGCGCGGCGCGGTGCTGAATTGCGGTAAAATGCTAGTGTAAACGCTGTGTTGCAATGTGCATTCTGTACTTGTACTACAAAACGCGAATTGATTCTCAATAGGAGACGATTTGTGGAGATTGGATTGTGGTGAGGATTGAGGAAGCTATAGTACAGGCCAGGGAGTTATGAAGAGCATCTTAGAGGAAGTGAGACTTTGATTGCTATATCACTCGTTATGGTGGCCTCTAGTTGCACCCTTCAGTGGCAGTGTGTACTGATACCTGCCTAGTCTAAATTGTGCAAGGGCAGAAAAGAGTACACTCTGTGCACGTAGTTACTTTATATGTGCCGGAGATTATTTAACTCGTCAATGCAATTTTGTTCCCAAATTATTTGTGCTATATTCCTGAACTATGAGTTCAACAAAACTGTTGGTTTTTGACACCCTGCAATGTTCTAGATTTATACATGTTATGGGTGACATAGGGTTTAATAAAGTTGTTTCACGGTGGTGTAGGACATGTTCACCTAGTAGACAGGACACCAGGCGTGTCTCTTTATAATTTTATGCTTTCTTATTCGCAATTGTGTTGAAACATTTCAGGTCTATCCTGGAAATAATGTTGGAATGGGCAAGGATCACACCCTCTTTTCTTTAATTGATGGACTTGTCAAGTTTGAGAAATATGGACCCGAAAGGAAAAAGGTCAGATATTCACTAGTAACTGTATCTAATTGAATTTCTGGGGGATACCAGACATGTGACTCGTGTTTTATTTTTATTCCCCAGGTAAGCGTTTACCCATATGAGAAACAGCCTGAGAACCCGAACAGTTATAGGGCAAGGAAGAGAGAGAACTTCCGCTTGCAGCGTGAACGCAAGAAGGCAAGAGCAGAGAGAACTTACGAACCACAATTGGTGTTGGCAGCTGCAGATGGGAGTGTAGAAGTCAAAGCAGACTGCTGATAAGTTTACTGTAATGTATTTCTCTTTTCTTCTACAATCTATGTTTGACAAAATCTTTCTCGGATGTAAATCGTCGACTGCAAGTTGAATGCAAGTCCAGTTCCATTTTGAATTTCTGCGGTGTCCTATCTGTTGTTTGTCTTTGGGATATTGCGCACTTTAGGGACCAGGAGGGGTCTATGCCAACTTCCCACAAATCACAAACTCGATGTAATATTGTGATGGTGCCATTTCATCAACAATCATGACTGGGAGTGTATTATGTGGTTCAGGCCATATTAGAAACAACTTTGCATTGGTTCTCTTTGCGGAAAGTTTCTTTTGGCATGTAGGGTTGTAAATGGTTTTAGTTTTTAGTTGGGGCATGGAAGACTGCAATCAGGGGGCTGTGCTAGTTTGCGGCCAACCGTACGACCGGACAGGCCACACCCCGCGTCTCGGATGCCTCCCTGCGCGTCACATGCTGTGTGCCCGTCGCTGAACGCGCACGTGCTGGCGGGGAAACCGTGGCCACGGTCATCCGTCTAGAAGCTGGTTCGGAAACCAGGCTCCCTGCATTTTATTCTTGCGTGGCCCCTATTCTTGAGGGGCATTATACTGCATTTGTAGACAATAAAGGTTTCTGCTCAAAGTAAATTGAATTATGAATTCTTAGAGATGCTAGGCTTCGTTTGGTGAAAGAAAACGTTGTGATATTACATAACGAAAGAACAACAGAAAGTAGTAGCAGATACTAATTCTATTCAAATGAGGGGAACCACACAAATAAACAATACACCATATGCCTAATTAATAGAAAACGAAAGAAAAATGGGTTTGTCCTTAAGGAAACCGTATGGACTAGGTGCTGATTATCTGTCCGACAAAGAAATGTAGAAGCGGCATTTCTATAGTGTTTTGGCCCCTCTTTTATGCCTCATGGTGTAGTCTATCAGCCGTCTAGCTTTTGCTGAAGCAAAGCACGGAGGAGCATAATTGAGCTCAGGTGGGCTTTTTATTAAATAAAGTTGACCTACCACAGGGTAGATGGGACCCTTTGTCACACCCTTAGATTCTAAGGCCACGAGTCTTCATCAAAGAAACACAATACAAGGAAAAGGAAAGGGCAATGGAATCAAGAAGCATGATCCTTGTTTGCTCTCTCTTTTCTGTATCATCCTATAACCCAGGAGCTAGCTGCACTGGTGAATGATGGTGCCAAGGCAAGCATTATTGAGATCCCACCATATTTTTCGACAAGCTTTGTGCAAGTTGAATCATGGAGAGGGGCGCAAAGTATGTTAATTACTGGATCGTTTTCTCTTTCAGTGTCCCCATATGCTCCTCAAATGCGGAATCTTGCAAAGCAATCAGTATTGGCATTGCATGGTACCGTAAGTCTAACATCATTTGTCGTACTCTTTTTTACACCAAAATTTACCATGCAGAAGATAGCTTATTAACACAGTATTTGGAACCATTTGACACATTTTGAGTCACAGTTTATTTTCCCCAGTTATATATGCCGATGAGGATACAACTTGCAGAATAAAATACTGCTCCATCACCAGTAGATTAAAGTCCGTTTAAAGTAATGCAACATTATGTTCTGTCGCCATACATTGGCCAATAACATTAGGAGACCAATAACTTTAGGTGGTTAAGCATGCACACAGCGTCTAAAATAGCTGTACTACTGATTCACAGAGCATTTTGTGTCATGTCTTTATTCTCTTGTAACGTTTCTAGGAACCTTCCAACTTTTTTTAATGATGGATTTTGATTTCTTAGCAATACATAGCCATCAGTGTTTTTGCCTGTCTAGGTTAATCTAATTAGTTGAGTGTAATACTACTAAGATCTTCTAATGTTATACTTCCTCCGATCCGGAATAAATGTCGCCAGCTATGAACTAACCACGTACAAGCTAGAGTGCAGCTCCCCGACAGATGTTTCGGATCGGAGGGAGTATCGTTTTTCTTTCTAACAAAGTTCACTTCAGAAGCGCCTGCAAAATCATCTGTTAGGTGCAGACCCTGTGAAAGAAGCTCGTGAGATCTTAAGGATCTTGTAACGAGTGAATGGAACTTCTTTGCGTTGGAGAAAGAGCCGCATTCATCCAAAGAGAGTGAGCAAAGCTAATAAACCAAGAAAGCGCTTCCATTGTTAACCTCATGAATGGACATTAAGTGAGAATTTTGTTCTCCTGGGCAGCACAGCACCAATGGAATCATCCAGACATCCCCACGCAGCCATGCTTACCTCGAAGTCTTCCTTTTTCATGTAGACTTCTCAATCCACACCACATAATAGTAAAGCTAAGATGCATCCACCAACTGCTAATGATAATCTTCTTATGAAGAATTGTGCTCCTTTTATCCGCTCAATTATCAGCCTAAAGCATTTTTTTGCTGTCACTGGAAGCCATAATTCCAGAACCATTCTTGTCTTGCAGTGCATGTCATATTGTCATGACAGGCAAATTGCTGGGACAAACATACACCTTTGTTCTGCCTACTTGCCTTGCCTCAAGACTAACCGGTTCTACACCACACTCGATTAGCAGGCACCTCACCAGTCCTGCTAAAGAGAGAAGCTGGGTCCTTTGAAAGGGGATAATGGCACTACTGCACTGCACTAGTGTTTGTTGGACTGGACTGGAGCGACCCTAATCGGGCCTTTCCTTAGCCATCAAGTATCTGGTTATTTCATGTAGTGACAGTCGCACACGGATTTGCTACAAGACAAGTTTGTGTTGAATGTTCGAACAATTTGCTGATGCAATGGTCATAGACAGAAGACATTCTTCCGTGAAATTTGGAGAGTATCTGGTCCTCGCCCCCTTTAATATGATATAGAAACGTAAGATTTCAGTATCCAACTTGAATTCTTGTGTAGTCCCATTAGTTTCTTATTTGGGGAAATGGAGCATGGCAACTAAAAGGCTACATGGTTCAGATGCTCACAATGCAAACATATTCTGGTAGAAACTTTTAGTGTGATAGACTCAATCTTGGCTTTTTGCTTAGCTGATCTTCAGGCCATAGGTTAATTAAAAGTCTTCACCCTTTTATCTAAACCTTTTCACTCATTTTTTTATGTGAGACGGTGTTATTTGTACGACTCATTACTACTGTTTGCTTTTGTAGCAAATTTCGTAAAGTGTAATTACCAACCTGCTGGGATTGAGGTCCAGTTGGAAGTACAGTTGAGCACCTGGCCATGGTTACTCCAGCTGCTGACACAAAGAGCTATTCCAGAGAAGCCAAACTCCACACCCATTCCTTCCAGGTGTACTTGCACCGACTGTACCACCATGGTCTAGAATGCTGAATGCATACGTACCACATGAGCATAAATACTCAGCAACTCCTACCACAATTGGTTCTGAAGGTGACTCATCCTCCACCAGTCACCATAACTGCCAACTTCTATGATTGTGTTGTGCAGCAACTGCTAGGAAACACTGTATATTAGCCAACTTCTATGATTGTGCTGTACAGCAACTGCTAGGAAACACTGTATATTAGCCAACAATTGCCGCATGCCATAGCTGTGGGTGGCCTGTGAAGTTTCTTGTGTCCAATCTGCATGTTTTGTCCCAGCCTGTAGCTGTAAATTATATCCAATGGACTGGAATCCACGGTATTTTGGAGGCATCCAAATTGTAAAGTCCAAGTCATCAACTCCAGGGATCAGGACCATGAGAGCAGAGGGACCCAAAGCAGAGCAAGAGAGAGGGAAAGGAAAAGAGAGGGGGTAAAGAAAGGGAGGAGAAGGCAGCCAGACAGCACCATATCCTCTATCTTTTCTGACAAGGAACTGCCCCCACCCACAACACATCAATTTATTTATCTATAAAATCTCATCGAATTGCAAAAGGCACCCTGTCTTCCTCTAAATCTCCACCACCAATAGGATAGGAGATGTGTGTACTTGCAGAGCTGGCCCCTCTTGCATTGAGACACTTGGTGCTTCTTCTGCCTTTTCATGGCCAACCTCCCTCTCAAACCACATATAAAACCCTCTCGCCACCCTTCTCGCCCCCTCATTGTGGCTATAGCTTCTTGAGCCTCATCAGGTCTCTGTACATAAACTTCTCTTTGTGCTGTTCATAGCAAGAGCTTGATTGCTCAATTGCTGCCAAGAAAATGGATCCAATCAGCATAGAGAAGATCAGGGCCATGAGGAAGTACAGGAGGAGCAGGAGGCAGCAGCAGAAGCTGCTCCCTGCTAGTCTCATTCCTTACATGGTGGCCACCTGTGTTGTTTGTCTGCTGCTCACTAGCCCTGCCTGGTTCCCCAGGCTGTGCTCAGTCCTCATCTCCTTCCTCCTCACCACCCTCCCAGACCTGGCCACCGCCTTCTTGCTCAGCCCCAAGTGCCTCTTTGTCGTCGGCAACCTCATCGTCGCCTTCCTCATCGGCGAGTCTAGGCTGTCCTTTAGGAGCCAGCCTGGTTCCCTAGTGGACGTGGACGGCGTCCACGAGGAGCACGTGAAGAAGAACGTCACGTCGACGACCGCAAATTCGGCGACGGCGGCGACCACAGTGGTGTTCTCCGATCACAGCGCTCTGGCTGGAGTAGTTTGGGAGGGAGAAGAGGAGGATGAGGAGGAACAAGGAGAAGAGGAGCTGGAGAAGAGAGTGGACGACTTCATCGCAAGGGTCAGGAGGCAGAGGAAGCTCGAAGCCAAGAGCTTCTTCGACACTGATCGGTGACCATGGTCAAGCTTAATTTCCTTGGAGCTGAAAGATGCAAGAGAAGGTTACATCCAAATTAAGGACGTGTAATGCTTTGTGCTACTATGCTTAGTTCTGCCTTGTTAGGGTCAGAGGTAAGAGGAAGAAGAAGAACCGATTCCAGTGTTTTCTCACTGTGTAGCTGATTAATTCTGGGGTGTAGCAATGCCCGGGAATTAGGCAGAGAGGAGGAGAGACAAGGAATGTGTGTGATCTTTGAAAAAGTTTAGAAAAAGGGGTGATGCCTGGTGTCTTTCTGTTATATTGCTTTGTGTCTACTGTCTAGCTGGTTTCATGCCGCCATGATCACTACGGCATTTAGAGAACCTGATGGTCACAATCCTGACTCACAAAGCTGCACGGATGACAAAGGAAGAAAAAGTTCAGAAACATGTGTGAAGTGATGAAATGTAAACTAGCAGTTGTTGGTGTGCATGAATTAATGTACTCTGAAATCAGGCTGCAGAATCTCCACCACAAACCAATGTAAACTACTGGACCCTTTCCTAAGAAATAATCTGAAAAACTAGTGCTTGGAATAATAATTACTATTATTATTGTTATTATATTATCCTACCAGAAAGGATTAAAAGAAGAGACATTAAGTTGATCTAAAAAAAGACATGAAAAAATGGTGTCGGTGTTGATCCAAAGTTTTATCTTCTTTTAGTAATAGATAGAATAAGAAGATCAGACGCAATGCTGAATGTTCAGGCATTATAATATTGGCGAAAAGGCACCCACCCGTTCGCCTGCATGCATATCAACGTATGTACAGGAAACTTATATTGAGATTTATCAGAGGCACATTGGTGCGCGCACACAACATGCACACAATTAATAAACGTTATTCCGAGTGGTTTATCACACCTTATAGTCTGAATAAAAAAATTATCAAAGGAAGCAAAAGTTAAGTAATTCTACCAAGGATGTGTAAGTCTGAATAAAAATTTATCAAAGGAAGCAAACGTTAAGCAATTCTACCAAGGATGTGAAATTAGCTGTTGACGCATGCGTGAATGTACTCTCAAAATAAGCTGCAGAACCCATAAAAAATCTGGATACAGAAATTTCTGGAACAGGTCAAAAATACCGAACCATTTCTGAGCAAGGACGCGATTCTGGAGTAACAATCGAGTAAACGGTGCAGTTTACAGTGGTGCAACTTGCAACTTGTAGCGATGCAATATAGTGTCCCAACTGCAACTCAACTGTCAACTCTATTGTATTGTCTGCCGGTGGAGAGCTACGTTGATCCTACCAGCAAGAAGTAAAATAAGAGAGACATTAAAAAATGGTGAATAATCTGATATTTTTAACTGTATCCTCAGATAATGAAAAGGAAGAGATTACACACGAAGCTGAATGTTCGGGCATCATAACAGTGGCAAAAGGCGCCTGCCTGCATATCAGCATATGCTTATGCAACTTTTCTTCAGGTTACATGTTAATGAAAAGGGGAGTAGCCTGTTTGAAAAAAAAAACTTTTCTTCAGGTTTATCAATGGCACATTGGAGCACACACGCACACAAATATACAGAATGGATTAAATATTGTTCTGAGTGATTTACCACAAGTGATGTGAAGGGAACCACTTGTTTGGTTGATGGGGTCGCTTTTCCGGCTGCTGATTCAGATAGGCGTCAGAGTGCGTGCGTGCATTCATTCAGACACCTTTTTCTCGCCGTTGCCTGTGATGAGATCACGCTATATTCTTTCAAAGATTGTAATCTATTACATTATACATCAAAGAACATAAACATGCCCACGTTGCTTTACCTGCACTTACCGCAGAATAATACAAGTGAAGTTCGTTAGAACGTGGAAAGTATAAATATCGTTCTCTAAATAATTTTCTCACCAAAGTGAAGAGTACTCTCCCAACAGAGTACAAATAACGCTTGTGCTTCTCTTTGTCCTAACAGAGATAGACATGTAGACTCACAATTATACAGAGAGTAGTTGTAGCAATAGCAGCAGGAGCAGACATAAATCAGAGGAAGTGAGCTGACAACAATAGCAGTATAATTTTCTCCATACAACAAGATGACACCTAGTCTGACTTCTTACAGTCATAGTTCACACCTAATGACTGAAGAAACTAAAAGTCAATTACCGTCTCCAGGTTCTGTTATATCATTCTGGTTCTGGATGACTATATTTACTGACCAACTTAGTGGTCACATGTGAGTTGTGTTGCGGCCTCGACACCATCTCTAATCATCAAAGCATCAACCTGACCTCCAGCATTCGTATCAGCACTATTCTGACCATTCCCGCATCTCGTCGGCCTCGTTCTCAACACCTGCCAAATATACCTAAGTTGTAGATTTTCAAACCACACATAAAAGCACGCGATGAAGCAGAATAGCTGAGAAGAAATATTAGAACTTAAAACAAACCACACAAAATACATGGGAAATCAACGCTTTTTACCCATATGCCCCAATTGGTATATTGACCTCGAAGTCTGAAGCACTCGCTTTGATGTGTTCACCGACGTAAATTTTTTAAACGCTTCACCGATGTAATTTGCAATAAAAGTTGGAATACATAGGAGAAAAATGAATTAGAAATGAATCCTGAAAGAAGTTAAAAGTGGTAAGAAACTGTAGCTTGGTGTTGCAAGATTTACCTAGTAGTAGTTACCAAATTTTGAACTCAAGTCAAGAGAAAAATAGTCAGGCCTCTCAGAAAAATCAACAAACTATCTCCTCAGATCATCCTACAAACTGCCTGCATTTGGCACATGCCTTCATTAAAGCGCACGAGACAGAGGCACGTGAGGGGAGGGAGGGGAGGCTCCCCACCTGAATATATTGCCACAGAGGAGTTTACATGTCACACAATGCGTGAGGAGATGAAGTCGCGCACAACCGGCGTGATGTCTTAACATGTGTGCCCAACTGATTTCAGATCAAAAAGTGTCTGCGCAACGCAAGAGCTGACATTATGTTCATGCTATTTGAATGGCAACTCCATGGAGCAAAATAATATTCAAGCTCGCCACCTAAAGTTTACTCACATAATATACAAGAGAAACTTATTTCCTATCGTATTAGGTATGCGGATTTATGTCAAATGAACATAACATGATAAATTTACGGGTGTAATGATGGCAAAGAAAAAAATCTCTCCGCCTCCTTCTATCAATAAAAAGAGAAGAATTCCCTCAAAAAAAAAAAAGAGAAGAAGACAATATAAGGCATGCTTGAGTTGAAAGAATGTTTCCAAAGTGAAACTATCCAATGCTGAACTGGATTTAGAGGCTGTTTGGTTAGGCTTTTAGCTTGGAAATACATGAAGAAGTGGTGTATTTGGGATATATATATATATATATATAAATATATATATATATAGAGCAGGACTATTCTAGAACCCCCCTTAAGAGGTTCTAGAATAGCTATTCTAGAACCCCAACTTAATAAGCTTCTTATCCTGAAAAACAAACCGATCCACTTAGTGGCCACCCACAGAAAATCCCGAACCCACCCCTCCCTTCTTCCCCACCGCACCTGACCACCCTCCACCGTCACGCACGTCCACCCTCACGCGCTGCCGCGCCGCCTCCCCTGAGAGCCGCCCCGCCTCTACCCGGTAGCGTCGCCGCGCGCGCCGCCGCGCCTCGTCCCTCGCGCCGCCCCGCCTCCACCGGGCCGCGCCGGCTCCCTCGCGTGCTGCCGCGCCTCCACCCGCGCAGAAGGTCGCCGCCTCGCCTCCTCCACCCGCCCCGCGCCGCCACCGAGCACGTCCCTGGCGCGACGTCCCGCTGGTTTCCCCGGCCGCCTGCATCTGGATCGACGCGACCTAGATCGAGCCGCCCCGACGGAGGCCCTCCCACACCACCTGTGTTCCGGCTGACGCCCTCCACCACCCCCGTGTCGCATCCGGGGAAGTTCCCCTGCTCGCCGACGGGTGGTACCCCGCACGCCGCCCCTGGAGTCTCACACATCGCCAGCACGAGCCACTGCCTCGCCGGCCGGCCGGCCGGCCCGCCACCTGCCACACCTGCGCCCCGCCACCGCCCCGCGTGACCGCCGCGCCGGCGCATAGCCTATCTGACCTGCCGTCCCCATCCCTGCCTCCCAAGAGCTGCACACCTCCGGGATCTCGTCCTGTACTTCGGCTCGATGAGCTGTGGACTCCGCATCAGGCCGCTCTGAACTCCAGCATGCCACACTCTAACTGTTGTGGTCCTGAAAATGTGTGAGGCTGCTTGTGACCACATCTCGTTGGGGATGCTTTCTGGTTCTGAAGTAATGTTGTTGGGGATGCTTTCTCCGTTCTCTTTTTTTTTTGCAAAAATGAACAATGTTTGGGCAAAGAAATGTATATCTTGATGTATGTTCGAGAAAAAAAATTAAAAATAGAGATTCAGTTTGTTTAAAGAAAGTTCACTTTTCATTTTGGAGAAGTTCATGGCGATAACCGATAGCAAAACTGTGATTAAGAAATCACTTTTATATTTGGTTAGGAAGAAAGTCCACCGTCCACCACGCAAAAGTCCACCATATTCACGCTGAAAGTTCAAAAACAGAATATGGTCCTAAAAATTTTGTAAAAAAGTTCACTTGTCAAAAAAAAGGTAGTTCACTGATGCATCACCAGAAGTTCAAAAACTGTGGCATAGAACGTGCGTCTAATTCTCCGTGAGGAAGTTCACTTACGTCTCCGTAGAAAGTTCACTTTCGTGACGAGGGAAGTTCAGAAATGGTCCGAGTACGAAAATCAAACAGGTAAAAAAATCGAACAAGTCAAAAAAAAAAAAATTACGTAACACGTGCATCTGGTGCTCCGTGAAGAAGTTTACATACGTGTTAGGAAGAAGTTCAGTGTTGTGAAGGGGAAAGTTCAGAAAAACGAGAATTATATATATTTAAAACTGCTCTTAAACCGTAAGGAATTTCGAAAAAGTGCGTGAGATAACAAAGTTGCGGCTTTTTCATAGCTTTCCAACGGCGTATCATTTGCATCATTCCGATAAACGGTTTGAAAATGGCGACCAAAATACGGTACGGACGCGAAAATAATGTTAGTATATTTGAAATTCTTTAAAAACCGTAACTAATTTCGAAAACCCGTGAAAATGAAAAAGTTTCGTAATTTCCATAGCTATCCAACGGTATATCACATGCATCATTCCGATAAGCGGATCAAAAATCGCACTAGAAATTTTTTCCCGTGAAGGTGGAGAATCAGTCTGTTCCGTCAGGAAGTTCACAGTACCATTAAATGAAGTTCATCGACATTGTGAGGGAAGTTCAGAAGTGGTTCCAGAATAGCTATTCTAGAACTAGTTCCAGAATAGCAGACCTATATATATATATATATTATATATATATATATATATATATATATATATATATATATATATATATATAGCAGGACTATTCTGCAACCCCCCTTAAGAGGTTTTAGAATAGCTATTCTAGAACCCCTCCTAATCACCTTCTAATCCCGACCCGTCCCCACACGTAACCACCTTCTCCCCCCCCCCCGACCCCACAACAACCCACCTCCCGATCCACTCGGCCACCCACCTCCCCGCTCCCCGGTACCCAGCCCCTGCTCCGGCGACTTCTCCCGCACGCCTCCACCGGCCGGGCAGCCTGCCCGCGCCCCTCCTCCGGCCGGGCCGCCTCCCCCCGCGCTTCCTCCGGCCAGGCAGCCTCCGCCGTGCGCCTCCGTTGGCCAGCCCCTCCTCCTGCGCGCGCCGCCGTCGCCGGCTGCCTCCCTGCACGCGTCCCGCCGCCGGTAGCCCCCCTCCACCGAAGCACGGCTCCCCGGCACCCCCTTCCACCGGATCGAGCCGCCCTGGGCTCCTTCCCACAGGATCGAGACGCCTCGACCTACCTCCCAACGGATCGACCCGCCCCCCGGCCTCCCTCCGACCGGATTGAGCCGCCGCACGGTCTCCCCTCCACCGGAGCCCGCAGCCACCACCATCCCTGCACCGCACCATGGTGCCCCGCGTCGAGGCCTCCTCCACCTCGCGGAGCGCTACTTCGAGCTCCCGAGCAGAGCCACCAAGAGCTCCCCGAGCAGAGCTCACCTCGAGTCTGCCATGGTTCGTCGTTGTTGGCCTGCCGGGCGGTCCTCCGACTGGCCTGCTGACCGGAGGCCCATCCTCCTCCACTCCTTCGCACCAGCGAAGTCAACACCGAGATGGCGCCCCTGCTCCCGCTGACCATCTCTCTCCTTGGGTTTCTCTTGGTCACTTTTTTTTCTTTGAGGGAGTTTCTGTTGGTCGCTTTGTTTGAGAAGCTGCTTGTGGTGGGCTTTTTTGGATGAAATTGCTGCAGAAATAGACAGGAAATGGACAAAGCTCCGTAAAAACAAGTTCACTTTTCCCCACAGAGAAAGTTCACACTCATTTTAGTGTGAAGTTCGCTCCATGGCCCGTCGGTTTAAGAAAAAAAATACTCGCAACAAAATTTTTTCCCCGTGAAAAGAAAGTTCACAATTTTTTTCTCGAAATTCACCTATTCTTGAAGTTCACTTCATAAATTTTTGAAGTTCAATCTATAAAATTCCGAAGTACACTCCGAGTAACAATTGCGTGTGGAGTTCATTTTCTGAATAAAACAAAGTCAAAACGATGACATACTACTGTTCCGTGAGGAAGTTCACTTACGTCTCCGAAGAAATTCACTTTCGTGACGACCGAAGTTCAGAAATGGTTCGAGTACGAAAATCAAACAGGTCAAAAAAAATCAAAGAAGTAAAAAACATGACGGAGAACGTGCTTCTGGTGCTCCGTGAAGAAGTTCACTTATGTGTTCGGAAGAAGTTCAGTGTTGTGAAGTGGGAAGTTCAGAAAAAACGAGAATTCTAAAACAACAGAATTATGTATATTTAAAACTGCTCTTAAACCGTAAGGAATTTCGAAAAAATGCGTGAGATAACAAAGTTGCGGCTTTTTCATAGCTTTCCAACGGCGTATCATTTGCATCAATCCGATAAACGGTTTGCAAATGGCGACCAAAATACTGTACGGTCGCGAAAAAAGTGTTCGTATATATGAAATTCTTTAAAAACGGTAACTAATTTCGAAAACCCGTGAACATGAAAAAGTTTCGTAATTTCGATAGCTATCCAACGGTATATCATATGCATCATTCCGATAAGCGGATCAAAAATCGCAATAGAAAATTTTCCGGCGAAGGTGGAGAATCAGTGTGTTCCGTCAGGAAGTTCATATTAGCATTGAATGAAGTTCATCAACGTTGCGAGGGAAGTTCAGAAGTGGTTCCAGAATAGCTATTCTAGAACTAGTTCCAGAATAGCAGACCTATATATATATATACCTATATATATATATATATATATATATATATATATATATATATATATATATATATATATAACTCAGTTAAAAAGGAACCTTTTCCTGTTTAAGCTAAACAGGAACTTTCTGAACCTTCTCGGATATGCTAAGTGAACCTTAACGCTACATCATGTGAACCTTCTGACGGAACACACGAAATTGCATATTGCACATGAACTTTTTTTCTGTACCAAGTGAACCTTCTCGCGCATGACATGTGAACCTTCAGGTGGAACATGAAGTGAACTTTTTCCTGGATATTTTTTCGGAACGAGGTGAATTTTTTTTCGCAATTGCAAATGAACTTTTTTTGTGTACCAAGTGAACCTTCTCGCGCATGACATGTGAACCTTCAGTCGGAAAACGAAATGAACTTTTTTTCCTGAACTTTTTTTCTGGACCAAGTGAACATTTTTTGTCAATGAAGTGAACCTTTTTACTAAGCGAAGTGAACCTTTTAACTGATTTTTTTTTGTCCGTGCGGTGGCCAGTCATCGGAAAGTGAACTCTGTTTCTGAAAAAAAAGTTCGCATGACAGAAGCAATCCACGCCGGATGTGCACTGGAATTCGGGGGAGTCTCTGGCTCGCAAAGGTGGGGAGCCGCCGGTGCTTCGGGCGGCGGGGACACGCAACGCAGCAGGTCAGGGGAGGAGGAGCACTCCTCGGCCGCAATGGACACGGAGTCCTCCCGTTGGTGGAGTTCCGCGCTGGCAGGGCCGGCGTCCACGCACGCTGGTTGTTTTCCACACCGGCGGCGCGTGGGATTCCAGGCCTCGGTGCAGGTGAGAAGGTGACGCCATGGCCCGTGCAGCGGCCCGCTGGAGGTGGGGGCGACGTGGTGGCTTGTGCCGCTGGAGTTGGGGGCGGCGCGATGGAGCTGGGGATCCAGGTAGCGGGAGGAAGGTGAGGGGCGGTGCGGTGCCGCGGTGTCGCCGGAGCACCTCGACGGCAGGACCCGGCCCAGCTGCTCGGCGCCCTCTCTGATGGAGCTTGTCGTCGGCCAGTGCGGCGGGGAACGGGAGGGGCGCGCGGCCGCCGACATGAGAGGGGATGGGGTGCGGGCTGCCGGCGGGGGAGGGGATGGGGCACGCGGCCGCCGGCGAGGGAGGGGATGGGCGTGCGGCCGCCGACAGGGGAGGGGATGGGGCGAGGGCCGCCCGCTGGGAAGGTGATGGGGCGCGCGGCCTCTGGTAGGGAAGGGAATGGGGCGCGCGACCGCCGGCAGTGGAGGGGATGGGGCGCAGGGCCTCGGCCAGGGCGGCAGCGCGGCAGCGTCGCGCATGAGGTTCTCCGGGGAAGGTCGGGGAAGATGCACCTCGGGTGGATAGGGGCCTTGGAGGTCGGGGGAGCGCAGAACGGGTGGGGTAGGGGCCCTGGCGGCGCCGCCTGGATGCAGGTAAGATGCCGGCGTGCGGCTCTCGGCCGGGCCGAGCTGGCCGGAGTTCACGAGGCATCGAAGAAGGTGGGTTTCGTGCGCCGTTGTCGGGGTTAGGAGGCAGTTCTGTTGGGTCATGGTCGGGGGTAGGAGGTGGTTATTTTGGGTGTGGACGTGGATCCTTCCTAATTAGGAATAGTTCCTACTTAAGCTAAATAGGAACTCTTATATATATATATATATATATATATATATATATATATATATATATATATATATAGGGATGCGCTATTTGACACCCAGGGAATAGAATAAGTTATTCTACACCCACCCCATATCTTCTAAACCGTAATATTTACGTCACGTAAATTTTGTATTACCTCGTAAGTTAAGGAGAATGTAAGAAATATCGACATAACGTAAAACTTTTTTTTACGTGACGTAAAAAAATATGGCGTAAAATATGCATTTTCTATGGTTTTTACCCTATTATGACTCATAAAATTGCATTTTTATGTCAATTTTTCGTTGTGGGTCAATATGAATATAATTATTTGTATATCAAACATAAATTCTAAATAAAAGAACGTAAAAAAAATTTAGGGTGCAAAATAAGTATTATACACCCTGGGTGCTGAATAGGGTGTATATATATATATATATATATATATATATATATATATGCGAGAACATCTACTCCCTCCGTCCCAAAAAGGATGTCATTTTTTTGTCTAAAATTGAATGTATCTAGACACTATTTAGTGGCAAACCTGGCCAAGCCGGCCCGGCCCGGCACCGGCTTGACGTGCCTGGCCCGGCACGGCACCTGCCGGCCCGTGAAGCACGCGTGCCGGGCCGGGCCGGCCCATGTGCCTGGCAGTGCGGCACGGGCCCGGCACAGGCCTTAGACGGGCCGGCCCGTGGCACGTGAGCCCGCGGGGCCGGGAAAATGGCCCGCGTGCCTGTTTGTCTATTTTTTTCTGTTTTTTCCGATTTCAGTCCAAAAAAATTGTAAAAAATGGACGTGCTGCTGGCCTGCATCGCTGCTGCTGCATGCCTGCATGGCTGCCTGCCTGCCTGGCTCGAGCGGCCGAGCGGCGCAGCGCTCGCTGCATGCATGCATGCATGCACGCATGCGGCATGCATGCGATGCAAGCCTGCTGGCTCGCTGCTGGCTGCTGGCCTGCTTGCTGCTGCTCGCTGTTGGCTGCTGCTCGCCAAAGAGCTGGCTGTTTTTTTTCCAGAAATTAGAAGTAGGCAAAGACGTAAAATGTTATATGGGATAAAATCAAGCTTTATTATTTGCTGCCTCATTAAAACCTTCCATCCCTGGGAAGGAAAAAGAGTACAACTGCTTCAAAAAGAAAATAAAATTACAGAAGGATAAAAAATTACAAAAAAGATAAGAAAAAATTACAAAGTCTACAACTAATCTTCTTGGTCGTCGGTCCACCGCATAGCTTCGAACGAGGCTATTAGTTCTGAGTTCTCGGTGGTGTGTTGGGCTCTTCGTCTGGCTAGTTCTCCATCTTTTACGGACATTAGTGTTTTCACCATATCCGGGGTGAGACTAGTTCTTCTATCATCAATGATTCTTCCAGCTAGACTAAAAGCAGACTCAGATGAGACCGTTGAGACGGGTACCGACAGCACATCCCGTGCTAATATGGATAGCACCGGATATGTTGACCTTTTATCCTGCCACCACTGCAGTATGTCGAACTGATTCTGCTCCTCATCATCTTCATCATCATTAGTAGCGACAACTGCACTATTTAGATATTTTGCTAGCTCCCCACCACCTTGAAGCACGGGAGTTTACGGCGCAGAGCTCGACGTGGAGGAAGTACCAAATATCTTACCCCACAATTTCTTACCCTTACCCTTACCGCCTGGCGGCACTACCGGAGGTCTCCGTACCAAATTTGCACCAAACTTAAGCTCATACTTACTGTAAATTTCCTGCAGCTTATCCTTTACCTCAAGTGTATATTGATCATAGCTAACATTTACGGCAAGACTTAAGAGCGAAAGAACACCACTAAACCCTTCCATTTTAGCCCTAGGATCCAAAATAAATGCGATAGCATAGAGCAAAGGTATATCTTTCCAATATCTGACATATTTCTCTTTCATTTTGTGGACAGCTACTATTAAAGTGGGATCATTTTCATACTCTTTCAGGTGTTGGGCAATTTCTAAAATGTGATGCACAATCAAATGAGATGTGGGATAATAAACCCCAGATAAACTAACAGTTGAATCATAAAATGTTTGTAGAAACTGAACGATTGATTCAGCAACGTGCCAAGTATCATCACCAAGTAGAACATACCCGTCCTCTTGCGGAAAATGTTGATTAACAAATGCGAAAAAATGAATCTTGTCACGTATAACTAACTGAAGCATCAGGTACGTAGAGTTCCATCTAACGGGCATGTCTAGATGATAACGAAGGCATGGTGCATCAATAACAGCGCAATAGTTTCTATAATTTCCAAGTCTGGTATTAGAAGCATTTAACCATGAAATTGCCATACGCAATCGCTCAATGTATGGTGCTAGATCTTCTAAAGCACTTTTAGCAATAAGATTAATTATATGACAAGCACAACGTTGATGGAGTAGAAACTTCGATGCATATACTTCTAATGTAGGAATGAGGTTGGTCATTGCAGTAGTATTTGCAGAAGCATTATCCAAAGTTACTGCAAATATCTTGTCGGTAAGACCAAACTCAGTAATAACTTTAAGTATAGCATTAGCAATGTTCTGACCATTATGTGATACATCAATTAACTCAAATCCTATTATTCTTTTATTTATTTCCCAATTAGAGGTAACATAATGAGCAACAACAGTAATATAATCTTGATGTGCACGACCACTCCAAATATCAGATGTTATGGAGACTGAAAAAGTTGACGATGTTAATTGTTCTTTTACGGCGGCACGACCTTCTTTGGCTATTTTTTTCATGTCCCTAGTTGTAGTTTGTCTAGAGACCGGTGTAAAAGTAGGAGTGTGAGCTGTTCTAATATATTCGACAAAACCATCAGACTCGCCAAATCCTAATGCTAAATCATTCACGGCAATTAATTTTGCAAGAGCATCTCTTTGACGAGCTGCATCATAGACAAAGATACCTCGGGCCGTGCCGTCGGGGTTGAAGTTGATCCTGCTCTGGATCGTCGTAGCCGCTTCATCATGCTTCGCGTGGCTATTCACGTGTCTCATCATGTGGCCGTTCCCTCCTCCCTTCTGGAGAGAAAATTTGCTATTGCAATTCGGATGCAAGCATCGAGCTCTGATCTTCGTGACACCATTGGCGTCAACAAATTCTTCTTCCTCAAAGTACTGCCAAACTTTCGAGGTTTTTTTCCGCCGCTTGGTACCGCTAGTGGTGGAAGTTTGGCTAAAAGAAGTGGAACTACCGAGAGAATCTGTGGTATCTGGTGCTGTTGGATTTTCGGATTGGTGATGGAAGTTGTCGTTGTCGAGGTAGGGAGAATGAATATTGAAGTCGGGAGGAGTTTCGACCCCCAACTCATCAGCACGGAAGAGATATTGGTTGGGATCACCCATGTGTTGGTGTATGAAATGAGAGAGGTGTTGGATTGGATGGTGTGAAAAATGAGAGGGGTATGATGCCCTTTTTATAGTAAATTTGTGCTGAAATTCAAAAAATTTGAAGCATGCACTGATGGTCTGATGCACCCGGCACCCCGCTCCCCGGCCCCACCACCAGTCACCACTCACCACACCGACCGACCGGCACACCCTGACGTGACCCCGGCCCCGCACCGCACCGCACCCCGCCAGCGCCCAGCACACCCCGCTCCCGCCCGTCCCGTCCCGCGTCCCGCACTCCCGCCCAAACGGTCGGCGCGGCGATCAACGCCCCGCGGCCCCGCACCGCACTGACCAAACCGCAGTCGGCAGTACCGCGTCCTCATGTTAACGGGCCTGGCATGCCTAACGGGCCGGCCCGCGTGCCTCGCGTGCCGCGCACCTTGGCGGGCCGTGCCGGGCTAGCACGCGGGCCGTGTTTCCCGGCCCAGGCACGGCACCGGGATTTCGTGGGCCGGCACGGGCACGGCACGCCACGGGCCGGGCCAGGCCGGTGCCGGGCTTTTTTTGCGTGCCACGTGTCGGGCCGCAAAAAGCCCGGCCCGGTGGCCAGGTTTGTTTAGTGGTTAGATACATTCAAATTTGGACAAAGAAATGACATCCTTTTTGGGACGGAGGTAGTAGTATATTTTGGCAGTACACCTATGATATATTACCTAGTTTGTAATGTAATCTTTTTGTGTGTTGTAATTTAGTACTGCCATTTACCAGCCTACTACATATGCGTTTGTACTAGATCAACCAAATCCAAACTAGCTAGGTCGCTTCATGTACGTACATCAACACAGCTATCGGATTGATCAATTCGGTCCAAGCAACATAGCTATTGTACGTAGAGCAACACAGTTCCATGTAAGAGAATTCGACAGAAAAAACATGAAATTTGTTGATTTCCGTATCTAGACTAGTTCCAACATCGCTGAAATATGAATGCCAGTATCGGTATTTATGAAGCCCTAAATAGGTGCTTTTTGGCTTTTGATCTTTGGCCAAAAGCCAAAGCCAAAGCCCAAACAAACACCCCCTAAGCACATTCCAGACTTTTCACCACTAACAGCTGACAGCCTACGGCTAGTTTGCCAAACGGTTCCACTGCTCACAACAACTTTCCAGAACAACAGCTTTTTTTTAGATAACATGCTCAAAGAGCCCAGCTTTAAATTAATAAAGCCCCATTCGGCCACAAGTACGAGTACAGACATGCTGGAATACAGCTACAGATTAAGCGCAAGAGAGAAAGATAATGCCTAAAAACAAAAGGATGACTACACAAGCATTGACAGTAGCGTCAGGCTTGAGATCTTCATCCTATCAACTGAAGAACATAGGTCGTTGCCAGATCAAGCCACCACCTTCACCGGGATCACCAAGGCGACGTCTTCTCGAACTTCTACCACCAGCACACAGAAGCCACCACATGTGCATAGAAAGGGGACCATCGAGGATCAAGGTTCTAAGGCGACGACTCACAAGCTCGGGATGCCATCGTCGCCCGCCCCAAGAGGGGCAAGGTTTTCACCTAGAAGCACAAGATCAAGAAAGGGAGAATAGGTGAAGGCTCCGTAATGACGCCTCAAAGAAGGGGAACGACATCCGCAGGTGTTGTCATCATTGTCCCCCAGACTAGCCGGCCAAGGCTTTCGCCCGAGCCATCCGCCTCTCCCATCTCACACCATGCCAATTCGCAGCTCCGTACACAACGGAGCACAGACTAGGCCGGAGATGCACGACAAACACAAGATACACCAAAGTGGAAACCACCGTACCACGGTAACAATCGAGAGAGACAGAGCACGACAAGGGATCATCTTCTCTTAGGGACTGGCCGACACCGATAGGGAAGAAGGAGGAAGCAAGGTACTTGGGTCCTCGACACTGACGAGCAAGACAAGGAAGAGGGAACTAGGGTGAAGAAGGGGGGAACCGCGAGACCTCTGCTCCGGTGCCAGTGGCATAGCGGGTCACTCTGACCACGCGTGTACTAGTCCCCGACTCCAACCGCCTCACTCAATGATGCGCCTCGCCGGCGGCCGGACACCAGAAGAACCGGCCTCCAAGCCACCATCCACGTGTAGCACAACCGTCAGACCCGAAGGCTAGCTCCAGCAGCCACACGAACACACCAAGAACAAAAAAAAAGACCTAGAGAGGAACCAGTACAGCAGCACCCACCCATCGCTTTCAAAGAGGCGAAGCCCTCAGATGTGCGTCGCCGGCTACCAGCCAGACCCGCTGCTGCTCACCGCAGCAACACGAGCCAGCGACAGGACAACTCCCTCAAGCTTCCATACACCACCCTTGCGCGGAGGCAGTTGCCGGCCCAGATCCGGCGGAGATTGGCGAGCCGACTGACGTGGGCATACCCTCCGGGCACCCCACCATTGGCGTACCCGATGCGGCCCAGCCGAAGACATATTGGGAGGCCCACCTGCAGGCCCAAACGAAGCCCAAGAAGCCACAACTTGGAGTACAAGACAACTCATGTAAACCCTACCTAGCTGCATATATAAAGCCAGGTGGGGGGCACCCTTTAGGGGCTGTTTGTTACCGCTTCAGCTTCAGCTTTTAGGTTCGATAAGTGGCAGCGCAAACAAACAACGAAGATTAGAAAAGCGCTTCACAGAATCGCTTTTGGAAAATGAACTACGCTCGGGGGCGAGAGCGGAAGCTGGGCGAGAGGAGCTTCCCCTGCTTTTCCCTGCTTCCCGAGATGCAACAGACGGAAATGCCCTCCCTAGTTCGGGTTATTTTCAGAAATCGTGCCACCGCCATATATATGGAAACGAACCGTGCAAATAGATTGAATCCACCGTCCCAACCTCATTTCCCCTCCTCTCCCGCACAGAACAGCCATGGTGAGCTAGGGTTTCGCTGCCGCCGTTCCCCTCCGCCGCCGCCGCCGTTCCCCGCCGCCTCGTCCTCCTCTCCCTCCGCCTCGGCTGCGGTCTTCTTCCCCGCTCCGTCCCCGCCATTCCCTTGTGCTCCGGCCACCGGAGCCCTGCAGACCGCCGCCTCCGTCGTTCCCCACCGCTACTGCCGCCGTTCCCCACCGCCTCTCCTCCCAGCCCGCCTCCTCGATCTCCTCGAGCCGTCGCCTCCTCGAGCCTGCCTTGCGAACGGAGCTGCTCGAGCTCGAGCGGTAGCAGAGACCTGTGCATTGACCCCGTCCATTTCCTTCAGATGCACTGGACCAGCAGCCGTGTCCATCTCTCTGTTCTTTTTCTCTTTAGATCTGGATTCACATATGCTGATATGCAGACGTATGATGTTAGAACACTTTTAATTACTAACATTTACTTGCTGAAAAAAAATGTTCTGAAACTGAATGTTATGAATTAATGAAATATTATCTGATAATAATGGTTTATTTTGATATAAATATTATTTGATATTTGTTGGACAACCTCGCATGGTCTTTTGGATATATATGAAGTGTTATGATTTTTCGAATATATGTAATGCTCTATATTTGGATAAATATGTGTTTCAGTTATTACATATAAATAGATAAACTGAGAAATTCGGCTATCTAAACATCGTATTAATGAATTAAATAAGTTAAAAACAATTGTTTCGCTTCAAATCGGCACTTATATAACATCTTCAGCACTCAGGGGCATTCTAGACATTTCACACAGAAAACCAACAGCTACAGCTGCCAACAACACTCCTGCCAAACATCAAATCTCTGCTTCTAACAGCTGCTTCTCACAGCTGCTTTTCCACAGCTCAACAGCTACAGCTGCTTTTCAAAAGCTGCAGCCCAAACAAACAGACCCTTAGGGGAGAGAACAACGGGAGACACCACACCCGCCACCGGCGGCAACATAGATGAGATCCAATCTCCACCACCATAGCCTTTGGGCCACCTTGTAATCGTCATCATCAATATAATCAGACAAGCAGGATGTAGGTCTTTACCTCATAATGAGGGGCCGAACCTGGGTAAATCTTGCTTGTCAGCCGTCCGACACTACCAGCGCGCCAACTTCTCCCTCATACGAAACTCTAGGCATCTCACCTAGGGATTTGCCGTGGTAACCCCACGTCACCGACCCAGCAATGAGGGAGAGAAGAGGCGACGGCGGGGGTCTTGGCGCGAATTCGCGAGGGAGGAGCAAGCCAACGCCACCGCGGAGCAGGGAGCGGGCTCCAGCACCACCGGCAACGATCCGATTCCCAGCCCGACGGCCTTCCTCCATACCACCGTGCGGGAACCGAGAGGCACTAAATCCTCGCCACCCCCTTCACCGGCGGCCGGCGAGGCGCAACGTTGAGTAAGGCGGTTGGAGTCGGGGACTAGTGCACGCGTGGTCGGAGTGACCCGCTATGCCGCTGGCACCGGAGCAGAGGTCTCGCGGTTCCCCCCTTCTTCACCCCAGTTCCCTCTTCCTTGTCTTCACACAGCTCACAGCCGAGAGCTGCACGGCCTCTTAGACTTGTATTCCTCATCCATTAGCTTGACCATAAAAACCATTTCTCTCCAAATCAATTGCCTTACATTCCATGAGGCCCCGGAGTGCTATTCATAGTGTGTAAGATTTTCCTTTATGTGGCCAGTAACTTACAAAAGACAACTGGTACAGAAAAACAAATAGATCACAATTAGGCTTCGGGGCCATGAGCTTGATTAGCCTTACCAGTTACCACAAGCACAAAAAAGTACAAACTACCAAATCGTGTAAACAAAAATTACGAACGTATGACAACAATGAGGTATCAAGAATCAGATAAGCTGTGTGGTAAAAATGAGATAACTAGGACACGACCGAAAGTTTACCAGTTGATATTGTTGGTGCAACAACACCGACGGTGGGAAGTTGATATATGCGTGCAGCTCAGGACTGCCAAGTTCATACTTTGATGCGTGACAGACCTTCTCAAGCCGCAATGTTTTTGTAGTAGCTGGCTGCCTCTCACAGCTCGCTCACGAACAGGATCACAAGACACAGAGTTTGGTCTCGTACTGCCTCACACAGCCACGAGTTTTCTCTTCTGTATTCTGTTGTCAAACGTGCTGATTACAATGCTCTAAATAGTCTCACACACGCACACATGGCCAGAGGCCACTCACGCCATTAGCCCCACAACCCATGCACTGCATGCACCAGCACACGACCTTCAGCTAACAAGACATGCACAGCAGCCTCCCGCTACTGTCGGCATCTCGCCATGCGCACTAGTAGAAAATAGGGCTTTGGTTTTGACCATTTGTCCCGGATCAATAAAGAACCGCGACTAAAGGGGTCATTTGTCCCGGTTCCATCGGCCGGGGTGCCGGGGAGCATTGGTCCCGGTTCTATTTGGACCTTTGGTACCGGTTCGTGGCTGGAACCGGGACCAAAGGGTTAGCACATGCGGCAGGATCTGTCGCAGCCGTGGGACCCTGCCAGGGACCCTTTGGTCCCGGTTCGTGGCTGGAACCGGGACCAAAGGTCTTCCCTGCATATATCATCTTTCACCCGAGGCCACCACCATTTTGAGCTCGAGTTCATCACTCATTTCTCCTCCATTTCCTCTCCCTCACTCAAGTAAATCCCCATTTTTTTGCACCACTTGTGAGGATTGAAGGCACCCCATCTATTCAAGGGTTAGCAACATCATCCTTTCCTCTGAAGTTGTAACTTTAGCTCATTTTATTGCTAGTTTAGCTCATTTCATTTTTGTAGTGCTAGCTAGGTGTTTGATGAAATGCCTAAGTTAGAGAGTTTATTTTTTATATGCATTTTGAGCTCGAATTAACTTATTATTTGTGGATTTTAGTGTCGTCCCGTCCTCACCACCGTCGATAGCCCGCGTCATCCCGTCACCGGCACCACCTCGGTGAGCCTTTTTTCTTTATCTTTTATTTTAAGAAAAATTACTTGTATGATTTAAAAGCATATTTATTTCTTGTATAATTTTCTTATGTTTTTTTATCTGTATAGTGTCATGGTTTTGATATCTGCCCCCGTCGGCCCTCGTCCGGTCTATGATTCGGATGTGGTATATTTTCATAACTATTTGTTTCATTTCGTGTTTATAACAACTATACCTACCAACTTGACATAGACACTTTTATCTAGGAGGTAGTTGAACCGAAAATTCCAACCGACCCTATTGTCGAGTTTTTGTAAAAGAAAACAATGATTTGAAATCAAAATTGAAAAGAAGCGAAGATCTTCGTCTCCAATGCCTAGAAGAGAAGATGAAATTGGAGTTCAATCTTGCCGACATCATCGATGAACACGAGTTCAAGCTTGCCGATGTCGTCGATGCTCACGATAGATGATGCGCTTGAAGATTAAAAAGATTAGAAAATATGCCATTAGTCAAGAGGCTTGGTATCATTATGTTGTTGGTTCAGTAATTAGCTTAGTTGCGATTTTGATCGCATTTGGTGTTGGATTTAAATTCTTTAGATAGTCGTATGTTAGTTTCAATTAATGTATGTTTTATGAGGACTATGCATTACAATTACTTTACTTTGGTTTTAATGTGATGAACTTGTATTAATTAATTTGGTCACTATTATATATTCATGATGTAGTGCAATAGTTTTTGATATATTTATATAATGCAGATGAGCCGGCAATGGATGTACAGTGACCGACGATGTCCCGACTATATTAATGGCATGCATAGTTTTCTCCGTATGGCTGAGAAAAACAAGCCGTCGAATGGTTTTATTTCTTGTCCATGTAGCGTCTGCAAGAATACGCAGGATTACTCTACCTCAAAAACCATTCACGTCCACCTGTTGCAGCATGGTTTCATGTCCGGTTATAATTGTTGGACCAAGCACGGAGAAAAAGGGGTTATAATGGAAGAAAATGAAGAAGAAGAGGATAATGACAACTATCCTACGTTCACCGAAGACGGTGATACTGCAATGGGGGAAGACGAAGCTGAAGAAGAGCCCATTATTGATGAGCCCATTGTTGATGAGCACGATGATTATTTTGGTCGGGCCATTCTTGATGCACAGATAAACAGCGGAAGTGAAAACGAGAGGTTGAAGTTGGAGAGCATGTTAGAGGATCACAAGAAATTGTTGTACCCAACTTGCGAAGATGGCCAGAAAAAGCTTGGTACCACGCTGGAATTGCTGCAATGGAAGGCAGAGAATGGTACATCTGAAAAGGGATTTGAAAAATTGCTGAAAATAATAAAAAGATGCTTCCAAGGGATAACGTATTACCCCCAGTACGTATGAAGCAAAGAAGGTTGTCTGCCCTCTAGGATTAGAGGTGCAGAAGATACATGTATGCATCAATGACTGCATCCTCTACCGTGGTGAGGAGTACGAGAATTTGAATGCATGCCCGGTATGCGGTGCATTGCGGTATAAGATAAGGCGAGATGACCCTGGTGATGTTGAGGGTGAGCCGTGCCCCAGGAAGAGGGTTCCTGCCAAGGTGATGTGGTATGCTTCTATAATACCACGGTTGAAACGTTTGTTCTAAAACAAAGAGCATGCAAAGTTGTTACGATGGCACAAAGAAGACCGTAAGAAAGACCTGATGCTGAGACACCCCGCCGATGGGTCGTAGTGGAGAAAAATCGACAGGGAGTTTCCAGAATTTGCAGCTGACGTAAGCAACTTAAGATTTGGGCTAAATACAGATGGCTTTAATCCTTTTGGGGAGCAGAGCTCCAGTAATAGCACCTGGACTGTGACTCTGTGTATCTATAACCTTCCTCCTTGGTTGTGCATGAAGTGGAAGTTCATTATGATGCCAGTGCTCATCCAAGGCCCGAAGCAACCCGACAACGACATTGATGTGTACCTGAGGCCATTGGTTGAAGAACTTTTACAGTTGTGGCGTGACGAAGGTGTACCTATGTGGGATGAGCACGAACAAAAGGAATTTGACCTACGAGCGTTGCTGTTTGTAACCATCAATGATTGGCCTGCTCTTAGTAACATTTCAGGACAGTCAAACAAGGGATACAATGCATGCACGCACTGTTTAGGTAAGACTGAAAGTATACATTTGGGAAACAAGAATGTGTACCTGGGGCATCGGCGATTTCTTACAAAAGGGCATGCCGTAAAAAAGAAAGGCAAGCATTTCAAAGGTGAGCCAGATCCTCGGACGAATCCTAAATTACCTAATGGTGATGTTATATATGACATGGTCAAGGACTTAAAAGTAATCTTTAGAAAGGGTCCTGGCAGTCTATCTGTTTCGAATGACGCTGATGGACACGTACCCATGTGGAAGAAGTGCTCTATATTTTGGGAGCTACCCTATTGGAAAATACTGGAGGTTCGCTCTGCAATCGACGTGATGCACGTGACGAAAAATCTGTGCGTGAACCTACTAAGCTTCTTAGGCGTGTATGGGAAAACAAAAGATACACCGGAATCACGGCAGGACCACCAACGTATGCACGAACGAGACGACCACCTGAATCCAGATAAGTATCAAGGTCTTGCCAGCTACGCTCTTACCAAAGAAGAGAAGGAGATCTTTTTTGAAGTCCTGAGCAGTATCAAGGTCCCGTCTGGTTTCTCGTCGAACATAAAGGGAATAATAAACATGGCAGAGAAAAAGTTCCAGAACCTAAAGTCTCATGACTGCCACGTGATTATGACACAATTACTTCCGATTGCATTGAGGGGGCTTCTACCGGAAAATGTTCGAGTACCCATTGTGAAGCTATGTGCATTTCTCAATGCAATTTCTCAGAAGGTGATCAATCCATTAACTCTACCAGGTTTACAGAGGGAGGTGGTCCAATGTCTTGTCAGCTTTGAGTTGGTGTTCCCACCATCCTTCTTCAATATTATGACGCACCTCATAGTTCACCTAGTCGAAGAGATTAACGTTCTCGGTCCTGTATTTCTACACAACATGTTCCCCTTTGAGAGGTTCATGGGAGTTTTAAAGAAATACGTTCATAACCGTGCTAGGCCAGAAGGAAGCATCTCCAAGGGCTATGGAACAGAGGAGGTAATTGAGTTTTGTGTTGACTTTATTCCTGACCTTAAGCCGATCGGTGTTCCTCAATCGCGCCATGAGGGGAGACTGCGTGGAATAGGCACTCTAGGAAAGAAAGCAATAATGTGTAAGGACTAGGATTCTTTCAATCAAGCACACTACACAGTTCTACATAATTCCATCTTTGTGGCTCCGTATATCCAGGAACACATGAATATTTTACGCTCTAAATGCCCGGAGCAGCCTGAAGAATCGATTGAAAAAAAACACA
The DNA here is from genome assembly GCA_012064385.1 of Puccinellia tenuiflora. Lineage (NCBI taxonomy): Eukaryota > Viridiplantae > Streptophyta > Magnoliopsida > Poales > Poaceae > Puccinellia > Puccinellia tenuiflora. Next base: position 650,426 of record QRDG01000694.1, read on the forward strand.
TGAATGCTTTCAACGGGTGGTTGCAAACACGTCTCATTCATGACAACACTGTTGAAGAACAGTTATACTTGTTGGCCAAAGCACCATCGTCGACTATATTGACTTTTCAAGAGTATGAGATAAATAGGAATACATTTTACACGACCGACCAAGATAAAAAGAGCACCAACCAAAACAGTGGTGTCCGCTTTGATGCAACAAACAACAATGGGATAAAGGACACATATTATGGTTACATAGAGCAGATATGGGAACTTGACTATGGACCTTCTTTCAAGGTACCTTTGTTCAGGTGCAAATGGTTCAACCTGGAAGGCGGGGTAAATGTAGACCCGAAGTACGGAATGACTACGGTGGATCTCAAAAATCTTGGGTACGACACCGAACCATTCGTCCTAGCCAATGACGTGGCTCAGGTTTTCTATGTGAAGGACATGTCTTCCAGACCGAAAAAAAGAAAAGATAAGCAAGCGAATACATCATACGATGAGCCAAAGCGCCACATAGTTCTTTCAGGAAAAAGAAACATCGTAGGAGTGGAGGACAAGACGGACATGTCGGAAGATTACAATAATTTTCATGAAATTCCCCCCTTCACGGTGAAAACTGACCCAACCATCGCGTTGAATGATGAAGATTGTCCATGGTTGCGGCGCAATCAGAAGAAAGGGACACACACGAAGAAGAAAGGGACACACACTAGATAGGGATGTTGGTGGTGATGTGTAATAATTAGTGTATTAAACCTTTATCAAATGCACACGGTTTCCCCGTCATACAGCCCAACGGTGGCTCGTGAGTGCCTGCATATCAAATGCACCGTTGGGCTGTATGACGGGAATCCGAATGATTTGTATTCGGTCGATGAACTGAAGTATTTTGTAGATAGAACAGCCGCAAGTATTTTGTTGAGGGCTGTGAAGTGAGCAGCAAATCGACCTTCGATCCAAGCAGCCGCAAGACTTCTCTGATGATCTAACGACCGTCCCAAAAAGTGTTGGGAATGTTGTAGATCATCAGAGCGCCTTGCAGCTGCTTGGATCCGACCGAGGGGCATGGCTACCACTTCCACCACCACCACTCCCACCTCCTCGGCAATTCATCATTGTGTCACCCTAATCCAGTGGTTGGATTCAACCTACCCGAGGGCTTGTGTTAGGGAACATGCCAGCGGGTAGGCTAAATCCAACCATTGGGTTCGGTGGCAAAGGTAGACGCTCGTTGTGTGCCGTTTTGCTGCAGGGACGTCGCTATTTATAGGCGATTAGAAGGTGTACCTGTGGATGAGGTGGGAGTGCAGATCCAACAGCTCACAAGCCCTCAAAATAAACACACCCCTGATCCAACGGCTCACAAGTGCTTGAAAGAAACACACGATCCGTGTGCTTCTTTAGTCCCGGTTGGTAACACGAACCGGTATTAAAGGCCCTGATCCAACAGCTAACAAGCGCTCGAAGGAAACACACGATCCGTGTGCTTCTGATCCAACGGCTCTCAAGTGCTCTAAAGAAACACACCCCTGATCCAACGGCTCACAAGCGCTTGAAAGAAACACACGATCCGTGTGCTTCTTTAGTCCCGGTTGGTAACACGAACCGGTACTAAAGGCCCTGATCCAACGGCTCACAAGCGCTCGAAGGAAACACACGATCCGTGTGCTTCCGATCCAACGGCCCACAAGTGCTCGAAGAAAACACACGATCCGTTTGCTTCTTCCACTGCTTCCCGCCTTCGTCTTCCCGTAATTTCTCACTATATATATGTAGGCTTGGCCGCCATTGCCATATCACATCTAAACTCATATCTGCAACCTCATCACTCTTCCATTGTAACTAAATTTTGACTTAGGGGTTTTTGACTTAGGTGTCGGCGACGATGTCCATGTTGGACCAGAGGGGCGATGTGCGGGACTGGGCTCCACCGGGCTGGCACTGGGAGGTGCTACCTTCCGGGACGCGCAGCTTGGTGAGGAATCCGGGTGACGTCATCGACCCGGATCTTCTGTGGTGGCAGTCGCGTGGGCCACGCTCGATGCAGAGGGAGCCGGCCTCCGAGGAGGTGGTACGTCGCCGTATCAAGGAGGAGGATGAGCATGTCCGTCGCTACATGTATCTATTGGATAGGCAGTATGATAGTAGGTGGTCGTTTCTTCAGAGGGTTCCTTCTCACCTGAGCTATGACCCTGTGAGGGTTCCTTCTCTTTGGATGCGCAGCGCCGGCGGCTCAGCACCCCGCGGCTCAGGAACCGGTCGAAGTTAGTTTCAGAGTCTGTGATCGCCATTGCAGTTCTCTTGTTTGTGATCGTAGTTTAGGTTACTACTTGCTTTTGAAAACTTGCGACCTAAACTATCAACTTCCGGAGATGTGTGTGATATTCATGCATATGTATGCAAAATATTGGGTCTCGCCAGGTACGAGGGGGACGGCCCGCCTCCTTGGGACTTCAATGAATATATAAGTTTAATTAATGAATATTGATATTTTAATTGCATTTTTCTGATAAACAGATGAAAAGATATTGAATTTATAAGTTTAATTAATGACTTAATGGAGTTCAAATTCCAAATTTTGTAATTAAATGAATTCACCTATAATTAAAAAAATGAATTTGTCATAAATTCAAATTATATGAAAAACAATTAAACATGCATTTTGTTTCGATTTTGTAGATAATTAAATCAATAGATATTGGAACATTTTAAAAGATATGATTTTCAAATAATTAAATGAAACTATAAAAATATATGAATTTTTAAATAATAAAAAGATAATGAATTTCAAATATTGGAACATTTTTTAAATATTGGAACATTTTAAAATAAACTAGAAAAAAACAATTCTGAAAGCATGTAAAAATTCATATATTTAAAAAAGAAAACAAAGTATATAAAAGAAACAAAAAAGAAAACAGAAAAAGAAACTAGAAATAAGAAACAAAAAAAAAGACCATTGGTCCCGGTTCTTAACACCAACCGGGACCAAAGGCCCGCTGGGCTTCGCGCGCAATATTTCGCGGCCCGGACAGACCTTTGGTCCCGGTTGGTGTTACCAACCGCGACCAAAGGGTCTTTGGTCCCGGTTCGTGGCTGGAACCGGGACCAAAGGTCTGTTCCTCGTCGATTTGGTTCCTTCCGCCCCAAAATTTCACAAGTTTCGCCCCGGCCGTTTCTTTCGAAGCCGCCTCTGTCGCCGTCGTCGCCCCGCCCGCCCGCGCCGCCCAACGCCCGCCCGCGCCGCGCCCACGCCGCCCAACGCCCGTGCCGCGCCCACGCCGTCCAACGCCCGCGCCGGTCTGCTCCTCTACATCGGCTGCGGGCTGCGCCGCCCGGCCTCCTCCCCTGCCTCTCGAGCTGCCCCGCCCGACCTCCTCCTCTATACATCGGCCGCGACTCGATCCGTGTCCTCCCCTCCCACGGGCCACCGCCGCCGTGTCTCCGTCGCCTCCCCTTCCACGGGCCGCCGCCGATCCCCTCCCAATTGGGATCCTTGCAAGGTACGGTTCCTCTCCTCCTCTAATTTTTAGGAAAATTTTGTAGAATTTTAGGTTTGTTTAACTTGGGCTAAGTGAAAATTTAGGTTAGTGTAATTTAGGCTAGGTGAATATTTAAGTTAGTGTTAGTTGACCATTTAAATTATGCCATCTATTATAGTTGTAGTTGCTATAAATTTGTTAGTGCAAATTGTTAGTAGAAATTTAGGTTAGTGCAAAAAAATTTGTTAGTGCAAAAAAAAAGAGATTTAGGTTAGTGTTAGTGTTAGCAAATTTAGGTTAGAGTTTAGTGTTAGCAAATTTAGGTTAGGGTTTAGAAATTTAGGTTAGAGTTCGTGTTAGCAAATTTAGGTAAGCAAATTTAGTGTTAGTTGACCATTTAAATTATGCCATCTATTTTAGTTATTTTTTCGACGACGGACGCAAATTTAGATTCTTATTTATACCTGAGGATCAAACCTTCCTGATATGCAATTTTCACAGATAAAAATCATGTCGGATAGCGTTATATTCTCTCTATATTTGTTGTATCTAAGCCCTCGACATGTGTTGATTGTTTATTCACGGATGTATCTAGATGGATCCAAATTTTCCGGACGTCGTCGACAGAGACGAGGAGTGCGAAATGCAAATGCTCCAAATTATAGCAGGACGTGCGGCCGCGCCTGTCGGTGAAGAAGATGCCGTAACCGCAGAAGATTACGGCTCCCAATTTCTGAACGATTCCGGTGAGGGGGTTCCGGAAGAAGAAAATGGTGGAGAGGGGGAAGTGCCCTTAACAAACTCTGGCGAGGTATATTAAGACTCTGTACATCGATCACACTAGATGTATTATTTGAGTTGTATTGCTGTTATTAACGAACCATTTTTTTTTCTTTTAGCCCTCCGGATCATCCGTATCTAGTGCATTGCCGAAACGAGGCCCGACGAAGCCGTTGAAGGAGGGTCGTAGGATAGTGATCGACCAAGTTAGTGCTAGTGGCGAACCTTTGGAACCCATAGACTGCCGCCACAAATATATTAATCAATGTGGGGTTATTGTTAGGGACATTGTCCCGATCAACCTTGAAGAATGGATTCAGCCGAAGGATGAAAACAACCCAACTACTTATGTCGACGAGAGACTAAAAAAATTGTGTTGGGACACGCTTTTGACAAAGGTCAGCCTACCGCCAGATCTACCCGAGCACTTGAAGACAAAAGTGAAGGAGTGGTCTCTTAGTAAGATGGCCGAACAATATAAAAAGATCCTAACAGCAGCGCATTGCATAGCAAGCTGGAACGTAAGACAACCATTCAGCGATAATATTTACTGTGGTACTACTTTATGTACGCAAGAGGCGAGGCTTAAATTGAATGAACGAACACACAGGTTCTGTTCGAAATTGCACAACAGATACTACATGACCGTATACAACTACAGATAAAAGTTTGCATCCCCAAGTCTGAACCTGTTCAGAGCTTCTGGATTTGGCCAATTGATAGTACTCACGATTTTCAGATGATGATATGGGTATCGTCGCGTGATCGATTATCCATGGTTGGATGGCACCGTCGTCGAAGCTTTGTTAGAACATTCGCTGGCACAGGGCAATACATACCATTAGCCTCCTCGTCGTCGTTTTATGTTGCCGTGCCCCGCCCAGGGCGCCTCTCGTTTGACGTCCTCGGGGACGGAGACCTCTCATTTGACGTCCTCGGGGACGGAGACCTCTCGTTTGACGTCCTCGGGGACGGAGACGGCAACAATGTCCTCCATCACCTCCTCGTCAAAGAGCCGGAGCGAGAAGCGCACGGGCTGTCCCGCCGGTACCACCGCCCGTCGCCTCGCTGCCCGCCGCCGTTGCCGATCTGCGCCGAATTGCCTCGCCACCTCCGCTCTGATCTCATCGTCACCCATCTCCATGGCCATCCGTTGTCCGAGCATGTGAAAGTCGACGCCGCCGCCGTCCGGCATCGCAGGCACAACGCCATCTGAAGAACTCGGAGAACTCGAGCCGGAATCTTGGTTGCCGGCCGGCAGCGCAGACACGATGTCGCCGCTCGCCGGTGCGGCTGCGCGCGCCGCCCGCCACGAGGGCCTTGAACCGCTGCATCATGAGGAGCACCTCACGGAGGAATAGCGAGGTCGAACGCGGCAGGCCGCCGCCGCCGGCTAGCAGGTCGTCGAACACGGCGATGAGGAGCTTTGCCTGCATGGACACGGACGCGAAGACCGCCCTGAGAAACGGCGCCGGCGGCGGCAAGGTCCCGCACGTTAGCGTCCAGAGTCAACGCCAGCAAAACCGCTCCAATTTATCCAAAACCACCCAAATTCTTCCAAAACCACTATCAGGGGATGATTTAGACGGTTTTGTGGATTTGAGGGTTTAAAACATACCAATATATTATTTAGGGGATTTATGTCCAATCCTATAGATTTTATAGTGAAAAATAAACTTAATCCTTTGGAGTAACAAATATGGGCCGGCCTTCCCGTAGAGTGGTCGGCTGGTCGCCCTAAACCCAAATTTGCTATAGCTGCTTTTACATTCCGCCGCTCGACGCATCCCCTTCCGCCCTGGTGGCCGCCGCCGCCGCCGCCGTGACGCCATGATCCGCCACCTCCGGACGCGCGTCCCTCCTCTCTTCCTTAACCACCCGTCAATCCATGTGCCCGCCGCCCACTTCGTTCCCTTCCACTGCCTCCTCTCCATCACCACATCCATTTCCCCCAGATCCTTCTCCGTCAAGGACTTCCTCGTCACCGAGTGCGGCCTCACCCCAGCGCAAGCCCTAAAGGCCTCCAAAAGGCTCTCCGGCCTCACGTCCCTCTCCAGTCCCCAGGCCGCCCTGGCTTTCCTCTCGTCCCGCGGCGTCCCCCGCTCCGACATCGCCGCCGCCGTGGCCACCGACCCGCTCATCCTGTCCGCCAGCGTAGGGAGGGTCCTCGGCCCCCGCTTCGCCGACCTCACCGAAATCGGCCTCTCGCCTTCGCAGATCGTGGCCGTCCTCCCGATCCGCCGCACGGGGTCTCTCCGCGGCAACGTTCAGTTCTGGCTCCAAACCCTGGGCACCTACGACAAGATGCTCCGTCTCGCCAGGTCAAACCGCGAGCTCCTCAGCGCCAGCGTCGAGAAGGTGATCAAGCGGAACCTGAACACCCTCCAGGAGTGCGGGATAAGTGCTTGCGACATTGCGGGTCTAAGCTTGTACTCCAGTCGGCTGTTCACCGTGAAACACAAGATTCTCCTGGACGCCATCGCCCAGGTGGAGGAGTTAGGCGCTGAGCGGAGCTCAAGGATGTTCCGCCGCGCGCTCGCTGCACTCTCCTTCATGAGCAAGGAAGTCCTCGCCGGGAAAGTACAGCTGTTGCTGGAGCTGGGGTTTTCACAAGATGATATATTGATGATTGTGAGGAAGGCGCCGCTTGTCCTGGCAAAATCTGACAAAAAGATCCAGGGAACTGTGGAGTTCTTGATGAGGGATATCGGTCTGCAGGCACCGTACATTGCACAGAGGCCAGTTCTGATCATGTATAGCTGCGAGAAGCGGTTGATGCCCCGACAATCCTTGCTCGCGGTTCTTAGGCAGAAGGGATTACTGAATGTGGAGTTGGATTACTATTTTACGGCCTCGCTGTCTGAAAAGAAGTTTGTAGAGAAGTTCGTGAATCCTTATAAGTGTAGTGTTCCAGCCCTCACTGATGATTATGCCTCTGGATGTCTTGGGAAAGCACCTCATGGAGATGCTTCGCCATAACAAGACTGAAACTACGGTGTCGAAGAATCGCTCATTTTGAAACTGTCCAAGGAATATCTTTTCTCTACAAGACTGAGTGCTTGGTACCATGGCCTTGCTGGCTTGTCTTATGCTATTCATGTAGAGCTTGGAGAGATGTCTTGTTCCCTGGCAGAGTGATTTCTGAACAACTTTTGTTTTTACGCATTTGTTGCTCGAGGAGACTATCAAATCATAGTTCATTGATTATCACAAGGACAAATCAAAGTTCATTGATTGTCACAAACGACAGTGTCCTTTGGTGTACTAGATGCTCAGACGGTAACACTACAGCTTCTCCCCATTATCTACTGTCCATGGCATGAACACTACTAGTTATTAGTCTCAGCAATTGAACAGTGATCTGATTGTTCACAGTCCATGTTTTTTTCCAGAAAATGCTAGTAATCCATGATCAAATTTTGGATATATATTAAGGAACTGGATTCTCTTATTTTGGTGCATTATTGCTCGTGTTTCACTAGTCAATACTTATCCCTACCATACAGCTCACAGTTATCCTTAAGTCTGAATGTTCTTTGCTAAAGTGATCGCACGGAAGAAATAAGCACAGAAAATCACTTATCGTCAACATACACTTTAGAACAAGATATTTCTTCCTATGCTTATTCCTTCCTTGCGATAGTGGCATAACTCCGTCCGTGCTACTAAATTAAATTGTCTCCTAGTTTTGGCTTATTTTTCTTGGCTAAGATAAGCATAGAAAATATGGAACTAATTTAATATGGTACAGTGTAGGGTTTACAAGAAATATGTTTCTGTTCTTAGTTCTTACAAACTTTGATGCATTACTCATTGATCTTAGGTTGTTTGTAAATATGTTGGAGCAACTTGAGCGGTTGAGCCTGACGAAGATAAGGTCTAGCTCACTTGCTGTTAGGTAAAATGCCTGCCTGCATAGAGTTACATCGGAGATGAGTGTGACATTCTAATGCCTAACATGACCTGCCAATGGTAAAAGAAGATGATACAAGTATAATTTGGTTTAATGCTGATAGTATGTATGCATGACATGACCAAGAGATCCAAACCATGAGTGTCTGATGGAAATTAATAAATATATTCTGTATGGATGTTCTACGTATCTTTGTTTGCAAATTGTCCCTTATGTGTGTATAACTGACTAACTGTATATCAATAAGATCACCCTTACTATGATCGATGGATCATGCATGCACGTGACATCTGTTTGATTAGCATGTTGTAGGCCCAAATATGAGCATCTACTGGTTGGAAAACTTGGAATTGGTTATCAAACAATCTCTATAAGTTTTAGAGCTACGAGATAAACTCAAAAATATAATTTCTGTCCACAGAATCAGCTGATTCAACCCCATCTTCGAAAATATGCAGAAACACATAAACATGTGCCTGTAAGATGGGTGGATAAGTGGATGCCATGGACATTGCTAGCATTTTATAGTCCAAGGCATCGTTTTGATGCAATGTTGATTGTACCGTGACGAGTGGACCAAATTACTCGTACACATTAGCTACCCTGCTGTAACATGTTTCTAGGATACCGATATCTGGCAGTAAAACGATTCCTGGTTCCTTTCAAGCCTATAAAAGTCATCTAAATATAGCACAATCTCTACTATGTGAATATATGGATAATATCCATTCATCACCACTGGAGCAACTGGAACAAGGAGGCTTGGAACGGCCATATGTTTATATGTTGGGCAATCTTGTTGTGAAGCTCGTTGCATTGCATTTCTTGGCTTTGTGGAAGGACACTTCAATTTCGGCACATGCATGCAGTACTTTCTTGTAGCCGGTTCTTATTTGTCTTGTCAGTTCTGATTTGATATCTTTATCTTTACCGTAGAGGCTAACATTCCTTTGATATGATTGCACACACCATGTCATGCGCTAAACTTGCTAAATATATGGGATCAGGGATACCACGCTCATCCTCATGCATCTAGCCGCTGATATGGCTTAATTTTCAAAACCATGCATTCTGGTTCGTACCATCTCGTAATATATGTGGACAAAACTTGTGAAGTTAACTTCAACATGTGCATTTTATAAATCACAATCTTCTTTGTGCATGTGTACATAATTTTATAAGCTGTGTGGTTACAAAAATAGTTAGTTATATGAAAATCTCTTTACGCACAAGCTTGTTTGCTTTCGAACAATCAGTGTGCAGACTGCAGACAATTGTCATGTGTCACTTGCCTAGTCCAATATCTAATTCAAAACTGAACATTTACATATGTTGTTTTTCAGCAAGCTTTTATGTTCCAATTTCAGAATTAGTTTTGGTTTCAGGTTTCTGTATATTACTTAGTTCAATGCTTTTGCTCTAGATCCCAGTTCTCTCTGAAGTTATAGGATCCGGCAGCAGGTTCGCATCAGCTTTTAGTGGAATCTCAGACATAGAAGATTGAGGCACAAGAATACATGTAAGTGTATACCTATATTGAGCATCTTCCCTATAGAGTGCTCTCTTGACATTTTCTTTTGGGCTTATTCCACAATGATGATTAGGAATAGATTCGCTAACAAATCTACTCATGAACCTCCTGTTCAACTTAAGCCATCAAGGAAGAGGCAGCCCTTTGGGCTAGCGCTGGCACGCTGGGTCTTAGAGCTGTCATCCCTCAGACCTGGGACATCCACCGATTTCATATTTTGGCCCTGTAATTGCCTCCTAGGAGGATTGTAACTCAAACCCTGCCTTTCAATGAAATGAAAAGAAAAGGTCTTGCGTTTTCTCGAAAACAAAGCCATAAACTCTATATCAAGGCAACCAACACCCGTTTAACCACACATTCACAACATGTGTCTGTAAGAGGGGTGGATCATTGGATGCCATGGATATTGCTAGCATTCTGTAGTCCAAGGCATCGGTTTGATGCAATGTTGACTGTAGCGTGACGAGAAGTATGTATATGGTGCCCATCAGGCTCTGATCGATAAATCCGAGTGGACCAAATTACTCGTACTCATTAGCTACCCAGCCTAAATGATTCTAGGACACCGATATCTAGCAGTAAAATGATCCGTACCATTTCAGAAAATATGAAGAATAACTTGTGAGATTGACTACAACTTCTGCATCACATAAATCACATTATTTTTGTATATACTTATATAAATCTGTAAGGCTTGTGGAGTCAGAAAATAGTTATCTTTATATGAAAAGCTCAGGATACACAAACACAAACTTGTTTGCTTTCAAGTAATCATGTGTGCAGGCTGCACACAATAATCATGCCTAGTCCAATATCTAGTTTGAACTGAACATTTACTTCCATTGTTTTTTAGAAGGTTTTTATCTTCCTATTGGAGTTGGTTCTAGTTTCAGCTTTCTGTGGGGTTATTGGTTTTACAGATTCAACCTCAGTGGACAAAGTCTCAATAGTTCATTGCTTTTGCTCCAGGTCACATTTTTGTATGAAATATTAGGATCCTGGTTGGTAGTAGCTCTTGGTGGAATCTCGGACATGGAAGATGGATGCACAAGCATACATCTAAGTGTATCTGCATATTGATCGAGCAAATGTATACGTCTCTCCATAGAGTGCCCTTTTGAGTTTTACTTTTGTGGCTATTCGACATTGAACTATCTCGAAAATGGAGCTGTTGTTGAGGATTCTCTCACATGTGAGGATCGAGAATGGATGAGCTAACAAATCTACTCATGAAACTCCTGCTGTTGTTGAAGATTCTCTCACATGTGAGGATCGAGAATGGATGAGCTAACAAATCTACTCATGAAACTCCTGCTCAACTCCTGTACGTCTACTCATCAACCCTGTATCGAGACAATGAACACATGTGACATTCGCACCACGAGCAACTTGGGCCAGCAATATAGCGGGAATAGCAACATCGACACAAACTTTTGATGCTCAGGTTGGGGCTGGATAGGGAAAGGCAGGGACAAAGCTAGCATTCCAAATCCCATGGCATCAGTTTGATGCAAGGTTGATCTTCTCAGGATGCCAAGTATTGCAAGGGTAAGCAATCTTGAACGAATGATGATAGGCAGAGTCAGATGACCGGAGTGCCAATGTCAACCCCTTCATACCATTAACCAACAAGGCCAGACCGTCGTTCGCGGAGCCTGTCATGAAGCTTACTGATTTTAGGAATGACGTCAGACTTTACTGATCTTATAGGGAAAATCAATTGCTTACCCTTCGTTGAAGCGACCACTTAACAACGTTGAAGGGACCAAAATACTCACGTTCCTGGCTACTTTGCGGTAAAACAATTCCTGGTGCCTTTCAAGCCTATATATATATTTTACTTGCATCACAGTCTGTACTCTTTGAATATATGGATGATTTTGGTTTATCGTTGCTGCTGTAACTGGAACTAAGACGCATCGGATGGACTTGCGTATATGTTGGGTATTTTTGCCCTGAATTACATTTATCCTGTTGTGCAGGGTGCACGTTTCTTTAATTTCAATACTGTAGTACTCTTAGTATGTTTTGATTTGGTATCATCTCCTTTATGGCGGAACTAGTTTTTCATGTGGCATAGGCTCACATGCCTTTAGTATGATTGCACGCCATGGGTCATGTGGTAGGCATCGTAAAGATCAGGAGACAAGGATACGTCACTGATCCTCAAATTGTTGTCGATAGGCATCAATGGCATGATTAGGGAGGCTTGGAATCTCTGGGCCTCTTTGGTTCATAGGAATTGAAAAATAGAGGAATATAAAAATGCGGGTAATAGTTTAGTAACATCAGTAGATCAAACGAACAATATTTCATTACAAGATCCTAACATTTTCTATGTATCTATTTTTCGATCTACTTCTAAATAAAGACGCATCTCCTTGTTTCATTGGATGAGAAATATGTGTTCCGCTGCTATGTCTTGAGGTCCGGTTCACGTTAACACTGAAGTCTTAAATTTTGAGTTAGGGCCTTAGGGGTAACGTAGCACAACAGATTAATCTCATCAAACCAAATAAAGATATATTCTTCAGGCAAGGTTTTTACAACCTAGCTGAGAAGAAGTTTGTGGGTCCTTATAAGAATAGCTGATTATGCTTCTGGATGTCTTCGGAATACACCAAATGGAGATGCATGGTTATAAGATTGGTATGCAATAATATCGCTCGTTTTGAGAATATCCAATGAGTCTTTTTGCCGCCTGACAGTGACAGAGTTCCTGATCAATGAGATCGGTTTGGAGCAACAAAACAATGTGAATTGTGAAGGGAAACCCTGTTATTCCCCCGGGGGATCGCGCCTCCTCCATCCTCCGGGTCTACCGCACGCCACGTGCCCCCTCACCGCGTGACCAGAAAACTGTGGGTCCCCACTCCCCACCCCACACGTGCACCTTATCCTTCTGCCTGTGCCCAGTTTCCTCCCCAAATCCTGCATCCCTGCGCCTCCAGATGAGAGAACGTGCCGCCGCCGTTGGCTCAAGTGCCGCTGCCGTTGGCCGCCGTCACTGGAGGCGAGCGCGTCGACGGCTCAAGCTCCCCTGTCGTTGGCCCAAGCCGTCACCGTAGGCGAGCGCGTCGACGGCTCAAGCGCCACTGTCGTTGGCCCACGCCTTCATCGGAGGCGAGCGCGTCGATGGCTCAAGCACCGCTGCCGACCTACCGTTGGCCCACGCCCTCGCCGGAGGCGAGCGCGTCGACCCCGACGTCGGCGACGATGCGGAGCGGCCGGAGGTTGAGGGGGCGTAGGTCCGGGCCGAGACGGTGCGCGCGAGCACCAGGGCGAGACCCCAAAGCTCATGGCGGAGAAGCGCTCGAGGATCCTGGGGGCCACGGCGAGGAGCGTAGACCGCGCGTCGAGGGCGTCGACAAGCTCGCGCCCGAGCCACCGGCGTCGCCCTTGGCCCCGAGACGCCGCGACCTCCTCACCCTCATGGTGGCATGGAGGCGCCGCTGCGGTGGCGCTGCTACCGTCGTGGTGGCGCGGTGCTGCCATGGCACGACGGAGGTGCTGCCATGGCACGATGGAGGAGCAACCTTCTTTTTTTCGTATGATGCATCTTTTTCTCTCTATGTGAGCAAATTTCGGAAAGAACTGTAGCAGAAATTTTCTTCTTTTGATGCAAATCCACGGATCAGTGGTAGCAAATTCTTGTTCATTTGATGCAATTTTTTTCCAGTGATGCAAATTCTTGAAAGGTTTGTAGCAGATTTATTCCCCTTTAGTGTAAATCCACATATCAGTGGTAGCAAATTCTTGTTTGTTTGATGCAAACAATTTCTTCCTGCGATGCAAATTCTTGAAAGGTTTGTAGCTGATTTATTCTTCCTTTGATGCAAAATCACGGATCAGTGGTAGCAAATTCTTGCTCATTTGATGCAATTTTTTAAAGCAAATTTCTTCTCCTTTTGTTACAAATCCACTTGACAGTGGTAACAATTTTTCTAAATGCAGTATTTTTATTCATCGGGTGCAAATCCTTTTAATGTTTGTAGCAGAAATTTTCTTTCCTTGATGCAAATCTACATAACAATTGTAGCATTTTTCTTTTTTTATAGGATGCAATTTTCCGTTCAAGATGACGCAAATCCACACAAGGGTGGTAGCAAAAATCTCTAGGCTTTTTCTAGTTGTCCGTGGTGGCTCCACCGTTGCTGCTGCAAGCCGCAGAGCAGTCGCCAAGTGCTACCAAAGGCTTCGAGCGGCCGGCGACGTCTACTCCAGTGACGGGCGGGCTTCGAGCGGCCGGCGACGTCTACTCCGGTGACGGGCGGCGCTCACGGAGAAGCGGCACGGGTGCGGTGCCGTCTTCTCCAGCGACGGGTGGTCTTCGAACGGCCGACGACGGGCGGCGCTCACGGAGGACCGGCGGGGGGTGCGGTGTCTTCTTCTCCGGCGACGGGCGATGCTCACCAAAGAGCGACGGGAAGGAGACGAGTGAGGGACGGGGACATCGTTTTGACTTTCTCAGGAGCGTGGGGGATTTATTTCGTTTACGTGGGGGGTGAGCAGCTCTAGTGAGACACGTGTCGTGCGGGGGAGGTGGAGGATCGGAAGCCTCCGATCCCCCAGGGATGCTATCCATTTACCGGGCGGTGAGGCGTCTGGTTCCCTGATAGCATGTCATTGTCATCAAGGTCCTATCAGCCAACGGAGGGTTAAAAAAATCATTTTGTGCTTTAGTTTACTTTTTTTAGAGGACTTTGAAATCAAAATTCATTGATTTTCACAAGGAAAGTGGCCCGGGTACGCTAATATGCATGCCGGGTCTAGCTTGTGCGGTAGAGGTGCCCTTCCGAATCCAACTTTGGCATCTTAGCATATATTTTCCACTTTTTTGATATCCTTTTTATGTACTAGATGTTCAGATGGTAACACTGCAGCTTCTTCCCATTAGCTACTTCTACGGCACAAGCACTCTCACTTCTAAGTCTCAGCAATTAAACAACTATTGATCCGCTTGTTCACAATACATGTTTTTTAGGAAATGCTCGCAATCCAAGTTCATATATTGCATATGTGTGAAGGCAACTGGATTCTCTTATTGTTGTCACGCGTCTCACTCTCGCTAGTCAGCTAGCCGGCAGTAATATGCTTGTAGGATACCGATATCTGGCAGTAAAAAGATTCCTGGTACCTTTCAAACCTATACAAGTCATCCAAATATAGAACAATATTCTACTATGTGAATATATGGATAATATCCATTCATCACCACTAGAGCAACTGGAACAGGGAGGATTGGAACGGCCATATGTTTATATGTTGGGCAATCTTGTTGTGAAGGTCGTTGCATTGCATTTCATGGCTTTGTGAAAGGACACTTCTTCAATTTCGGCACATGCATGCAGTACTCTCTTCTAGTCCATTCTTATTTGTCTTGTCAGTTCTGATTTGATATCTTTGTATTTACCATAGAGGCTCACATTCCTTTGATATGATTGAACACAACCTGTCATGCGCTAAACTTGGTAAATATATGGGGATCAGGGATACCACGCTCATCCGTATGCATCTAGCCGCTGATAGGGCCTAATTTTCAAAACCATGCATTCTGGTTCGTACCATCTCGTAATATATGTGGACAAAACATGTGCATTTTATAAATCACAATCTTCTTTGTGCATGTGTACATAATTTTATAAGGCTTTTGGTTACAAAAATAGTTGTCGCTATAGGAGAATCTCTTGATGCACAAGCTTGTTTGCTTTCGAGCAATCGGTGTGAAGACAGCAGACAATTATCATGTGTCACCTGACTAGTAAAATATCTTAAAAAAACTGAACATTTACATTTGTTGTTTTTGATCCAGCTTTTATTTTTCAATATCAGAATTAGTTTTGGTTTCTGGTTTCAGTATATTTACTTAGTTCAATGCTTTTGCTCTAGATCTCAGTTCTGTATCAAGTTTTAGGATCCTGCAGCAGGTTAGCATCAGCTTTTAGTGGAATGTCGGACATGGAAGATGGAGCTACAAGAATACATTACCTAAGTGTATAAGTATATTGAGCATCTTCCCTATAGAGTGCTCTCTTGACATTAACTTTTGGGCCTATTCCACAATGATTATCAGGAATAGATTAGCTAACGAATCTACTCATGAACTTCCTGTTCAACTCAAGTTATCAACTTAAATCAAGACAATCAACACCCGTTGAATTGCAGTATTGCACATTTACAACATAAGCAGCTTAGGTCAGCAGTATTAAACGGGTATCAACACAAACTTTTGATGCGGAGAATGGGGAACAGGGGAAGGCATGGACACAGGCTAACATTTTGAAGTCTAATGGCATCAGTTTGATGCACGGTTCATCTTATCAGCAGACAAGTATGGACACGGTGCCCACCTAGCTCCAGTTTTTTTTTTACAATGGTAAGCAAGATTCTATTGTTCGTGCAAGGAACTACACTAAGCGAATGTAAGATGCAATTTACTCCCTCCGTTCCACAATATAAGATGTTTTAGATGTTTCACATGTTATCTAGATTCGGACTAAAAGGATGGAAAGAGAGTGGACATATACACTAAAACATGTCTAGATACATGTGATCCAAATGTGAATGTGGAAAAAGCCTAAAACATGTTATATTGTGGAACGGAGGGAGTATGTGGTTCCACGTTCCATCGTGTCAACATCCGCAACCCGTGGGCGCACATTTGAACAGATATGATGGACAAAAACATCATCGTCCTGAAAACTTAGAAACCAAAGGGTGGAGTTTTTTGTGGTGCCGTCATGGATGCTCATGGTGGGAGATGCAATCTGAAGTCATTCGTGATATCGTGTTCGGGAAGAGGTGGGTCTAAGGAGAATGGCCATGGGATCATCACCATCAGATCTGGCGCCAGCGGCGAGGTCAGTTCTCCAACACAATGTTAGATTTCACTAAGAGCATCTCTAGCAGTTTCCTAAAAGTTGGTACCTTGAAAACGGTTTGAGGTAAACTTAAAAACCACTTGTACAATAAAGAAGTGTCTTTGAAGAACAAATACCATAAAACTGGCCCCAATATGACGCAGGACCCACATATGAGTGGACAATCTTATCTTTTACCTCCCCCCTATATCATCTTCCCTATAAGGCCAGGACTCCATTTCCCCCACGATAGACCCCCTACTCACCGACGTCTACACAGACCGCGTTGCGTCGCCCCTGGTCTGACGGCAGTTGTGTCGCCCTCCTCCGCTCGAGCATCGTATGCCGCCAACCCTCCTCCACTCGTGCGCGACCACCATCCGCCAGAGTCCCCATCCGGTTAGGCTGCTGCCCGCATCCCTCTCCACCCGAGCAACTGTAATACCCCAGCATTTAGGGCCTAGCAAAGGGTAGAAATATGAATTTGTGCATCTGCATGCATGCATCTGAAAACCTGAATAAATTTTTCGCAAAATAAAACCCTGGAGTGATCAGAGTTCAATCACCTTAATGAATTAGGGTTTAGCTCATTGCAGGTGAATGTGGTGAATCTCGATATGACCCCCAGGCATTTTCTGGTTGCGGGAATGCAGATCTAATTGTAATACACAAATAATATTGTTCTGGAAATCTTAATAGAAATGATTAATAAAGTTATACTTATCTATATAATTAAGTATACAACTCATAAGTAAATACCTGATTAAAATTGTGTTAAAACCTATCTTAATCCAAAGAGATATTAAGACCAAGTAATCTTTATAACTGGTTGAGTTTAGTAAAGCTTCGTGTTTACATAGCCTCAACCATAAAGGTACATACAAATGCTTAAGTAATCCTATCTTATTAATCTAAACTTGACCTTCCTATTTGATCTTAGCTTCTTATCTCCAAATCTTCTCCAACTCATTTCCTGCAAGGCAAAGCTAATTAAGAAAGAAACTTGGGGTGAAGTTTAAAGGCTTTGTGTTATATAGAAGTAGTTTGGTAACAAGCTATGCAACCTTGTTAACAGATTTCTTTTGTATGCATTAAAGCAATTGAATTTCAAATAAGAGTTTTCCTGGTCAGATGGAGAGTGTTCTTTGATTTAAATGTTTGCCTTCACTACAAGAGTGAGGCAATATAATTTTGGAGCTTAACTAATGAATAGTAGGATCTTGTTCTTGTATCCAATCTTTGACTAAAGAGATCAACATTGCTTCAAAGGAGACAAGAGATTATGGAGCAAACTTGGATCATCTCAATTCAAGCAGGCAACAAGAATAGGAGCAACTTTTGGTGCATTCAAGAGAAGGGACAAAAGGCAGCATTGACTCTTTTATCAAGAAATCAAGTTATCAATCTCTTAATCTAAAGCTACAGAAGAGAAAGGCCTCAAGTCATCAATAATTAATTGTTTATCACCATCTTTTTAATGCAAAGCCATAACTTATAAAAGCCACAAGTCTTTAGTATCTTAAGTGCTTAAATAAAATCTTAATGGTTATATTTTAAAACATTCTCCAACACTTTTGTGCAAGTATTAATCTCTTGAGAATCAAGATCAATAAATCTATAATACCCTTTCTACATCACTTCTTCTCAACAAAATAGTGTGATACTTTTTGTTAAGGGTCCTCAAGAGAGGTTGTTATTACAACTCAAATGGCTAAAACTTCTCTCTATTTTAAATTGTATCTTTGGTGTTTCAAAAATTCAATATAAAAATATGTGGAGCTCCTCTATAATATTAGAAGCCTACATAAATTTTCTCTTTATTTTTGGAGCTTCTTAAGTGCTCTAATTAAATTACCAAAGTTCCTGTTTTAAAGTTTTAGTAGTTATAGAAAAACCCAGGGGGTTATTCGCAAAATATCCTTTTCTTTTTCTTCTCTTCTTCCTCTGGACAGAAGGCCGTGGACAGCGACGTCGACCTGCGCTGCCACCTCCTCGCTCGCCTGCTCTTCCTCTCTTCCTCTCTCTGGCAAAAGCGAGCAAGAACCCTAACCCTAGTCCCGTACGGCCGTTGCGTCCCCCTCAAATCGCTAGCGACCTAAGCCTCCTCGGGCTCTCCCGAGATGTCTAGCAGCTCCGCCTCGACCTCCTCTTCGATCCGGTGCAAGCCGCACCTGCTGGGATGGCCTGAAGGCGGAAAACGTCCGCGACGCCCCGAACGCCGGCCGCCGCCGTCGAGCATGATTCCGTCGCCATCGTTGCTCCTCCGGCCACACCACCTTGTCCATTAGATTACAGGTGAGCTACTCCTCCGAATGCCCCTCTTTGTGAGGTTGATTGCGTCCTGTAGCTCGAGATCGAGCTCGGCCGCCGTGCGCCGCCGCGGTGCGTCGCCGCCGTGGTAGTTCCGGCGACCATAAAGGGGCGGCGACGGCACCCCTAGGTTCGCCTCGGCCTCGCGCACCTAGCGCGCCAGCTCCCGTCGGCCAGAGTGGACGGATTCGGCCGGGCCGTGGTCGACTTCGTCGCGGGCCATGGCTGCTGACGTCAGCCGACGTCAGCACGTCCTTATCCTCTGTTTTATTGTTTAAAAACCTGACAGGTGGGACCCCATGTCAGATATTTAACCTTTACCAGAAATTACAGAAAGTAATTAAAACTTGCAAATTCAATAACTTTTGATTGGTAATTCAGAAAAATACAATTAATATACCAAAATTCTTTGAAAATTGAAACCTATTTAAATATGCCAATTCATTCTTAATTTAGCAACTAAAAATAAAAGTTGTTTAAAATTACCAAAATGCCACTTAGGCATCACTTAAAATTTTGAATCCAATTAAATTCCAAAAATTAAATAAAAATATGTTTTCAACTCCAAATTCTATAAGGATTTCAAATATGTTTTTTATTCAATTTGTTGTAAAGGTTTTATTGATTAAATGTTACTAGGATCCATAAATGGATATAATTTCAAGTATTTCAAATAAATTATTTGAAAAGAATTTTCTTTTGTAATTAATTCAAAGGTAGTAAGTGGGTTTGCCTTGTACTAGCTTCCAAAACAACTAGTTTTCTAAAAAGAAAATAATTTTGAAATATAGTACAAAATATAAAATTTGATTTCAATTACCTTCTGTAAATGATTGCCCTGTTACTCATCCTAGGTAAAACACACAAAAAGGAGTTCATTTGAAAATCTATCACTCTAGTGCTATTTCTTTTTGAAAGTAGCTAGATAAAATTAAAGTTTTGATATAAATGCAATTCCTAATTGAGCATCTGTAAGATGTGTATTACTCTTTTGAAGCATCACTTTGTTAATCATAGCAAACACTTAAGTCTGAGTTTTATAACAACTCAAAGTGTTTCACCGTTCACAAAATAATCAATAATGCGTAGTGCCTTCTTGTGAGCTTGGGTATTTTGGGTTATTTCGCTATGCATCTCATATATATGCATAATAGCATGTTGCAAGTGTTTCCAGTAGTCCTTACCCGGACTACTTTGCCATTTTCAGATCTCCGGGTTCTGACGAAACCCTAGAATCCCGAAGGGCATGAACTGCTACCTCTGCCACAGGCAAGTTCATCACTTGCTCATACCTCTTGAAATATTTGTTAGAAAACTATTTGCAAAACCCTATTATACTATCACCTTTATAAAAAGAAAGCATAAAACCTATTTCTTTAATAACATGACTATTTGGCTATCTACCTGCTTGGTGGTAACCTATTATGGATGGCAGATGGGACCATGGTAAGATGAATAGGTCCGGAGGTCCCATTTGCACGGGAAAGTATTACCTAGGATTAACAACAAATGCCGTCATAATGATTGCGCCGTAAAGATGCGTTAACCATAAGACCTGGAATGGGACGGGAAATGCCATCTGTACTTCTCCCGGATGCAAGTCAACGGGCTGCCAGTGCCGTAGGCTGTAGGTCTTGCGGGACTACATGCACATGGGTGGGATCCCTTAATTCCCACGGAGACTGGGGTCTAGGATGGTCTGCAAGGAGAGCCTAGGTGTCTACCGTGAGGGGTAGAGCATCAGGGGTAAACTCGCTATGCATGAATTGGGTGGGCATGCGTTGTGCGGAGAGGCACAGTGAATGACTTGGATCAAAAACTGGGCCCCACACCAAAGAGAGTGTGGACGGGAAAGATCACCCGGTTGTGCAACAAAGTCTTGATCTCTTATGGGTAAAGTAACGCACCTCTGCAGAGTGTAAAAAATTGTAACATGTTACTCCCTGTTCCGGGAAGGAGCTGCGAACGCTGCAGGAAAGGAACTCCATGAAAGTTCTAGCCCTGTGAAGGATGACGGGCATAGTCTTCAGAAATAAAAGCAACCTCTTGAAGAAATGTTTACAAAAACCTTGCATTAAGCTTAAGGCTCCCTGGAGTCTAAAGCTGTAGCTAGTGCATCAAACTTCCCACCGTACATAATGGACTTGCTGGGTAACGCTGGTTACTCACCCTTGCCCTTTTGACCCCCTGCTTAGAATTGTAGAGCCCTCAAAGGAGTTGACGGTGGATCATCACGATATCGAGATCTTCAACAAGGAGTCAACCGCTACCTCACCAACCGAAGCACAACGACAACTATGGCCACTAAGGAGCAATGTCAACGATGTTGAGGAGATCACTCTGCCAACGGAGGCGACCACGTCAGTGGAAAGGATAAGTACAAGAGGGAATAGAGTCACTCCAGATAGAGTAGATTAAGGTGGTGGCAATAGCAGTAGTGGATTAGGAGTTAGAGCTAGAGTTAATCTCCAGCTTAGTGCTACGAACTGGCTCTTTTCTGGATTTCTTTTGCACGAGGCTATCCTCTATGTATCGAGGAGGTTCTCGAGATTTTGTATTGAATATTGTTGTAATCCTATAGTGTTACCTTGGACCTGCTATGTTTCTGTTGTACCACTCTGAGAGATGTAATATTCACGGATAGGTCCTTCTGTGAGTATTATGTCAACGACTTGCACACTACACCATGCAGTGGTGTGCTGGGTCACCGCAGCAACTCCGCCACAACAACGAGCACAAGCGCGTGATACTTCCTCATACACCTGAGCTCCTTCTCAATGCCAGAATCAGGACTAGTACAGTGGATCATTGGAAATTGGTGGAGATTTGTCTAGAATCGGAACGTCATGGTGGAATATCGCCGGATTCCGGCAAGTACGGTGCCGGCTGGGACGAAGTTTCCCTCCCGCAATCGCCATATGGCTTTTAGTTCACCTAAAAAACATCACTCCAGTCCTGAAAACATGAGTTATTGGACGCTCATTTTTCAGTTTACCTAAAAAGTATTATGGTTCGATTCAAATTTGTTTTATCTATTAGGTGCACCTTTTCTCAATCAAAACCACAAAAAACGGTTTTGCAAATTGAGCCCTTTTACGGGATCTTCCAGAGATGATCTAAAAGCACCTCTAGCAGATCCTTAAAACCTCACCTCTTAAAAGCACTTTAAGGTGCCCCTTAAACTTGTGTCAAGCTTTGGCAATTCGTCTGGCAAAATAGATATTGCATATCGATACCGCAATAGATATTGCAAAATTAAAAAATGCTCCGCACTGCAGTTCAACAAAGATCCATGGCCGCTGCAGTTCAATAAAGATCCATGGCGGCTGCATAGACCATGCATATATTAAGTATGGATTTCAGACATAGAACATACAGTTTTACATAGATTTAACCTAACCCTAACCCTAATCAAAAGCAGCCACGTGGATACATCTCATCGGGCCTTAGATGAGCTCACACGCGGTCCTCGTCGGAGGAATAGGTGTGGATGTAGCGCTGGCGGAGCTGCTCCTCCTCCCACTCCCGCAGGGACGGAGCCAGGAATTACAATTAAGGGGGGCCAAATACATGTCAATCAACTTGGAGGGGCCATTAGGGCTAATTTAGAGGTAAAATACACATTTTATTGGGGGATTTTCATACAAAAAAATCGTCGTAGGGGGGCCATGGCACCAGCACGCCCCCTAGCTCCGTCCCTGCACTCCCGCACACGAGCAGCGTGCTATGGTCCTGCTGGAGGCCACACTCCAGTTGGTCGGCGTTCGGCGTCCTCGTTCACACGGTGGCACTTCGCCACGTTCTTCTTTGCCAATATGCGCACCAGCAACGCGACGTCGGGGGTACTGTTCAGAGGCCACATCGTGGGGTGGCGGGGGGCATCCCGGGGACCCGGGGATGTGGGTGTCGGAGGTCGCCGGAGTGACCGAATCGGTAGCTGGGAACGCATCGGAGAATGGCGGAGGATTGTGAGGGTTTAGCCCCATAAATCGGTGGCCTAACACTACATATATCACGCGGCAGGTGAGGTTTACAGACCAAATATTACAGACCGGGCCGATATGCGTGTTTTTGTACGGATAAAAAACGCATATTAGCTGGAATTTTTCGGTTCTAGCCGTTTGAAGATATCTGCAAGAGATGCTACACTGGTAGCCCTAAAAATACCAATTTTGCTAGCCGCCACATCCGCCGCTCCCCCGCTCCCCCGCTCCCCGCATACCTTTTCAGCCCTACGGCCACCGGCGCTGCCGTGACGCCATGATCCTCCTCCGAGCGCGCCTTCTTTCTCTCCTCCTCCGCCCTCCAGCCCATCTACCCGCTTCCAACCTCGTTCCCCTCCAGTGCCTCCTCTCCACCACGGCATCCATCTCCCCCAAATCCTTCTCCGTCAAGGACTTCCTCGTCACCGAGTGCGGCCTCACCCCAGCGCAAGCTCTCAAAACCTCCAAAACTCTCTCCTACCTCAAGTCCCTCTCCAGTCCTCACGCCACCCTGGCTTTCCTCTCGTCCCGCGGCGTCTCCCGCGCCGACATCTCCGCCGCCGTGGTCGCCGACCCGCACATCCTGTCAGCCAGCGTGGGGAGGGTCCTCACTCCCCGCTTCGCGGAGCTCACCGAAATCGGCCTCTCGCCTTCGCAGATCGTGGCTGTCCTCCCGATCCGCCGCACGGGGGCTCTCCGCGGCAACATTCAGTTCTGGATCCAAACCCTGGGCACCTACGACAAGATGCTCCGTCTCGCCAAGTCAAATTACGACCTCCTCAGCGCCAGCATCGAGAAGGTGATCAAGCCGAACCTGAACACCCTCCAGGAGTGCGGGATAAGCGCTCGCGACATTTCGGAATTTGCGGATGTAAGCTTGTACTCCAGCCGACTCTTCACCGTGAAACAAGAGATTCTCCTTGGCGCCATCGCCCGGGTGGAGGAGTTAGGCGCCGACCGGGGCTCAAGGATGTTCCGCCGCGCGCTCGCTGCACTCTCCTTCATGAGCAAGGAAGCCCTCGCCGGGAAAGTACAGCTGTTGCGGGAGCTGGGGTTTTCACAGGATGATGTATTGATGATTGTGAGGAAGGCCCCGCTTGTCCTGGCAAAATCTGACGAAAGGATCCAGCGAGCTGTGGAGTTCTTGATGAGGGATGTCGGTCTGCAGGCACCGTACATTGCCCAGAGGCCAGTTCTGATCATGTATAGCCGTGAGAAGCGGTTGATGCCCCGACAATCCTTGCTCGCGGTTCTTAGGCACAAGGGATTACTGAATCTTGAGTGGGATTACTATACCACGGCCTCGCTGGCTGAAAAGAAGTTTGTAGAGAAGTTTGTGAATCCTTATAAGTATAGTGTTCCAGGCCTCGCTGATGATTATGCCTCTGGATGTCTTGGGAAAACACCAAATGGACATGCTTCGCCATAAGGCTGAAACTGTAGTGTCCAAGAATTGCTCAATTTGAGACTGCCAGAGGAACCTTTTCTCCGCAAGACTGAGTTCCTGATCAACGAGATCGGTTTGGAGCCAGAGTAAACTATGGATTTTGAAAAGCCCTACAGTGTTCATATAGAGCGTTGAGAGGCATCATGTCATGAAGGTCCTGCTGGCAGAGGGATTGCTGAACAACTTTTGTTTTTACGCATTTGTTGCTCGTTCTGAGGAGTCTATCAATTCAAAGTTCATTGACTATCACAAGGACAGTGTCCCTGGACTATCAAATCCAAGTTCATTGATTGTCACAATGACAAGATCCCTGGGCTCACTGATACATATGGTTCAGATTGTGCCTTGGAGGTGCCCCCAGGTTCAGTTTTGACATCTTAACATATAGTTTTTGTATCCTTTGGTGTACTAGATGCTCAGATGGTGGTAACACTACAGCTTCTGCCCATTATCCACTGTGGATAGCACAAACACTACTAGTTATTAGTCTCAGCAATTGAACAATGGTGATCTGATTGTTCACAGTCCATGTTTTTTTCAGAAAATGCTAGTAATCCATGATCAAATTTTGGATATATATTAAGGAACTGGATTCTCTTATTTTGTTGCATTATTGCTCGTGTCTCACTAGTCAATGCTTATACCTACCATACGGCGCAAGGTTATCCTTAAGTTTAAATGTTCTTTGCTTAACTGACCGCACAGAAAAAATAAGCATAGAAAATCACTTATCGTCAATATACACTTTAGAACAAGATATTTCTTCCTATGCTTATTTCTTCTGTGCGATCAGGAAAGTGGCATAACTCTCTCCGTGCTACTATATTGAATTGTCTCCTAGTTTTGGTTTATTTTTCTTGGCTAAGATAAGCATAGAAAATATGGAACTAATTTCAGTATGGTACAGTATAGGGTTCAGAAGAAATATGTTTCTGTTTTTACAAACTTTGATGCATTACTCGTTGATCTTAGGTTGTTTGTAAATATGTTTGAGCAACTTGAGCCTGAGCAAGATAAGATTTTCTAGCTCACTTGCTGTTAGGTAAAATGCTTGCCTGCATAGAGTTGTATCGGGCAGAAATGAGTGTGACATTCTAATGCCTAACATGACTTGCGAAGGGTAAAAGAAGATGACACAAGCAATAGTGTAATTTGGTGCAATGCTGATAATATATATGCCTGACATGACATGACCAAGAGACCCAAGCCATGAGTGTCTGATGGAAATTAATAAAGACATTTAGTATGGATCTTCTATGTATCTTTGTTTGCAAATTGTCCCTTATGTGTGTACTCCCTCCGTTCCATATTAGATGACTCTCAAATGGATGTATCTAAACGTATTTTATGTCTAGATACATTCATTTGGAAGTCATGTAATATGGAACTGAGGGAGTACATCAGTAAGATCACCCATCTAATGGTCGACCGGGTATAACATTAAGTGACTATGATCGATGATCATGCATTTACGTGACATCTGTTTGATTAGCATGTTGTAGGACCAAATATGAGCATCAACCAGTTGAAAACTAGGAATTGGTTATCAAACAATTTCTATAATTATTAGAGCTACGAGATAAACTCAAAAAAATTAGTTCAGTCTACAGAATCAACTGGTTCTCCTGCTCCAAAAAGGAACCGCAACTATCCTCACTGCCATGGGCCCACCTCCTTCCGCCCAAGAAGGAGCAGCTGTGGCACCGCCACTAAAGATGCCGAAGACGGTGGAGTCGCCGTCGTGGTTGTTGGACTCCTGCGTGTCATCGTCGTTGCGCCACCCCGATGACCTGGAGGAAGAGCCGGGGCTTGCGGCCGCTCTCCTCCAGTCAAAGAACACGGTACAACCTGCCACCATCGAGTACCCGTGTCGACGGTCAGGTGCAGATGACGATGATGACCTCTCTGCCTTCCACGACGACGAGGACGGTAATGCGGATGACGATTCGCTTGATTACTCTGCCTTTGGCTGACCCTTGATTTAGGGTTAGGTTTAGTTTAGTTTAACTTGTAAACTACCCTAAGTCTGAATGAAATATGGCCCCTTTCATTGCGTTTACTAAGTTTATTTTTCGTGTGCCTGCGCTTTCAGTAGCGCCCATCCGACACATTTCGGACCGGCTATTGAAAGCGCCGTGTTGTTTAAAAATTTGTGCACAGTCACTTTTTAGACCGTCGGATCTTGTCCTCTGTCCCGAATCTCAGCGCCCTTCTAAGCCTCTCTCGTTTTTTCTTTTCTGTCATGTGGGCTTAGTCAATGAGCCTTTTTTGCCCTTTTCTTTTGACTTTCACTTCTGTCCGAAGCCGCTGTTCTTCGGGAGAAGAAGGGGAGAGGCGGGTGCTCCCATGGCGGAGAGGCGGGCTCCAACCCCGCAGCCCGCGCGTCCGGTGACGGAGGGAGACGCGCTTCGCAGGCATGCGCATCCGGCGCGGCCGGCTTTAGAGAGCGCCGTGGATCGTGATCCTACAAGCCCTGCGGCGGAGAGGCCGGCGATTTGTGAGCGTCGAAGATGTGGCTGCCGCCTGCGAGACAGGTACTCCTCTACCTTTCTCCCTCTGTCCCTGTGTGCTATGATTGCACTTTCTATGTAGCTCCTCTGCGTGAGGTTTTGGTTCAGGTCGGTGGATCCCATGATGCTGCTTACACTAGACCTGCGAAGTTGGTGGCCTAATTTTTCTACGGTGGTGTTAGCTCATATTTCTTATGGTTGTCGAGCTCGGATGTTGGGTTTCTGTCTTTTTTTTGGTTGAGTCTTTGTGATGTTGTTGTGTGATACTGGAACAGCATCATTTAAGTGCACAATCTTGTTCGATACTGGACAAACTTTTAGTTGATGTCAGGGTATGTTATTCTAATTATTTGGAACATGGTGAACTAGTGATTCAGCTATGAAGGGATTAATTTAGTAGTGATGCAGCCATGCAAGTCGATTAGTTCAGTAGTAATGTAGCTATGCAAGGATTAATTTAGCCATGGACGATTAATTCAGTACGGGTTCTTCACTATTTCTTATGGACAAATGTACGCATCAGTAATGCAGCTACTGCCTACTGGTTGCATGTGATCTTAGTGAAGTTAATTGGAAGAACCTCCATCAGAATTATTCTGTTTTTTATAGCCTACACCAGAGTATGTAGAGTGAAGTCTATATTCTTCTCATCATTTTGTTCTCGTTGTTCTTACTGACTGTATCAGCTAGTTAGTCCATTGCATGCAGATACTGCAGTGGTTTGATCACATGAAAGGAACTATTGTAAATAATTTCGTCAGATTGGCATGAATAAGATGCATGTAAATGCATCCCTTGAAAAAATTAACATCAACTTGTCTGAGATCATTCTTTTTTTGTGAGCAACCTGACCTGATGCTCACGAGATTTTCAAGTTGAATCCAAAGATGGCAATGGGTACACGCACATTTTGAAGTGCCTTTTTTGATCCTCTGTTGTCAGTTTAAAGACATCAAGAGTCCGTTAGCCTGTTCATTTCAGTATATGATTTTCAGTCGCACACATTTAGTTAGCAGTCCAGTCCCACATTTCAATTTTGTACTTTAGTTATTTTTATTGTTTCTTAGCCATCTCAGTCTTGTTCTTTATATTTTTTCTCTTTCTTCAGTCATCACTCTCTGTTCATTTCTTTCCTTATTAGATAACCTATTTTTAGTAAATAAGTTATTCTCGGTTTTCAGTCATTCTCAGTTTTCTAAGTCATGCTCCTCGGTCTAGTTATTCTCAAGTCTTGCATTCTTCATTTCTTTTGGTCTCATTATTTTCTGTTGATTCATTTGTCTCATTCAGTCTCGTTTTCTTCGTTATTCACTCTCATTGTTCTCAGTGTTCTAACTCTTGTTCTTCAGTCCTGTTACTTTTCAGACTTTCAGTCTTCATTTCTTTCAGTCCTTCTCAGCTTTTAAGTTTTCAGTGCTTTGTTTCTCAATTTTGTAAGTCATTTTCTTAATCTATTTCAGTGATTCACAATTTTTTCTAAGTCTTGCTATTCAGTCTAGTTATTTTTTAAGTCTTTCATTCTTCATTTCTTTCAGTCTTATTTTTTTTGTTGAGTCATTTGTCTCCTTCAGTCCCTTTTTCTTCATTATTGACTTTTTCTTTTCATTTCTTTCAACAAGATGGATGTAGGGCAGTGTAATTCATTAGTTTCATCAGGTATATCTTGCAAAAAAATCCAAAAATCTTAATTGTGTTAGTGGATTTGGTTGTCCATATATGTATGCCCTCACTAACTCTCATCGCTGGAAACCAAAGAGGTTTTGAGCGGGCAGAGAGGTGTAGCTACCTTTTGCGCACGGTCCAAAAGCTAGTGATAGAGTCTCCGCAAGTTAGTTGAATGCACATTAGAGACTGCTGTATTAGTGGGTAGGCATTAAAGCGGTCTTGTGTACAAAGTTTGACTCTGCAACCAGAGACTACAGTTCAGTTAAAAATGGTGTTTTCAGCTAGCTCAGTACCCGGCCTTGGCGAGCTCGTTTGCTTCTCAAATTAAGGGTGAGTTAGCCGTTTGCGCTCTCTGTGAGTTTGCTTTTGAGTATTTCATCTTTCGGTCTTTCATCTTTCCTCAGTCATGAGTTAATATTTCTTCAGTTGTCTTTCAGCTTCACTCAGTTTTTCATTCATATGCCTCACTCTTCCATCTTTCCTCAGTCTTCATTGCGTCATTTGGTCCTGGAACCCCTACTTTTGTCCTTGGTCTTTCTGTAGTTTCTGCACATTCTTTTAAACTTTGGTTTGCTATTTTCTGCATGAAGGGGTCTGATCTTCGAAAAGTCCATTTGGCACCCGGGCTACATGGTGCCTCTTATTTTAACTTTTTCGAAATCGATATTTTAAAGTTTCAAACAATTCCGAAAAAAATCTCAGATGTTGAAAATCCCGTAATCTACAATGCTGTAAAGTTTCAGCTCGAAATAGTTTGTATTTCGTCCTATACAAAAATGACAAATCTGAAAATTTTCGAATCTGGCACTGTTCATCCAGTCAGATTCAGAAATTTGTCATTTTTACACAGATTAAAATAAAAAGTTTTTCGCATTGATATTTTACACACCGGTAGACACGATCATTGTCTACATGTAGGATTTTTCACTGAATTTTTTGCAACTTTAAAATATATTTTTTATTTGTTTTCAAAAAACGGGCTACATGGAGCCCGTGCTCCAAAACGCCGCTCTCTCTGATCTTGAACTTCATTGCTTTCTTTGGAGTGTGCTATAGTATCTACCTAGTTGTTTGGGATATATCTTCTGCCTTTCTTTCTCCAATTCAAGTGTTCAGTTTAAATGTTGTTATCTTTCCTGCAGTATTCTTCGGTTGTTTGGTTTTCTGTCTTATTGTCTTAGTTCCTTGTTTCTTTTTTGTAGGGATGGGTTCGGCGTGGGGAACTCTTCCTATGCCATTCTTAACCTTTTCTTAAGTTGGACAGCCGGTTCCAAGCCCGGGAAAAGGAGGAGGGACCACGTTTCTTTGACAAAATCATGTCAGCTAGTGCCAATCGGGTGGGCAACACTTAGTTCTTGTTCTTCTTTTTTGCATCCGTTCTTATGTTCCACCAACAAACAGCAGCAATTTTCTGGTCCTACGTTGACATAACCGACTTTGGTAGTTGTTATGTGAGAGAGTCCACTTCACTATGGAATTGCATTTTATTGACTATTTCATTGAGGATTAGGATAATTTATTTGGAAAACCTGGGAATTAACTTCGTATTAATTGAACTTCATTCATGTAAAGCATTCTGTGATGAGTATGTGGTAGTATGTATTGTCACCCGGGGTTTGATGATCTGAAATCTGAATCTTTTTCTAGTGATTTATTAAGGTATACTTGTTGGTAGACTAGGCCATCTGACATTGATCTTAATGCTTGATGTCTATGTAGTAATTCCATGTATGGTAGAATGCGCGAGTATTTGTTTCCTTGTCACAGTTGTCGTCTTCTACAACCTAAGTAGTAAGGAAGGGCTTTCACATTCATTATCAAAGTGTTAGTAACATAATTTAAAAAAATTATCACTTCACTTTTAATTTTCAGATTACTTACATTAGACAGGTTTTCAAATGTTTGATTGCAAGATGTTTCCGTTAGAGTTTGGCTGCTACTGCATAGCACATTTGTGCTCTAATCAGTATTAAGCGGCCAAGCATTGTCATAGTTTCCAGGTGATGACAAATTTTGGGTATCTTTCTGCATTATTTATCAGTTCCGAAGTGAAACCGAAATAAACAAATGATAATAAATAGGTTTTGCTATTCCGTATTTTCGAAATTTTATTTTTCATATACCTGCAAACGTGCAATCTCACTAGAGTAGTTAATGTAAGATCATGGTGTAGCAGCGCCGTGTATGAAAAGTTCTGCTGCACACTTTTTTACAAGATGAAATATTCAGAACCATTTCATCATTTTTTTAAGAAAAAATAAGGAACTTATCATTTTAGACTAGTAGTACCTGCAAAAACAATCTACCATTGGGATCAGGGGTGTTTCCTGCGACTATGCTGCCAGCAATAAGGACCTGCAATAAGGAATGATTGTTTGAGTCTAAATGACAAAATAATTTATCAGTAGTATAGTTACATTTGTCCCAATATAATTTTTCATACTTGCAATAGTCCATCACTTTGTAACTTCAATTGATTTCCACCGTTTGTAATTGGTTTCTTTCCTTGATAATTCTCTTGATATATTTTCTATGAGAACCAAAATATTTTTAGTAGAGACTAGCAAACATGCCCGTACGTTGCAACGGGGAAAATGAATTCAACTATACATGAAAACTTTGTCACAATCCACTTTTTGCCCTAAAATTATCGACACGTCTAACCATAGCCTCAGCTCACGTGTTTTCCACTTTCTCCTCTATAGAGCATGATTAGTGGTGAAGTTCAGAGAAGCGTCATTTTGGAGAGCTCTATAAAAGTTTGCCTCTTTGGTTTGCACAGACAGGTCGACCGACCCTCCAATTCTCACTCTCCAAATTACATCAATTTGTATTTATCGATTTCATTTAACTACCAAACCAATAAATAGAACTATCCAATAGACGATTCATACAATGGATTAAAAGTACACATTTGTTAATAATTCGAAATAAGTTTTATTTGATCTACTATTATTCTAAATCATTAATTTTATTTGATCTACTCTTTTTATAATTAATTTATATTTAAATTACTATTCTATACTTTTAAATTTTAATATGACTGAATCTTTGTAATTATGAATCGTGTTATTAGAACCAAAGCTGGATACATCCTCTAGCTTGAGCTTAGTGTAAACAACTTCGCACATGCCTAAATAAAATTCAGTTGCCTTCTTATCCAACTGAATAAAACAAATCTGCCGAAAGAAAATTCAGTATGATACCACCATACCTATTCAAAAGTATAAAGCGTGAATCGAAACTACAAATAAAGATGTAGTCATTGCTACTTGCGTTAGTGCAAGAATCTCATAAATACGCGCACAACGTCCGTCAAATAACTTACTCAACGTCCTGCAACACAAGAGCAAATTCACGTAGGAAATTCGCTTGTTATTTAGCACATCGGAATAAGGCTAAAATTCAAACATGTTGTATAGACAGTTAGACACTAAATATGCACGGCAGCTATCTACTCGACGCGGACGTTCAGCACGTCTTCGGCATGGGTGATCTCTCGACATGGTATTGCACACGCGCCAGCCCCTATTCAGCACGTCATCAGCATGGTCACACGACGTCGATAGCGCCATGGACTATCAAGCTGCTTGCCTGCTTGAGCTAGTTTGCACAGTACGTGGCGCGTTATGGGAAAAGGCATCGGAATATCGGATAGAATCGCAATCCATCAGGCAAGGAGCTAGCCAGCTTTGCTAGTAGCTGCATGCACGCACGTTTGTGTGAATCCAGGCGTCTATTTCCCGTCTTCCCATCGGTGCTGCCGTGGAGGACATCCTGCTAGGTACGGCCACATCCCTATCGCCTGCTGTCGCGCTTCGATGACGCCGTCACCTCGCATCGGCCTGCGCCGATGCGCTTGTGCACATACTCTGAATCGAGTCGGAATAACCTTCTTAGAATAGAATTGGGGAGGCATAGTGGGCTGTTAACTGGGCACCGAGCCTAGTTCAGGTTGGATGACTTGATGTACGAAGGTTTGACGTACAAAAATCTAGCAACGAACAAAACGGCCAAGAGACAAACATACCGAATCGTTTTTTATACTTATTGATGGCAGATGGGTAATTATTTATAATTTTAGGGGCAATTCGAATGACGGACCAAACCAAACCGCGGAAACTTGATTGCTTTTATTATTAGGTAAAGATAAAATCGATCATAGTCTCAAATATATTATTCATTATTTTTGTTTTTTATGATTTTTGAATCCTATGTCTAGATAGTATTTTTTTTGACAAACTCCTATGTCTAGATAGTAGTCCATGTGTAAATGTGTTGTAGGCTCAATCACTGGGAGATGTCCTGAATGGAGTCGCAATGAAGTGCAGTGGCAAAATGACTAAAGTGCCCCTGGAGTGGAAAATGGTCAGGCTCGACCAACACCAAACCGGCTCACTGGTCGCGTTCGTCTTCAACCCTACTACCACACATCCCGCCGACAGCTAGCATTCCGCCGCCGCCGCCGCCGCCATGCTCCGTCTCCAAAGTCGGTTGTTCTCTCTCCTCCGCAATGATAGCGCCTACCCTCTCCCCACGTTCCTCCACCGCCACCTCTCCGCCGCCGCGGCCAGCTCCACCGACTCCCCTTTCTCCGTCGAGGACTACCTCGTCTCCACCTGCGGCCTCACCCGGGCGCAAACCCTCAAGGCGTCCAGGCTCCTCTCCCACCTCAAGTCCCCCTCCAACCCCGACGCCGTCCGCGACTTCCTCTCGGGCATCGGCCTCTCCGGCTCCGACATCGCCACCGTCGTCGCCGCCGACCCGCGGTTCCTCTGCTCCAAGGTGGACGAGACCCTCGCCCCCCGCGTCGCCAAGCTCCGCGAGCTCGGGCTGTCCTCCCCCATGATCGCGCGCCTCATCCTGATCGGCGCCCAGGCGCTTCGCTCCTGCGACGTCGCCAGCAGGCTCCAGTTCTGGATCCCCTTGTTTGGCTCCTTCGACGAGTTCATCCAGGCCGTGTCAAAGGGCGCTAGCGCTCTAGGAGGTAGCGCCCTCCTCAAGTGTGACATTGACACCGTGGTTAAGCCCAACGTGGCGCTGCTCCTAGGCTGCGGGCTACACGTTCGTGATCTCGCCAAGGCCGGCCTCAGCGGGACGTGGCTGCTCGTCTGCAAACCGGACAAGCTCAAGGAGCTGATCGTGCGGGCGGAGGACCTCGGACTGCAACGCGGCTCAGGCCAGTTCGTGTATGGGCTCGCCGCGGTCTCCTCCCTAAACCAAGAGAAGCTCGCCGCGAGAATGGAGCTGCTCAAGAGGACCCTCGGCTGCTCCGACGACCTGCTGCGAATCGCGATCGTCAGGCACCCGAGCCTCCTAAGAGCGTCCGACGACAACCTGCGCACCACTGTCGAGTTCCTCGTCGCTGAGGCCGGCCTCGAGCCCGAGTACATCGTGCGCAGGCCCGCGCTGATCAGCTACAGCCTCAGCGCCAGGCTCGTGCCCCGCCATGCCATCATGAAGATCCTGCGAGGCAAGGGGCTTCTTAACTCCGACTTCTGCTCGGTTGTCGCCGTGAGCGAGAAGTACTTTGTTTCGAGGTTCATCGACCACTATAAGGAGATCGTTCCTGAGCTCGCAGATGTGTATGCTGCAGCTCGTGCAGGGAAGAAAATGCCCACTCACCCGCAAACGTGACACATTATAGTATCTGCTTTCTAGCACTGCTGTTGTTTCTTCATCCTCTCTTGATCTAGTATTGCCACTGAAACACAACTGCTGTTGATTTGATTGACCATACAATGACAAGTTTTTTTTTACCAAATTACCGTAGGGAAACCATGACAAGTTCCATTTGCTGAACCATATCGAACAGTGGAAATTCTGATTTTGTCGCCCATTTCCCACAGTTTTGTTGGTTGATATCTATGAAGCAATTGGATTGAGGAAAATTGTGGTATAACACACATACACCATGTTAATGTTTGTACTATATGCCGTGAAAGGATAGCCCTGACCGAATGCTGTGAATCTCTATGTTGCTCACTATATAGGAGTACAAATGTTTTATTGGATAGAAAATTTCTATTTTGAGATATAAAAGGTGGACAGTGGCAAAATGAATGTAATGCATATTTTTTTTCATGATTTGGTCACACCAAACCAGGCTGATCTGGTCAGGACAAATGTTGAATTAGCTTTGAGAGAGGGTCCTTCAGCCTCCAGCCAAGCCGCGTGCTGCAAAACTGCAGTTCTGAACATCCTTCTTTGGATACTACCTTCCTTAAACCGCAGCCTGGACCAATTCCCGGTGCCTTTCAAGCCTACACAACTCATTTACGTATAACGTGATATTTACTCTCTGACTATATGTATGATCTCAGTTCATCATCACTATAGTAACTGGAACTAAGAGGCTTGGAATGGACATGGGTTTATATGTTGGGCATTGTTGCCATGAAGCGCTTCCCTGCATTGTATTTATCAGAAACTGTGGATGCATACTTCATCAATTTTAGCATATGCAGTACTTTCTTCTTGTCAGTTATAATTTGCTATTTTGGCCTTTATTGCAGAACCTTTTTCTTTTCCTACGTCATAGACTCACATGCTTCTCATACGATTGACATGCATGTGCTAAGTAGCATATCGCCAGAATAAGACAAGCTAGCTTTAGTACGTAGGTTGTACATTTGTAGGTAGAATATCATGTATCATGTCTTTTAAGCTCCCATTGTATGTTAACCCAGGATAGATGAATGATTCATACATCCAAATTGCCTCATCTGTGACAGTCGAAGATGCGATTGCAACAAGACGACACCCTATGACCCTATACTGTTCATCAAACTCCAAAGTAAATGGGGGCAAAACATCAAATTCTCCATTAAAAACTAGTATAATGGTGCCTGCAAGACTAAATACTCATTTTTCTAAGAAACGTGAAGGCGTCTTGGAAGCTTTAAACTGAGGGATAAGGAGATTTCCTGACCATAGTCTATATGGTTTTTTTTCCTTTATGGCATCCAACCCATAGATAATATTTCAAGGATGAGTAAGAATGGGCTTTTTTAGTAGCTTTTGCCTAATGATTTTTATTCTATTTTTTCATTTCTGTTTAGTTGTATGTTTATATATTGGGCATTGTTGTCATGAACTGCTTCACTGCGTTGCATTTATCAAGTTACTGGGGATGCACGTGTCTTCAATTTTAGCATATGCACTACTCTATTTTTGTTAGTTCTAATTTACTATCTTCGCCTTTATTGTAGAACCATTTTTTTCTGTGTCACGGACTAACATGCTTCTCATACGGGCACACTGATTGTCATGTGCTGAACTTGGTAAATATGTGGAGACCAGTGACCCGTGTATGCTGCAGCTCGTTTTGAGAAGAAAATGCCCGCTCACCTCCAACCTTGACACATAGTATCTCCTTTCTAGGGATATTGAAGAAGGTTCATACTTTTTTCTCATGGTCTTAATTTACAGCTATCCGTGTAGCACTACTTGTTGTTTCTTCATCCTCTCTTGATCTAGTATTGCCACTGAAACACAACTTTTACCAAATTACCGTTGGGGAACCATGACAAGTTCCATTTGCTGAACCATATGGAACAGTGGAAATTCCGATTTTTGCCCATTTCCCACAGTTTTGCTGGTTGATATCTATGAAGCAATTGAATTGAGGAAAATTGTGGTATAACACCATGAAATTAAGTCTTGTACTTGCTGTGAGACACTGAAAAAGGATAGCCCTGGCCAAATGTTGTGAATCTCTATGTTGCTTACTATATAGCATAGCTGTACAATTGTTTTACTGGATACAAAATTTCTATTTTGAGATACGAAAGCTGGAGAGAGAGGGAAATGAAAACGAATGTAATGCCCACTTTTTTCTCTGATTTGGTCACACCAAACTAGGCTGATCTGGTCAGGTTTCATGTTGAATTAGCTTTGAGAGAGGGTCCTTCAGCCCCCAGTCAAGCGGCATGTCACAAAATTGTAGTTCTGAGACTCCTTCGTTGGATACTTCTTTCCTTCAACCTCAGCCTAAACCAATTCCCGGTGCCTTTCAAGCCTACACAACTCGTTTACATGTAATGTGATCTTTCTTTACTCTTTGAATATATAGATGTTCTTAGTTCATCATCACTATAGTAACTGGAAGTAAGAGGCTTGGAATGGACATATCACATATGTTTACATGTCGGGCCTTGTTGCCATGAACTGCTTCACTGTGTTGCATTTATCAAGTTACTCTGGTTGCACATGTCTTCAATTTTTACTTTCTTCCTGTCGGTTATAATTTGCTATCTTGGCCTTTATTGCAGAACCTTTTTAAATTCCTTTGTCATAGACTCACATGCTTTACATGCGATTGCACACCAGTTGGCATGTGCTAAATAGCATATCATCAAGAATAAGACAACTAGACAAGCTAGCTTTAGTACGTAGGTGCCTAGGTTGTACATTTGTAAGTAGAATGTCACCTATCAGGTACTTAAGCCCCCATCATATTTTAACCCAGGATAGATGTATGATTCATACTATACAAATTGCCTCACCTGTAACAGTCAAAGATGCCGTTGCAACAAAAGACAATACCCTATCCTGTTCATACAAACACACCTCCTATTCAAGAATCTGGTAATTCTTTTTTTTTCTATGTCACAAACTAACATGCTTCTCATACATTGCACACCGATTGTGGTATGCTGAACTTGGTAAATATGTGGAGACCAGTAATATGTCACACACTCTGGAATGGACATATGTTGGGCATTGTTGCCGTGAAGTGCTTCCTTGCATTGCATTTATCAGTTACTGTGGATGCATGCTTCTTCAATTTTACCATATGCAGTACTTTCTTCTTGTCAGCTATAATTTGCTATCTTGGCCTTTATTGCTGAACCTTTTTCTTTTCCTATATCATAGACTCACATGCTTTTCATACGATTGACATGTGCTAATAAGTAGCATCTCGTCAACAAGAATACAAGCTAGCTTTAGTACGTAGGTGGTACATTTGTACATAGAATGCCGCCTATCATGTATTTTAAGCTCCCATTGTATTTGAACCCAGGGTATATGAATGTTTCATACTATCCAAATTGCCTCACCTACAACAGTCGAAGATGCCGTTGCAGTAAGACAATACCCTATCCTGTTCATACAAACACACCTCCTGTTCATGAATCTGGCACTTCTTTTTATGTTTTGCAGAGTATTTTAAGTCCTGCTATATTGGAATGCGCAATGACATTCAAAAGAATTTTGGAGTCTTACGTTTGTTGATATTTAATTGGCGATTTTGAGTTGCTTAATAAACTAATATTTCACTGCATGTTGTTTGCCAATGATCTGGTTCGTCTAAACGTTCGACTAGAAATTGCGTTAAGGTTTCACTGGCAAAAGATGTCAAAGGAGGTGCCGTACATAATGCATTCACCTGTAGATAATATTTTAGGGATGAGTAAGAACAGGGTTTTTTAGTAGCTTTTGTCTGATGTTTTTGCTCTATATTTTCATTTCTATTTAGTTATATGTCAAAAATTTAGTTGAAATGATTTTTTTATGATCAATAGAAAATAGATGAAAAATATCAAAAGCACGAAAACTTTAACTGGTTTTAGGGAGTTAAGTTTCGGGGATATGCCCGAGATGCTCTAATACTCTTCCTACTGGTGTTGGCCATAGCTACGGATCTTTCAGAAATAAAGGTTATTCTTCAAGTCGCCGTCGCCCGTCGCCATGCTCCACCG
This sequence comes from Puccinellia tenuiflora, assembly GCA_012064385.1. Taxonomy (NCBI): domain Eukaryota; kingdom Viridiplantae; phylum Streptophyta; class Magnoliopsida; order Poales; family Poaceae; genus Puccinellia; species Puccinellia tenuiflora. The sequence continues at coordinate 688,601 of QRDG01000694.1, forward strand.
CCAAAAGCGGCTGCTCTCACTTCTCAGCGGCATATCCACCAAGCTGTAGTTCTTAGCATCCTTCTGTTCATAACTCTTTTCTTGTTACCCAGCATACACCGATTCCTGGTGCCTTTCAAGCCTACAACTCATTTACGTTTAACGTGATCTTTACTCTCTGAGTATATGGATGATCTCAGTTCATCATCACTATAGTAACTGGAACTAAGAGGCTCGGAATGGACATATGTTTATATGTTGGGCATTGGTGCCATGAAGTGCTTCCCTGCATTGCATTTATCAGTTACTGTGGATGCATGCTTCTTCAGTTTTACCATATGCAGTAATTTTTTCTTGTCAGTTGTAATTTGCTATCTTGGCCTTTATTGCAGAACCTTTTTCTTTTCCTATGTCATAGACTAAAATTGTTGCCACGAAGTGCTTCCTTGCATTGCATTTATCAGTTACTTTGTATGCATGCTTCAATTTTAGCGTACGCAGTACTTTCTTCTTGTCAGTTATAATTTGCTATCTTGGTCTTTATGGCAGAACCTTTTTCTTTTCCTAGACTCACATGCTTTTCATACGATTGCACACCGATTGACATGTGCCAATTAGCATATCATCCAGAATAAGAGAAGCTAGCTTGTATGTTATGGTACATTTGTACGTAGAACGTCATGTATCATGTATTTAAGCTCCCATTGTATTTTAACTCCGGATAGACGAATGATTCATACTATACAACTTGCCTCACCTACAACAGTCGAAGATGCCGTTGCTACAAGACAATTCCCTATCCTGTTCATACTAACGCACCTACACACCTGTTCATGAATCTGATACTTTTTTTGCAGAGTTTTTTTAAGTCCTGCAATATTGGAATGCGCAATGGCGTTCAAAAGAGTTCTGGAGTCTTCTATTTGTTCATACTCCCTCCGATCCGGAATATCTGTTGTGGCCTGTGTACATATTTTGTACAACGACAGTACAATCTCTACGACAATTTTTTTGGACCGGAGATAGTATTTAATTGGTGATTTGGAGTTTGTTAATGAACTAATATTACACTGTATGTTGTTCGCCTGTGATCTGGTTCGCCTAAAGGTGTAAGGTTGCATCTTTCTGACTAGGAATTGCCATTGATGCACTGGCAAAAGATGGCAAAGGAGTTGCCATACATCACTCATTCACTGATGAATATATTGCATCAGCTAAGAACTACTAGTAGTATGATGGTGTCTGCAAGACTGCATACTCATACTTCTCAGAAATGTGAAGGCAACCCTCGGTTTAAAGCTTCAAAGTTGTATCTACTTACGTAAGCAGATTTCATGACCATAGTTTATATGGTTTTCTTCCTTTATCACATCCAACACATAAATAACATTTTAAGCGCGAGTAAGAACAGCCTTTTTCTAGTAGCTTTTCTCTTATGATTTTTGTTCTATTTTTTCATTTCTGTTTATTTATATGTCAAAATTTTGTTGAAATATTTCTTTGTATGGTCAGGGTCTAGCTACTGTACAGTAAGGTCATATAGTGACTTACATTCAGTGCATCACCCAAGAGAAGATTGATGAGTTCCCGACTTCCCGTGCACTTCTGCTCACCTGAAGCTCCTAAATACCTCTCAAGAAGCTGTGGCAGGCAGTGGATTTTCTTGTCACCGGAGTCAATCTTGAAGTTGAGCTAGAGTGTAATAGAACGATGTCTTGGTATGTGCATCTTGAGTGCTGAATGTTTCTTCCAAAGTTATAACTGTGGCGATACATACCCACATGCGCCAACATGTTAAAGCATGGTTCCCCAGTTCTCATGGGTGATGAGCTGATCTGCTGATGACCCTTATATTTGGGTTTTTCTTGTGCATTTTCGCTGTATCTAGCACTAAGTTGCATTGTTTCGAGACAAGCTCCATTAATTTCTCTCAGTAAATAGTTGATCTGAGCTGCTGTCTTCTGGTTACGCTGCTTGCCATTTTGCGTGTCCTGTGAGAAGATTCAGTAGTTCATTTTCAAGTAAATCATTTGCCTGATGGAGTGAGCTTGTGCATACCTGGCGTGCACCAGAGGTCGAAAAACAGGCAGTGTCTCTATGCCCCAATCTGCAGATGGTTACGATGCGTTCAACACCAATCTAATTGTGGCTGGCAATCTATTTTGCATTGTCTAGTCTCTGCAGCCTAAACATGCTTCAGAATATGTGCACTTTTGCTTTGGAAGTGGAGTATATAGCAGAACCGCTGGTTTAATAGCGAGAGGTAGTACTAGATTGCTGACGCATGTTTAAGCTGCGGCGACTACAGATCATGAACTGCTGGTTTGTACAGCTGCTTGCTGTGTTTAATACCTGTATGTCGCAGGCTTAAGAGATAGAACGGATATACCTGCTACACTCACATCGGATCCGTGGCGCAATGGTAGCGCGTCTGACTCCAGATCAGAAGGTTGCGTGTTCGATTCACGTCGGGTTCAAAACCCCGAACTTATATCCGATTCTTTTTCTTTTCGCTGTTTGTTCTCAGAGAAATTCCTTTCTTTCCTTCGAATGTTGGAAGTTCTGTTGACTATATTTTTGTAATTTGTCAATAGAATTGTATTTTGTAATTTGTCAATAGAATTATATTTTTACACATGAATTTGTATGGTTACGCACCGAAAGTTTGGCTGAACTAGATGCTACCTCGTCCGAGAATGTCCTTCAGCAACTTCACATTTGAATTGGAAATTGATATACGTGAGCTAACTAGAATCATATGATGGTGTTTTAAAATTTCGAAAAAAATATTTACGAGTTTCAAAAAATATTTTTAAAAAATCCTGGATGTAGTCAACGGTCTATTTTACAAACATACAAAAAAAACTGCAAATACTTTATATTTTAAGCTACACAAAAATGATAAAAATGTGGATCTGAGTATGTATATTTTCAAATCACCAAATTTTATCTGATTTTGTCATTTTTTTGTAGCTCAGAATATAATGTATTTAAAGTTAATATTTTACACGCTTGTGGAATACACCATTCACTATATCTGGAATTGTTTTCAATATTTTGGAAACTTATAAATATTTGTTTGAATTTTTTTTTAGGGTTTGTCTATGTCTCAGTTGACTGAGAATTTCTTAAGTCTCGATCACCTCAGAAAAGTGCAACTATAGTTCAAAAAAGTGCAACTAGAACGAGTTGCACTTTTCTGGCAGAAAAGTGCAACTGCACATTTCTCATAGAAAAGTGCAACTCATGCACATTTTGTGGGTGACTGAGACATAAATGAGAATTTCTTAAGTCTCAATCACCTCAGAAAAGTGCAACTACATTTCTAAAAAAGTGCAACTAGAACGAGTTGCAATTGCACATTTCTCACAGAAAAGTGCAACTCATGCATATTTTTGTGGGTGATTGAGACATAAGAAAAAATCAGGCGCCTGAGAATTAGCAAATCCCTTTTTTTTTAAACACCAGGATCACTGGTGCTCGGGTGGCAAAGATACTTTCGGCATATCATATTGCTTAGAATTGGACGTTGAGCTTAGCGACGATGATAAAATTGCTTTCCTTAGCAAGGCAGGACCACATGGTACGCAATCTTTTCCTAAACTCGTATTCTCTTGCCATTGTGGGGAGAAGAAGAGAGATGTGAGGCGTGGAGCAATATGGCCAACAAAGAGTGTTGCTCGAACAGACGAGCCGACGATCATGTTTCGAGTACTAGGAATTGGCCACGGGGTCGAGCCGAGTGAGGTAGGTGTCACATCCTCCTCATCCGCCACTAGATGTGAACCTCGACATGCCTATAATCCTCACACCTCCTCCTCATCCTCGCACAAGGTGAAACCGACTAGGGCCAAACTCGTTCTGCTTCGACTCGGCGTGTAGGGATACGATGTAGAGATTGAAGGGGAACCATCGATGGCAGTCGGCGCGAACCGATGGCGCTTGTGTGCATAGGTGGAGAATGATATCACAAGCGGAAAGCACGATTCCAGCGAATACAAAGGGTGAGAACTCAATATTGCGGGACTGGTAAGTTCATCCATATCAAATACCACTTGTTTCTCAAGGAGAGGTTGGGCGGTATTTATAGGAGGAGGTGAGGGACTAGGGTCGACCGGCCTAGGGTTTCCCCTAGCCGCCGTCCCCCAATGGTGGGCCTCGTGTGGGTAGGAGGTTCACCCTTGGCCAGCGTCGCCCTTGGTCGCCGCCGCCCCTCCCCTTGGTGCCTCCCCCCTCCTCCCCCCAACCAAATGGGGGGCAGCCCAAGTGGAGCATGGTTGGCCGGTCCATGATGGGCCTAGGGCCCATGATGCCTCCCGAAGACCTTTTGGCCTTCGGGCAGCCCATGGGACCTTTTTCGACTATTATCTTTTAGTCATTATTTATCTAATAAATCCCGACGTACAAAATACCTCCTATATAAAATCTTGGAATGATTCTAAAATTAAATATACTACTCGTCTGATCCGAAATAAGTGTCGGACGTATGTATACGATTTTGTACTTGCCTAGAATTTTCTCAGCAACGCTTAATACGGACAGGAGTAGTAATTTTAATAACTCTAGACATTGCATGTCCTCTTATTGAAATCCCTGAAACTATTCCGTCATCATTAAAACCTATTTTAATGACGCCGGGATATCTCATGTCTGCACCAATAATTCTCTTCGATTGATATTGATCATGTCGGAAGTCTGGTAACACTCTCTCTATATACCAAACCATCCAATATACACAACTGATTGCAGAAGAGTTGTGTGTGACCCTACAGGTTCGATAACGTGTGGACATGACTTAGATAGCTTTCTGATCGATAATCAATAGCAGAGCCGTGGACGCCCATAATGATTCCCACCATTATGTGAATTATCTTAATCGAACATGTTGGCTCACATATCTATTTCCCATTGCTTCATGATACGGCACTGATCAATACCCGAACTAAGATATTCAAATATCATATTTGATCAACTCTTCATCATAGTATATTGTTATCCTCGTTAACGGTATGATAATTTTTCTCGTTCCCGTATTCCGGTATCCCCATGATATATAAATCATGACTTGGTATGCGCAGACACCTGAATACCTTTATACCGAGTGGGACATGGCTGTATCTCTCTATTAGTGGAGCAATTCCTAGTCTTGAATCAACAAGATCAATACACACTCTCCGAGGCCAGAGACTGGGTTTTGTGGTGGATCTCCCACAGCAGAACGATATGATACAGGACTAGTGGGCGACAACTAGAAGTGGGTTCGACAAGAAGAGTAGAAGGGGTTTTGACACCTTAGCTATCTTGATTTGGTGGCGTCTATGGAAGCAGCGCAACGCATAGGTCTTCAACGACGCAAATGGACAGTTCTCGGTGGAGGGACTGATCGAGCAGATCATGGCAGAGTGGGAGCAATGGAGACGTGCTGGTCTAGGAGGGAGTAGCCCGTTTGCGATAGTAGTGCACCGGGGTTTAGGGTGTGTGTGGTGGAGTGGAGTGGTGAATAGACGTTGCGTGCAACGATCTGTTCGCTATCTTTGTAATCATACTCTCTCTTCTATAAAACTAAGGTACGTAATTGCGTACTCTCGAAAAAATACACACTCTCTGAGTTACCCATTGTTTGCTGTTATGATCATCCTGTTATGGTATGACGTTAAACATAACCAAAACAACTTTTTGAATATGCATGAACCTAATATTCTCATGGTCTAAGGATATTGATATGTTAACCTTGCTGTGATAATACTACCAACGCTGATGTAAAAGATCTCGTAGTATATCAAACAGATGGGTCTATCCAGCCATATTGTTGTGTCAACAATGTGCTCTCATTGATGTTGACAATCATATGCATACGGCTAGGAAAACAGAGCCATCAGATTATCAACAAGTTAGTCTAATAGGCAAGACTAGGGTACATAGTTTTGTCTACGTTTCTACACGTGCGTATGGGTTTTCCTTTGAATCTATTATTCAGAAACCACATCATTTATAGCATAAAAACATAAACATTAATTATGAAACATATATTATTATTGCCTCTTGGGCATGTATCCAACATATGTCAGGTTTCAGCACCGCTGACTACAACAACATGGTGGACATGTCGAAGAACTTGTGCTACGGTGAGAGCTCCAATTGGAACAAGGTGCACAATGTGCCTTACGCGTTGTGAGGTGCTGCACTGGGCCGCCGATGGTGGCAAGGGAGAGAGGGCATTCGTGGAGATGGAGCACATGTTCTCATCACTACCTAGCAGTTGAGTCGGGCGAGAAGTAGTAGGGACAAGACAAGTTGGTGGGATATGTGGGATGCCAGTGGATAAGGTGGGCTTGTCCTACTATATGTACGGGATATGTTAGTTGTAGTCAAACAAGTGGGGCGGTTTTGGCAACCAGGGCCAACATGAGTCATGCCCAAATTAGGGGCTCAATTTTTTAATTAGGCATATAAATGCATAAAGATGGCCGCTGGGAGTCGGCATTCCGGCTAGCTTCACCTGGACCCTCACCTTGGCATTGGACTTGATGTACTCGTGATCGTGGAACCCCGATTCCTCCTGATTCAAAGCGACTTGGCTTGGCCTTCCACGACCGAGGTCACTAGCGACGCGAGGCAAGAAAGGTCGAGTGCCGGGCCACAAGGGTGCACCTTTTTGTATTCTCTCTTATCTCTTGTGTTCACGACTTCCTATGTGATCGACCGATTGCCAAGCGCCCAAACCAATTCTGATTGGGCATTTCGGTAGGGATAGGTCCTTTGTCCCGAGTGCAGTAGTTTGACGAGACGAGACGAGTTTCGTGCAAGGGTTCCGCGATCCATCTAATCAACAAACAATTTAGTAATTTTGCTAATACTTCAATTGATTGTTGATGTTGTATCCCTTTAATTTTGTTTGACATTTTTATTGTATCTAGTGAATCATCATGGGAACTCAATTTAGTGTTATTCGAATGACACCAAGGGATGATGTTCAAACAAAAATTACATAACTAATTGCTAGACCTTAATATATCTAATTGCTATGTAAAGTATTTAATTGTTCCCGTTAGTTTATATTATTTTAGTGAAATACTTGTAGGACCCCATTTTAAAATTTGGCACCTGGCTCAGGATTTTGCAGGCTTAGCCATGGTTTTTAGGGTGAGGTGGAACGTAAAACTAGTGGCACACCCTTCCCACTTGAATTCTTATTCTTAGAATATAATGAATCTGAGGACCTTTTTAACTCTAGGAAACAAGCATATCTGGATTTGTTTGCTAAGGTACCACACAATCTTAGTTGCAAGAGTATGCAACACTTCATTTCATTGCATCTCTAAGGCTTTGTTCAGTGAATCCCCACACCAAGTGGATTGGGGTGGATTGAGGCCTTGTTTACTTCTAGTGTATCTTAGTGGAAGAGAGGGGATTATCCCCAATCCGGAAAATCCCGAGTAGGCCGTTTACTTCTCCGGGTTGTACATGATAATCCCTAAATATCCCCACAAATCCTCTCATGTTTTCCTAGATTACAAACTCTACCTCATACTAATATATCTTTGGAGAAAAGTATTTGAGGGGATGGGAGGGGTAAAAATACCCTTACCATCCCCAAACTTTCTGGGGGTAAAAATACGAAAAAAGTAAACAAGGCCTGAAGGGGATCGGAGGGGATTTTGACTTACTTGGGATTTAATCCACTTTATTCCCGGTCAATCCCCTTCAAAAATCAAGAAACCGAACAAGCCATAAGAAATATTATTTTCTAATGCTATACTTACAAGTATCATTCCCTAAATTTCTTCAAACCACAAGAAATGTCGTTTCTTCGCATAAGTTGAGATGCCCACAGACAATATCGAGATGCACACACCAAATTATATTCGAAATTCTTTAACAATTCAAAATCCTTTTTTTCGGGGTGATAGAACCACATACTCGGATGTGGGCGCCCGAATCCATCCCGCAAACTGAAAAATAACGAAGGCTTAGTACTAATTGATCCGTAGTGATTTCGGTTGATTTGTGCTGTAATCTTCTTTTGCGGGACTTTGGCGGGACGCTGCATGCAACCCTACGGTCAACATCATGTGGCAATAAAAGAAAGTTAATTTCACGAGATCAAAGTCCGTTTCAGCACGGCCGCAGCATTATTCGCGTCCGTGGGCCGCTACGCTACGGTCAACCCATCCTGCTCCACAGACTGCCGCATCCATCCACCGACCCACGTGGTCAGAAACGTCCGTCCCGAACTCCGAACCCTTTCACCTTTTTTTCCTTCCCCCTCCGCCTCGGCCAGTTTCCGGTGTTCCCGCTCCTCGCACACCCCTCCCCCCTCTCTCCCAGTCTCCATTTCCATTTCCAGTCAAAATCCATCTCCTCTCCGTCTCAGCACCCAGTAAACCCTCGCTCACGCCGCCGCCTCCCCCCTCCTCTCCATCTCGCCCCGATCGTCCTCCGCCGCCAGGAGATCCCCGGGATTCAGGTTCGAATCCGTTCCCCCCCGTTTTTCTCGCTGTCGTGTCTTAACTAAGGTTCAAGGGCTCGCCGTTTTGCTCCGCTAGCTAGACGGTTTGAATCCAGGAATCTCGCCGCCCTCTTCCCTCCCCGGTCGGTCGCTCTGCTCGCGCGCGCGCGCCCGTTGCTGGTTTGTCGGCCGTATTTCCCTAGGGTTTATCGGCGGGGGTTGGGATCTCGTGATATTTTTTCCCCTGGTCTGCGATCTGGGAGCTTGGCTGTGGTGGTGGTTCCGATGTGCCGTTGGTTAGACGGCGGTCGGAGCTTCGATTCTCCTGGTCGGTTCTATGCGCTGATCCGACCGGCCATGTTTCTTAGCAGCGAGCCAGTTCGGGAGTGAGTGAGATGTGTTTTTTTTTATGTGTGTAGGAAATACAGACACGGCGACTGTGCATTGCCTACGCGATTGCTCCGGGGTTTGTCTCGTTTGAGATCTCAATAACGGTCTGGCGATTAGCTGACTGGTAGGTACTGGCTGGCTCCAGTGTTAGTTCTGAACAACGCACCATCTAATGACAGCCTGCCACGCCAGATTGGTAATGTTGATGTGCCGGTGTTTCTTCCCGTGGTTCATTGGATGCTGCGGTTTGCTGAGGCTTAATGGTTCACCCTACCGTGACAAATTGCTCAAGTGTGTCCTTGTTGCTTTTGGTCACTGATTTTTCTGCATATTCTGCAGTTTGACTTCTCACTGGTCTATTCTGTATTCATTTCTTCGGATAGTGGATCATAAATGTGTATCATCATATTGTTAGCACATTTACTTTGTTTGTGTCACTAAAAGTCTAAAAACGCTCACTTGCATTACCCATATGCGTTGCTGATTGATAGAAACCATGCCTTGTGAAAATGTGTTGGAGCTAAATGAATGAAGAATTGCCCTCTAGGCAGATTTAAAGTGCATAGCAGTTCATTTCAGTATGAAAAATGCTAACATTCCATCACTGCATAAATTTTTTGTGATATTCTCCTTTAATTCACTTGTTAACCTAAGAATATTCAGTAGCATTTATTTTACTTTTTTTTTTTAAATTCCATTCGTTGCATGCCATTCTTCTTTGCTTGTTAATAGTTTATCACGTGCACAGGCTTCCTGCTGAAGGCTGTTGTTTGCAGATTGGTAAGCTTTCCTTGCAACATGGAGGATGGGGACCAGGATGCGGTAAAAATTTCCATCAGTAAAGAGTCCCCTAATCCTGGAGAAAAGGGTGAAGATCAAGGGGATTTGTTGAGGAAAACAGAAATGTTGGATGTAAAAGAAACAGTAAATACTCCAAGTGAGAATTTAAGCAGTGATGCAGAAGGGCAGATCAATGGGAGCGATAATTCAGAAAAGGATCTCAATGAGCAGATGGGCAAAAGCAGAAGCCCCAGTGCCACGGAACCTATAGATTCAAACCAGACCGTGACAGAGATTCTTGAAGAAGAAAAATCTGAAGAGCCGGTATTTGATGGAACTGAGGTTCCTGAAATGGAAGGTTTGAGGCGTTCTTCTGATCAATCTGTGGAACTTGATTCAGAATCTCAGCAAGGGTCCGTGATCAATGAAAGAGCTGCTGCAATCAAGAATTTTGTCAAGGAAAAGGGAGCCATTGCAGTGTCAACATTTATACGCCGCCTATCTGGCAGAAAGGATGAGAATGATCTTCCTGTTGAAGATGACAAGAATGATGGTTCAGAAAGTGGCAATAGCGAGAAGACTGTCTCAGATTCTGAAATGAAACCAAAAGAGGTACAACAGAAGTCTGAGGAAAGAACAACATGGAATCCACTGAGCTTGATAAAAATTAGAGGGGATATTGACACTTCTACAACTGGGGAAGCTGGGCATGGAAATGAGCCCGGTTTGATAGAGCAACCAACTGCGAAAGGAAGGATTATCCTATATACTAAACTGGGGTGTGAAGATTGCAAGATGGTTCGGTTATTCCTGCATCAGCAAAGGCTCAAGTACGTTGAGATTAACGTTGATATATTCCCTAGTAGAAAGTTGGAGTTGGAAAAGAATACTGGGTCATCCACAGTACCAAAAGTTTATTTCAATGACCTGCTGATTGGAGGCTTAACTGAATTGAAGAAAATGGAGGAGTCTGGCATACTTGATGAGAGAACCAGTGTTCTTTTCAAAGATGAGCCCTCATCTGCTGCTCCTTTGCCCCCCTTACCTGGAGAAGATGACGAATCTGGATGCGGGAAGATGGATGAGTTGGCAGCTATTGTCAGAAAAATGAGAGAGTCGATTACTCCGAAGGATAGATTTTACAAAATGAGAAGGTTAGCAACTGCTTTCCTGGTAGCGAAGCTGTAGATTTTATATCAGAAGATCAGTATCTGGAGAGAGATGAGGTAAAACGTTTACTGCTAATTATTTTTGTATCCATGCCATATATAGTATTTCCATACAGTTTTTCAACAACATTAGTCTTGGTTGTCTGGCTCTCGATGCTAATTTTAATTTAGGAATATATGACAATTTTTCATCATTTATAACTGATCTCTGGAAATGATTCCACATTTAGGAATGTATATGTCTATTTGTATGTTCCCGACTGTAATAATATGTACTGCTGTCACCTTTCTTACCATTTAGTGGATATATATTGTCCGTGTAGGCTGTCGAATTTGGAAGAAAGCTTGCAAGCAAACACTTCTTTCGTCATGTTCTAGAGTAAGCATCGAGATAATCTTAAAGTATCATTCTCATTTCTATTATCTGCCAGTTGGAATATTTGGAGGTTATTAATATACTGCTTGTATTGCAGTGAAAATGTCTTTGAAGATGGAAATCAGCTGTATCGTTTCCTAGACCATGACCCCATAATTATGACACAGTGCTACAACATCCCTAGGGGTATCATTGATGTTGCACCAAAACCCATGGTGGAAATCGCATCAAGGTTGAGAAAGTTGTCTTATGCCATTTTTGAGGCTTATGTATCTTGCGATGGCCGGCATGTTGACTACAGAAGCATCCAGGGTTGTGAGGAATTTAAAAGGTTTGCATTTGCGTAGAATTGAGTATATGCAAGAGACAAGTAACTGCATAATCCATGTATTATTTATACGCAGATACTAAAATTAATGACAATGTACTGCTTGTTCTGACTACTTGTGATGAACTTTTAGTCAATACATATGTTCAAATTCATAATGTAATGACTATATTCTGATTTGCTATCTGAGTATATCTACCTTTTAACTGTAAATTATAAATTTATAAATGCATGTTTTGTAAGTAGACTGATAAGTGATAACTTGGTTGTTGTGTTGATTACCCTATCCTCATAGGTGATGCGTATACTTATAGCAAACTCATTTTCTTGCACAGGTATATTAGAACAACTGAGGAGCTCCAGAGGGTGGAAATTAGTGACTTGACACGGGAAGAAAAGCTTGCTTTCTTCATAAATCTGTACAATATGATGGCTCTCCATGCGTTAGTGACATGTGGTCATCCTGCTGGACCATTGGACAGGAAAAAGTTTTTTGGAGACTTTAAGTATGTCATTGGTGGGTGTGCCTATTCACTGTCAGCTATCGAAAATGGCATTCTACGTGGCAACCAAAGGCCACCATACAACCTTGTGAAACCTTTCGGACAGAAAGACCAAAGATCCAAGGTGAACAAAGCAGATTCTGTCCGAAAAGGGCAACATATATGCATCTGTTTACTAGAAATATGTGCTATCATGAACTCGTGATGACACCTAGACACAAGCTCTTTTTCTTTGCTTTTGTGCATGCAACAAAGTACATCTTCAGCGAGAGGTCGAACTCCTTAATTTTTTTAGACACTAGGGCGTACGATCTATCCACCGATTTTCCTACAAAGGGCAGTTAAAGGAAACTGTTTGATATGTGTTAGTGGCTGTCAAAATCACCGAAGTTAGTGCGGTGGACATATAATCCCAGCAAACTGTCCTGTTGTTTGCATGAAACAAACTTGACTTTATATCTCGACCTTCTAGTTCAAACCCAAAACGTGATCCTCTTTTCTCATAAATGCTTCTTGGTATAATTTAATGTCTGGTGCCACATAATATCGGTTTGGACATATAGAAGGCTGCAAACCAGTAAGTATTATCCAGTGTAGTGTCAATTAGTCGATGCGGAAGTCTTTTACAGCAGATAGCATAGAGCATTGATAGAGCAGGCACAACTAGTTTTGCTGCATTTGCAGAAAACAAGTCATACACTACTTTTTTATGGAAGAGATGACTGAAACTTACCTAGTATGTAGGACCTAGGGCTGTAGATTGTGAGTCTTGTGACCACTAATCAGGTTCTGAAAATATGAAACAATATGGAAGGTAAGGCCCATTGCGTGTCCATTATTTGTTTACTGTATTTTTTTTTCCTAGAAAGTCAGTTGTCGAGATGTGAAAGTTTTTAAAAGGTTATTCGCGCAATTAATGGCTGGCAAGGAAAGGTAAAAAGTCTATATATAGAAATTGGGCGCTAAATGCTATGCATTGTAGTGCTTCTCTTTGTGCACCGGAACCCCATAACTGGACCTAGTACTTGCCAAATCAACCGCATGATCAACCCAACCGTTAGCATGCTATAGCAGCGCTACGATAATAGCATGGCATTTTCTTTAAAACACCGTCATTTTAAGCTAATTAATTCATGTCTTCGTAAGTGTCACCAATGAGTTTAGGATGCTAATATTGCAGCCATACAAATTTTGACCTCCTATTTTTTCTTTGTTTGTAACTGCAGGTGGCCCTATCATACCCTGAACCTCTTGTTCACTTTGCTTTGGTATGTGGTACCAAATCTGGACCTGCACTTAGGTGTTACTCCCCAGGAAATATTGATAAAGAGTTGATGGAAGCTGCACGTGATTTCGTAAGGAATGGAGGACTGATTGTTGATCCTGAAGCAAAGGTTGCATCTGTAAGCAAGATTTTGCGATGGTAAGATCAAGATAACTGCTATTCTTGCTTTACCATTAGGTCTCAAGCATTTTATGCTTATTAGTTCACGTTACCAGAATCTGTAGTATAGTTTAATATTGCTATTTTTACTGCATCGTCTGGCGCATTGACATGTTCAATAATACTGCTACATTAGAAAAGGCAATTTACTCCGGCCCTCCAGGGATAAGTTACAACACTAGTGGTCTAGAGCTGCTGAAACATAAGCTAGATAATTTTTATGTTAGGTGCTCTTGCTTTATCTGGTAGTTGAAGACATAAAGTAGAATACCTGTCTGATGTGGGACTATACTTGTGCATCATAGTGACATAGTTCTCCATAATTTCTGCTTGTTTTTTATTACCTTGATCTGCCCTTGGTTAAGTTGGATATGAATATATGATGAGTAATGCTCCAAAAAGCGTGTCACCAGAACTTGTTGCTCTTGGATGGTAATTAGATTGCATATTTCTGAAGACAGAATGTCTGCACGATGCTGTTGCTACAGTTTAAACCGGAATACAACTGGAACTGCACAACACACAAACTAAAGGAATGTATTTTCCATGAGTTCATCGATGATCTTATACCGGTCATTTATCTGTCCAGGATAACAATAAAATGCATAACTATTTTATTCATGATAGATTGGCAGTGATGATCATAAAATTTGATATACATTTGCACTTGGACAACTAGTAAGCAAGTCCCAAAATATTAACTTGGCTACTCTTATCTGACATGCACTGTGATGAAATGGTACCAGTAGAAAATAATTTAGAGGTTGACCATCAATTTGTAATGTAAAATCTTATGAAAATATGGCCAGTGCTATGACAACTTAGCCCAAAAACTCATGCTCTAAATGATTTTCAGGTATAACACAGATTTTGGCAAGAATGAGACAGAAGTGCTGAAGCACGCAGCAAACTACCTCGAGCCTGCGGCATCAGAGCAACTCTTGGAACTGCTTGCAAACACGCAGCTGAAGGTCTCGTATCAACCTTATGACTGGAGCTTGAACACTTAGCTGCTGCCCAGGGTGTTATTTATACAGAATGATCTCCTTATAGCTAGAATACCTGTCTTCTTTTTTTGCGGAAACTACCTGTCGTCCAAAGATTTCTAGCAGGTCGCCACTTGTGTGCCCAGATTTTGTTCTGCGAAGCCGCACATGAATATTGTTGATTTGTGCCGAACTGGATGGTCACCAATCATTTGACTGAAGAGCACCTTTCATATTTGCCGTTCGTTTACCTGTTTGGTGTTTCGCTTGCTGATGCTGACTTGGCCATGTCGTTTGTGGTTCATGTTATCACGTCAGTCCTGCGTTCCAAGTAGGCCCCTTGTACATACACGAATTTTATGCTGAGCAACGTAGTTGTCATATGAACATGTCCGCAGCCAAAGCAATTCATATGAAAACGTAGGATTTGAATCTTACAAGACACCAGAACACAACGGAGGAGTCCATGTTTGCCAACATACCACTGGTCTCGTCTTTTCCAAACCTTCGATGTATTGTAACATGCGAAACCGCTTTAACAATCCAGAAGGGCGTCTAGTGACGGTTTAACATGCGAAACCGCTTTAACAATCCAGAAGGGCGGAGTGGTTGAAGACAAAGAAAAGTTAACCACTTTCAACCTTCCTATAATGCAGAATTTTATAACTGGTAGCCGAATTACTAAGAAAAACACAGCTTATCATCATCCCTGGCGTCAAACAAACATTAGCCAGGCTGTCTTCTCTGATCATACGTCGGCTGGCCGACGTGACATCCAAACCAAATCTGGGGTCGACAACCTGTCAGCGGTTCCCACCGACGTGGCCCAGCACATGCTGACAGTGCAACTGCCATCGGCAAAGCAAGCAAGAGGTCGAAAGCACAGATACAAAGTGGTCTCCATCAGTCCAACATATCTATCTCCTTTACACTTTTGGACAGAAAATCACTGGTTACCACTTCCCTATTACAAATAACAGATATGTTTATGCAATAGCAACTGGGGAAAAACTCTCAATAAAACTGTACGGCTATATATGTATGTAGTAGCAGGAAGAAAACAAGTGGCGACTCGTTTTCGTCGTCACTACACATGTCTACAACTTGAAACAACAGCGAGCATCCAGCTCTCGACTCCTCCTGCACACTCGTTACCGCTTACATGGACACAGAAGACCCGCTGCAGAGAAAACTTTACTGTCGAGCACGTATATGTCGTGTTAATTACCGTCTCTAGGCTTTCAAGAATGGCTTGCAAGAAGCAATTGTTAGGACGAACTTGCAATCGCTGTGAGCATGGCACCAATATACAGAACACACACCGCGGGCGAATCGGCTGTCACAATATCGTGCATCCACATCTGTTCTGCTTGGGAGAATTCGAGAGGTGCTTCTCTGCAAAAAATACAAAGACAAAATTTTGAGGATCTTGTATAGAGGCTAAATCGGAATAAAATTTAACTGAAGAATGACGGTACAATGAATGCGACAAACGTATGAATGATTCTGATGCTACAAAGAATTCAATAAATGTATATGAATCAGCATACTTTGAAATTTCAGAAAAAAAGTTCAGGGAGAATCAATAAGAGGAGAATCAAAGCATTACCACTTTTGTCACTTTGGGGAGGGCGTACAACAACATGCATCGTGATAACACCGCCTGGAACTTCTCCTACTGGGACTCTAGACTCACCAAGAGTTTTGTTATTCTCTAGTATCCTTCCAGCATTGATGAGCTTCACGTCATTGAGAGTTTTTGGAACAATGTCTTTGTCTGTTAGAAAAATGTTAAAAAACACTTAACACAGATAACTGATATCCCTGAGAACACATAATTAAGCTTCTAGAAGACTGAAATAATCGACAACAATATTCAGACAATTTGACGCAGTTGGATATCATATCCCCCAGAAAAGAAGGGAAAAAACCTACAAGTGCTAACTCAATGGTTCTCATCACAAGGAAAAACACTCCTTCAGTCCTTCAGAAGGGTGGTCATCCACATGTCATGTGCCACATTCCGGCCTTACCCTCAATGGATAGACTTGTATACGTTGCAAAAGAGATACATCTATTTTATTCTCTATTCTGAACCTAGTTTTCTCAGATACTAAACGAATATGTAGGAGGAACATTCTATTGAAGAGAGACGATATAGGAACATAAATCCAAGTTCATGAGGTCTTAAACCCAGGTGGGTACATCCCTCCCCCAAAGTGAGCTAGGCTCACTTCCTATGCCTGACGGCTGACCTATGCAAGCAATAAGAACTGGAGCTTCCCGCTGCCGCAAATTTCTCCTTCCCCATCCATCAGAGTTTGAGAAAACTTAGCCAAAGATCAATTTCTGCAAAAATAACTAGTGTTTTGCAGCGTCCAATTACTAAACAAATAATTAGGAAAATGCACATCATAGTACGTGCCGCTTGTACTTTAGCCTACGGTACGTCCTGCGTGCCCACATTCCGGTCCGGTCTCATGCAAATGCTTAAAATGCTTCCCAATTTTACAAGTACCGAGCATAACCCAGCAACACTTGCCTCTTTAAAAGCACGGATTGGACAAACGCCCAATAGTTCAGAATTGGGACTGGGCCACTAAAATGAGGACAGTATCCAAGGGGGGCACCAAGCCACCAACAGGATAAGAAGGCAGACAAACAGTCTCCTCAGATGGTCCTGTCATCACATGTTTGCAGAGAACCTCAGCATGCATAACAGATACATAATCCAAAATTCTTTCAGACCACTAGTAGCAACTTCTGCAATCACATACTAACATCCCAAAAACAGGGAAACAAACATCTTGTGTCTGTCCCTTTATGAAATGCAAGACCGGCAAGAACTTCTAAATATATATACTGTCATCTACCTGTCAAACGTATTTGGCAGTACTAGGGGTAAGGAGACTTGTAAAAGCGTCAGTTTCTTGGACATGTGCTACCTAACTAGGCAAAGAACAGAAGAATCACGCAACGCACGGAAGAGTCTGATCTGTCGGCACGAAATGGCTACGTTTATCGCAAACGGCAAAGGCCCAGATCCAGACCCAACCATCTGCACTGCACGGGGGTTCTTGCCGGATCAAGAAACGGATAGCGTCGAGAGAGACGACCGCGCAAGCAACCTCCCCGAAACATACGGCGTCAGAAGTGGAGACGTATATATACGCGGAGGGAGGAAGGGAGGAAGAGGTCGATCGGGCTCACCCTGCGGCCA
This sequence comes from Puccinellia tenuiflora, assembly GCA_012064385.1. NCBI lineage: Eukaryota > Viridiplantae > Streptophyta > Magnoliopsida > Poales > Poaceae > Puccinellia > Puccinellia tenuiflora. The sequence goes on from QRDG01000694.1 coordinate 706,225, forward strand.
CCGAGAGAGAACGAACTCCTTGAGCGCGGTGACGGTGGTTGAGGGGTCGTACTTGTTAGGCCCGATGTCCGTGCCGTCGAAGAGCCGGAACTTCACCTCGATCGACTCCTTCCCGCCGGCCATCTCCCCCGGCCGGATCGTCCCCTGTCGCAGGATCCCAACAACCGCAGCCGCGACCGCTAGCCGGCTCAGTCGACCACGGCCGGCGGAGGAATCCGGGGGGAGGGGAAAAGGCGCCGAATTCGACGCAACAAGGGGAAGAAGCCGACGCGGATCCCGGGAAGGATCCGCTTTCTCCTTTAGTTAAGCAAGAATTTAGAATTCTTTCGGGGCGAGCAAAGCGACGAGACGGTGGGCGTCTCGAGGGGAGGAGGGAGGAGAGAAGAGAGGAGTGGATTCCTCGGTGGTTTTTAGCAGATACGTCCCCCGAAAAATGCGATATTTATCCTGGAATTGTTGTAGTGGGAAAAATAGCTGTCTTCTTCTTGCTTGCCTACCTGCTTGCTAGGTGGTGGTAAGGCTACGTGTAATGTGTGCCCGTGTCGACCAGTATATTATTCACTCGGACTCTCTACCTTTCATAGGAGAACAATTTAGTATGACAATTTAACAGCTAAAGAGAATAAACATTTTTAGTCGATGACTTGTACGGGAATTCATACCGGC